>OY821519.1:157507677-157552677 GCA_963682025.1 Cordilura impudica | reverse complement strand
TTGTACCGCATGTGGTGTCGGCAGTCGTAAATAATTCAAAAAGTGTATCCAATAACCAGAGTCTCCAACAACTTATTGTTCAACCCGGTCAAAAACTTCTGGTCGGACAAAATTCTCAAGGCCAAAAAGTCATAATTCAGCATGCACAACAGACTACAGCACAATTGTCAACACCACAAGTTACGAATTCAATTCAAACTGGCATTCCTCAACAAACGCATCAAAACAATAGCAGCCATCAACAGCAAGTTGTAAGTCAAGTTCAGGGTGGGAATCAGATCACTGTAGGACAACAGCAATCACAGAAAGTTATTCAGCAAATTGTGAATACGAGCAATGTTCAACAACAGATCATGGTAGGTGGTCAAAGGATAATACTTAGTCCTGGCCAAACGATTGTAACACAACGATCGCTGCCTGCCCAAAATTCATCAGTGCAAGTTATTCAGTCCACTACACCTCACGTGGGCACAATTCAAAAAACCACAAGCATAACACAACAAACGTCGAATGTACAAGTACAGCAAAATATGCAGACGCAGAAAGTTGTGAAGCAGTTTGTAGTCCAACAACAACAACAACAAACTTCAAATGTGTCGAGTGTTATTGATGGCCAAAACAATCAAAATGCCTTTAAAGCTCAGCAAACTATTCATAATGCAACTACAACCAGTCAATCATCTCATGTTACAAGTAATCAACAAATCATAGTCCAGAATTCAACGTTAGCTCAACAACTAGCACAGGGCAAACTACAAGTAGCTACAATCAATGGACAACAGGTTATTATCAAGCCATTGGGAAATAATCAAGCTCAAATTGTAGCTCATATCAAAACACAAAGTGACGGTAACGCACATATTGTAACAAATACACCTATCGAAAATCAAACGTGTCCCTCAAAAACTTTGGCTCAGCAGCCTGTTCCAGTTTCACATGTAATTATTAAATGTTGTGTATTGTAGAGGAAACCAAAAATTACTACATTGTTGTCTCTTTTTCTTTTTTAATTATTAAAGGATAACAATCAATCTATTCAAGTAACATCTCATCAGCAACAGGTGGTTAACCAACAGCAACAAATACAGACTACCACCAATCATCCGATGTCAATAGAGGAAAGTTTATTACAAGGTCAACCTCCTGGCACCGTAATTAAATGCGTTACTGCTCAAGTAATTCAAACAGAGCAAGGACCACGGATAGTGTTGCAAGGACTTGTTGGCAATGATTTTACCCAACAGCAGCTAGCACTTGTACAACAACAAGTGAAGCAACAGTTGTTAAAAGGTATTTAATCAATGTTAATTTAAGTTTGATTTATTTTTCTTTGTTGACGTTTAATAATAAGTTTGAATAATGTCAAACTATTTGCAAACGCTTCTCTTGTAATACATTTTTTCTCATTAGTTTTTAGTACACTGTAATAATCTATAATCCGAATCTGTTTTAATGTAAATTTACCAGTGCATTATTTATTATATCAGTGGGGTATAGTGTTTTTTTTTACCATAAAATGTGTGACTATGTAGTTTTTGCTTTACTGTAGAATTACTAAGTTCATAAATATATTGGACATAGAAATTGTACACTGCATCAAATATAGAATTTTTAATTCAACGCATATTACATTAATTTTTTCCTTTATACAAAAAAAGAACAATATTTACATTAACTAAAATTCATAATATGTTGAAAAATTCTATGAGGTGAAATAGTGAAAAAAACATTATATTATTTATTTATTTATTTATTTATATAATTACAAATTATATATTAACAAGAAAGGCTATTGCAGCGTAGGCCTTCAGCTCACAAAATTTTAATTATTGACTTTCGTAAGTATGTGTGCTAAGATATTAAATTCTATTGTATAGGTTGGATTTTTCAAAGGAATTTTGATACTGTTTGGGAAGGGGTATGAAAGAATGATTTGGGATCTGATCTGCGTTTTTAAATATGTGTAATATGTCGAATTGTGTTGAATTTCGGACATTCTGAAAGGATGTGCAGTGCAGTTGCAGTAAGATGGATTGTGTATCTTTATACCCTATACCACTATGTGGTTTGGGTATAATGACTTTGTGCTGCTGTTTGTAACAACCAAAAATATTTGACCTACACCCATCTTTAATTACACCGATCGAATCAGAATCACTATCTGATTCGATTTAACGATGTCCGTCCGTCCGTCCGTCTGTGTGTCCATGTAAAGCTGGTAATCAAACTGCAGGTCGCAAATATGAATATATTTTGATGAAATTTGCTATTTGATGTTTTGTCGGCCATAGGATGAACGCCATTGAAATTGGTGAGAATCGGTCTATGTTCAGACCTAGCCCCCATACAAATGACCGACCCCTATGAAATCAACATATATTGCCATAAGATCCAAATTATTATACAAATCTTAGTCGAATTGGGTTTGTTTGTATATCTTACATCCATTAATCAGTAGTCCAAAAATGATCCCTATTGGACACCTCTTAGTCATAGGCCCCATATAGAACTGCTTCCCGATCTTCACTTATATCTATCAAAAAACAAAAATATTGCACTGATTCTTCTCAAATTTTGTTTGTATATATTTTTCAGAAATGCAAGGGACTTTACCAAACATGGTCAGGATCGGTCCATTTTTCGGCCTAGTCCCCATATAGATATAGCATCCGATATTAACTTTTTCATATCTGCAGCCGAAGAAATTAATAAAAATCCCACTCAAATTTGGTTTATGCTTATTTTCTATATCCAGTTAGTTGGACCTGAGAGATAGGGTCTCTAAACGCATCTTATAGGGTATCGTATAGTCGGTCTAGACCGACTATAATTTTCTTACTTGTTATAAACTGTCCATGGGTTAACCTGCTATGCCCTAGTCTAAGTCGTGCATATTTTATGGAGTGGGATCTATTTATATATGGTTATACATCCCGGATGAATCTACGGTCGGTGTCGATTGTTTTGTACCAGTCAGATGTAGTGTTAAATCCGCTGTTAAAATTATGAGTTGCATAGGTAGGCGCAGTGGCTGCGTATTTGGCGGTTAGGTCGGCATATTCATTTCCGGTAATATTACAGTGACCGGAAAGCCACAGAAGTAATATGTAATTGAATTGTACATATTTAGGTATGAAGCATTAATGATGTAATTATTAGTGGTGATACTGCAAGTGGTTGAGAGACTTGTTTTAGACCCATCAGTGTAAATATGTGTGATGCCTTAATGTATATTTTATCTCGTTGAAGCAGATTGGTATTGCACAGGGCTGGATTCTGATTTTCGAAACTTAGCCATTGAATAAAGTTTCTTTACGTAGTTCCCATGGTGGAATACATTTTGAATTTGGGATAAGTCTCTTGTGCTTAACGTGAGTTCCTGTCTTGTAGACAGCGCCCTGCCATAAGACAGCTTGCAAACTAGGAGAGATGAGTCCTTTGCTAAAGGATCGGGCCGATCTAAAACCCTGTTGCTCTATAGGTCGGAACACCCGGTTGAATGCAACACCACATCGAACTGTGTTCTTCCCCCGATTTTGGGCCACCACATCCACCACGAAACTCCATGAGGGGCCGTTCCCAAAAAGCCATTTAAGGGTTCAACACTTCCTTGTCAATCATTAGCAGTACTTGCAAGAATACACCATCTTTCTGACACCTCTTGACACTTCTTGCCAACACTCTCGTTTACTGTACTCTTCATCCTGCTACCTTTATCAACACTATGGCTGCATATTCGAGATGACTTTGATAGCATTCCGAACTCGTTCTTCGACTACTGGTCCAGCGTTTCAACCCTCTCGTCTATCAACCATATGGCTGCACATGCGAGATGACATCGATAGCTCTCCGAACTCGTTATTCTACTCATGTTCCACCTTCCGTCTACTCTTTTTATTCTTACTAATTGCCTCTATCAGGGCGGGGGATATCGACAATGTTTCGAACTTACTTTTCAACTGATCTCCGACTCGTCTTGGATGCTGTATTGGCATCTGCAGCTGCCTTAAACGCCTTTGACACGTCTTCCACCCACACTCTTCTCCGTAATGGTATCTTATCAGGGTCACTGACACCCATTCCCGGTCTCGTTTTCCACTCATGTTCCATAATTACCATCATTAACCCCTTCGGACAGCATTACAATTATGGGATGTGACGACTATTTCCTGGTAGGCTTTGACACCCAGTTGTGTATTCTTGTTCGTACTACTTTTGATATAGACAATTCCGTGAATCATCCTTGGGCATATGACGGTGTGTAATTGTCATATATTATTGATCGATAAAGCTTGGTATTGAGAGCTAGAACGTTGGATTCAAAGGGTATATTTTTAATTGACGTTGTTCGGAAGGCCCCGAGATCAAACCTTAAAGCAGAGTTTACAATTGATTCTATTTTTTTTTATGTAAGATTAAGGAGCATGATAATAAATTGGCAATCCATAGTTAATCCTCGATAGGATATATGGGACCTGGTTGAGAGAAGTTTGATGTTTTTTCCTTATCCCATTTAAGAGAAGGTGTTGGGTTCTCAATAGGCACTCGATCTGGAGGTTTATTTATTATTATATTTTTATTATTTCAATCTCTTTTAAAACACGTTGTTATTTTTAATTTTTAACTCAAATATATTTTTCTTTATTTTAACTGAGAAACACTGGGTATACTTAAAACAATTTGGTTATATTTGGAAAAAAATAGCAAGACGTCTGCTTTGAATTGAGCTTAATACGTAAATAAATGTTGATAGAAATAAATTTAACAGTTTGCAAAGGCATCTTGAATATTGTGTTTTACACATCTTCTAATTTTTATGTATCCGTTCATCAATTCTTTACGGTTTTCCTGTATGGCTCACTATTTCACCAACTTTGGCATATGAGTTAGAAGTGTTAGAAATAAGTATTTTACGGTTCTGTATTAATCGAAATTTTGCAACGCATATAAAAAGATTTTCTAATCTTTATATATATATAAAATGCTGGCATTCATACGCATTATCATTAGTTAATTCTTATACCAAAAGAGCTCTTTTCCGCGAAAAAAATTTAATTGTAAACATTTTTATCCAAAATTCTTCTTTTAATAAAAAATTTTTTTGACTTTTTTTTTTTTTTTTTTTTGCAAAATCAAAATTTTTTTGATTTTTTTTTAAGGGGCTTTTTTTGCTCAAAGAAAGCTTAAGTTTTTCCTTTAAGAGCTTTTTGGTCGCTTAGTGGGATGCGAATGGAATATCTTTAAAAAAAAAATGTTTTGTAACTCAAGACAACGGTTTTTCAGCATAAGTGTTTCTAAAACCTTAAAAATAAAGTATATACTGAGAAACTAGACAAATTAAACTTTCCGACGGTATGTAATACATCTAACTAAAATTTCATACCTTCGATACTGTAATACCCGCAATATGTTAACCTCAGGGAAAAAAATCACTTTTTTTTCTATAGAAATGTTGAAAAATTATTTTTTTTAAATTATTTGTAATAATTAAATTAATATATGATAATAATAATAAAAAATTAATTTATTTAATCTTAATCATATTAGATCCATTTATAAGATAACTATTTTTTAATTTATTTATTGTAGCTGATGAAGTATTTAAGTTTTGTAAATTTTTAAATACCCAGTCTATCGGAAAAACATTAAGTATTTTGAAAATTAAACAAATTCATACTAACAATTGTAGTAATATATTAACATTTACACTTAAACACAAGTACTCTTTGAATACGGTCGTTTAAAGTAAACTTGTCGCGTTGAAAAACTAATCTCTTTACTCTCTATCCATTATTTTAATTTTTTTCACTATTTTTCTGTGTTAAATTAATTACTTTTACTTTTGCTTACGGTATTTAAAACTATCGTCTATTGTCGGGTGAAGTGCTAACCATGGAGTCCTCCTCGGGAGGCAACTATTATGCGATCCTTGATCCATCGCCAAAACGAAAAAAAAAGAATACGAATACCACAGAATTTAATATAAACAATACCATAGACTTTCCACATAACGGGTGATTTTTTAAGAGCTTGATAACTTTTTTTTAAAAAAAAAACGCATAAAATTTGCAAAATCTCATCGGTTCTTTATTTGAAACGTTAGATTGGTCCATGACATTTACTTTTTGAAGATAATTTCATTTAAATGTTGACCGCGGCTGCGTCTTAGGTGGTCCATTCGGAAAGTCCAATTTTGGGCAACTTTTTCGAGCATTTCGGCCGGAATAGCCCGAATT
The DNA here is from genome assembly GCA_963682025.1 of Cordilura impudica. Classification (NCBI taxonomy): domain Eukaryota; kingdom Metazoa; phylum Arthropoda; class Insecta; order Diptera; family Scathophagidae; genus Cordilura; species Cordilura impudica. The sequence goes on along the minus strand of OY821519.1, from coordinate 157,546,441 downwards.
TCTTCGGAAATGTTGTCTTCCAAAGCTGGAATAGTTGCTGGCTTATTTCTGTAGACTTTAGACTTGACGTAGCCCCACAAAAAATAGTCTAAAGGCGTCAAATCGCATGATCTTGGTGGCCAACTTACCGGTCCATTTCTTGAGATGAATTGTTCTCCGAAGTTTTCCCGCAAAATGGCCATAGAATCGCGAGCTGTGTGGCATGTAGCGCCATCTTGTTGAAACCACATGTCAACCAAGTTCAGTTCTTCCATTTTTGGCAACAAAAAGTTTGTTAGCATCGAACGATAGCGATCGCCATTCACCGTAACGTTGCGTCCAACAGCATCTTTGAAAAAATACGGTCCAATGATTCCACCAGCGTACAAACCACACCAAACAGTGCATTTTTCGGGATGCATGGGCAGTTCTTGAACGGCTTCTGGTTGCTCTTCACTCCAAATACGGCAATTTTGCTTATTTACGAAGCCATTCAACCAGAAATGAGCCTCATCGCTGAACAAAATTTGTCGATAAAAAAGCGGATTTTCTGCCAACTTTTCTAGGGCCCATTCACTGAAAATTAGACGTTGTGGCAGATCGTTCGGCTTCAGTTCTTGCACGAGCTGTATTTTATACGGTTTTACACCAAGATCTTTGCGTAAAATCTTCCATGTGGTCGAATAACACAAACCCAATTGCTGCGAACGGCGACGAATCGACATTTCACGGTCTTCAGTAACACTCTCAGAAACAGACGCAATATTCTCTTCTGTACGCACTGTACGCATTCGTGTGGTTGGTTTAATGTCCAATAAAGTAAACTGAGTGCGAAACTTGGTCACAATCGCATTAATTGTTTGCTCACTTGGTCGATTATGTAGACCATAAATCGGACGTAAAGCGCGAAACACATTTCGAACCGAACACTGATTTTGGTAATAAAATTCAATGATTTGCAAGCGTTGCTCGTTAGTAAGTCTATTCATGATGAAATGTCAAAGCATACTGAGCATCTTTCTCTTTGACACCATGTCTGAAATCCCACGTGATCTGTCAAATACTAATGCATGAAAATCCTAACCTCAAAAAAATCACCCGTTATAAAGAACAAACAAAACTACAACAACAGCAATAAATGCCAATGTCCTAAGTTTATTGTACTAAAAAGTAAAATTCCTGATAAACCAATACAAGGCTACAATATTTTTTTGGTTTCCAAGGCACTTGAGACTATCTCTAGTGAACCAACTCAAAAAATAACATTTACTAGAGACCGTAATTTACTTATACTGACTAAAAATGAGGCTCAAGCAAACAGATTCCTCAAGACTACCAACTTACCAGGCATCTGCCCAATAGAGTGTATTTTACATCCAACTCTAAATATCATAAAAGGTGTTGTATTTGCCCCAACACTACGTGACCTCAGCGAGGAAGAAATAAGAGAAGGACTTAAAGACCAAGGGGTGGTAGACTGTAAAAAAATTACTCGATTTCTGGAAAACACCGTAACCAATACACCACTTCATATTCTTCATTTTAATCTATATCAGTTACCTAAAGAAATTAAAATTGGCTTCTAAAACTGCAAAATTGATCCTTATATTCCAAACCCAATACAATGCAAACAATGTTTTAAACTCGGCCACACTCGCAAATATTGCAAAGGCAACTTAAATTGTGATATTTGTTCTTCAATGATACATGACCCTATACCATGCACAAAAATCCAATGTATAAATTGCAATCATCCACACCGCTCTACCAACAAAAATTGTCCAATTTTTAGAAAAAAACAAGAAATATTAAAAATAAAAACAGTTAATAATTGCTGTTACAAAGAAGCTTCACTTAAATTAACAGACACACAAACATATGAAATACCCATTGAAGACTTAAAAACAGCTATAGAAGAAAGAAATATGAAATTAAAAAAAACAACAAATATTAATACAACCAATATTAATAACAACATACAACACAATTCCACAATTACAGCAACCTTACACTCAAAAGAAACAAATATCACTCAACAAACACCTACAAAAACAAATGAAAAATTCTCATCAACTGTTAACGATATTCTAACAAAACACCAAAATATACATCAAACTACAACATTTAATACCACAACAAATGATAAACAAAGTTCTCTACATATAAACAAGTCAAACACCTCTAATAAAAAAATAACTTTAAATGATCCCCCTAAGTCTAGAGATAACTCTCTTGACAAATTGTATGAAACATCAAAACTATCAGAAACACAGGAACCAAAACAACCAGGAAAAATTAAACACAGAAGAAATGCAATCGATTCAACAAACCCAAACATGGAACTCTAAATTAATAACATATACATTACTCTTTTTTTATTTATATTTAATGTCAATAAAAATTTTACAGTGCAACTTAAATGGCTTTTACAACAACCTACACGAACTTCAAATATTAATTCATGTAAATTCACCAGATATCATTGCACTTCAGGAAACACACCACTCAAATAAACCAATACGCCTTAATGGATATATATCATGTTTGTCTAACACAAATGGATCCAGTAGAGGAGGTACTGCCCTATTCATAAAAACCAACATTAAACACAACGTCATGACCTGAGTAATATACCACAGAGACAGCTATCTTCAAACATAAACAAAGAAACTGCTTATATACAAAAAATTATAAAAGCGGCTGTAAATACCGCTATCCCATACTACAAAAATAATGAAAATAAAAAATACACATACTGGTGGAATAACGAACTAAAAGCCTTACGTGACTCTAAACAGAAGCTATTCAATAACTTCAAGAAACATCCAACCATAGAGAAGAGAATATCATACAAAAAAGCAAACGCCCTTTTCAAACTAAAAAGTAAAACTGCAAAAAGAGGAGCATTTCTTGCATTCACAAGTAAAATCAACCCAAATACTCCAATTACCAAGATCTGGAACAACATTCGTAAACTAAACGGCATTAACTCATCCAATCAAATTCACCATATAGAGCAAAATAACCAAACTATATACAATCCATTTGATATTGCGGACACTTTCGCAAATACATGGTCCCTACAATCTAATGATGAAAATTTTAATGACTCCTTCAAAAATAACAAATACTCAGTAAATACTTCGGTTAGTTACGAACTAAATAATTTAACGAAACTTTTAGAAGAAAACATAACCCTTTTCGAATTTCAATCTACCCTCCTTCTACTTAAGGAAAAAACACCTGGGTTCGACAACATATCTTACCCCATTCTAAAACACCTACCTCTAAATATTAAAATGTTAATACTACAACTATTTAATTCAATTTTTACCACCGGAATTATCCCTCAACAGTGGAAGACCGCTACAATTATACCAATACTCAAACCAGAGAAGGATAAAACATCAGTAGACGGGTATCGTCCCATATCTTTAATACCGTGCGCTTCAAAACTACTTGAAAAAATTATTGCAACCAGAATTACTTGGTTTCTATTAAAAAAGAAACTCCTAAGTACTAATCAAGTGGCTCTCAAACCTAATAAAGGTACAGTCGATGCTCTTACATACATCGACCACATTGCTGCATCCACCCTATCACACAGAAATCATTTATCCATCATATCCATTGACTTCGAAAAAGCGTTTGACCGCATTGGAAAACACACAATAATTATGCAATTAAAAGAATGGAGGTTTGGACCAAAATTAGTATACTCGTTCCTATCAAATAGAAAAATACGGATTAAAGTCAACAACGTATACTCAGCTATAAAGCCCTTACATAATGGGATTCCCCAAGGATCTCCTCTATCGGTTGTATTATTTCAGATTGCGACTGATAGACTTAGTAAAATCATAGATAATAACAGATTCTTTAAACATGTTATATATGCTGACGATTTATACATAATATATAAACACGAAATATATGATCACGAAAATTATTTTCCCTGCAGAACAGCTTCTCTTAAAACGCATTTCACTCATTCCAACACAATTACCAGTTAGATTTCCGTCCACAATATATCTAGCCCTTAAACATGCTAAAAATATGGATATTGACACAAAACCACAAAAAGTTTATTTTTCCTCCGAACCGCCTTGGAATTTAAAAAGCTCCAGCTTTGTAGAAGATTTAATGACTCTACCAAAAAACTCTACACACGATCATTACTATACATCTCTATTTGAAAAAATTTCTTCTTCATTCAAAAATAAGAATTGGAAAATTCTCTACACAGATGGTTCAAAAACAGATACTTCCACCGCAATGGCGATTATAAACGATAACCTTCAAACCGACTTTCTAGCAATTCTCGATCACAGGTCTTCTATTTTCACAGCGGAAGCAACAGCTATTTATTATGCTATAAACAAATACAAAAGTTTTCCTGGTAAATACTTGATATGCTCGGACTCTAAATCTAAAGTAACATCAATTCAAAATATCAATAAGAAAAATACAATCATCTCTAAAATTCGAGACATCCTAATCAAGTATCCAACCAAATTTAAAGTCATGTGGATTCCTAGTCATATTGGTATATTGGGAAACACATTAGCCGATAAAGCCGCCAAATACGCTACACATGCACCAATTATAGAATATCGTTCTACAAACAAAAAAGATATTCACAAATTTATTTCATATTACATTAATGAAATGGATATCGATGAATGGGCAAACTACCAGCATCACTACAAAATCATCAACCCTAATAAAATAAAACCAACATATCCCCATAATACGTCTAGGTTGAATTTACAAAAATACACCAGATTAAGGCTAGGTCATACCTACATAACACATCGACATATTTTCAGTGGATCGAGACCAGAAATTTGTCCGCTATGCAACACAGACATCATAAGCTCAAACCATTTAATTTTCAACTGCAGTTCCATTAATGAAGCCCAAATCAACCTATTGGGTAAACTATGTTTACCCGATTTGCTACGCAATGTAAACATAGAAAATATAAATTTAGTAAAAAACATTCTTAAATATTGTAATATATATCACCTTATATAAAAATAACTCTCATGTTTATAAAAATTGGGTCAAAAACCTCTGTCGTTAGTACCTAATAAAATAAATATATTTATACTCATAATTTATTATGATTATAAGTGCTGTTAAATAAATAAATAAATATTAACATTTAGCGGGGAAAAACTCCCAGTTATAGGAAAAATTAATTTGAAGATTAAGTATAACAAAATATGTTGTCTATCAACATTTTATGTACTAAAAATTAATTGCAGGAATGTAAAGGGTTAGATTTAGCAATGCAATTAAATTTAGTCAAAGCAATTAATTCTATAGATATAGATTCGGTTATTAAAAATACGATGAAGTTTTTAATGGTCTTGGTCTTTTGAAAAAAGAATGTAATTCGAAAATAATTGAAAATTGTAAGCCTATAGTAGAAGCACCTCGTAGGGTCCCAATAGGTCTTTTTGAATCTTTAAAAAAGGAATTAAATAGAATGGAAGAATTAAATGTAATAGATAGAGAAAATGAACCTACTGAGTGGGTAAACTCAATAGTTTTGGTAACCAAGTCTAATGGTAGTCTACGGTTGTGCCTTGATGCAAGGAACCTTAATAAAATTATAGTTAGACCAATGCTTAGTTTTCCTAATATCGACGAGTGTAGAGCTCAGTTAGCAAATTTTTTAGTAGCCTTGATGCTAATTCTGTATTTTGGATAATTCCATTAGATGAAGCATCATCCAAGTTATGTACATTTAATACTCGTATGGGTCGGTATCGATTTATACGTTTACCATTTGGTATTAACGCCGCCCCAGAGATATTTCACTCAGAAATGGTCAGATTATTCGGAGATATAGATGGACTTCTCATCTATATGGACGATTTCCTCATTCACGCTAATAATTTGGAAATACATACTGAAATATTAGAAAAGGTTTTAAATAGAGCCAAATATGTTGGTTGAAAATTTAATAAATTGAAGTCAAAACTGTTGAAAACAGAAATAAAATTTATTGGACATGTTTTTAACAGTGAAGGTGTTAAACCTGATACATACTGAGAAGATTAAAGCAATCGTCAATTTATCCAAAACCAACTAATATTGCAGACTTCAAAGATTTTTAGGAATGGTGAACTATTTAGGTTCTTTTATACAAAATTTATCCGCAGAAACTAAAAATTTAAGAGAACTTCTCAAAACAGATATGTTATGGCAGTGGAATAATGAGCAGGAGAAAGAATTTTTAAAGTTAAAAAAAAAAAAAGGAAAAAATTAATTCGCCAGTTCTAGTCAATTTTGTGTTGTCTGTGGACGCATCTAAATTTGCTGTGGGGGCCACAATTATGAATGAAAACTATCCAATTGCTTATGCATCAGCTTCATTAACTGACTATCAGTCCAATTATGGTCAAATTGAAAAAGAGCTGTTTGCGATTTTGTTTGGGTGTACTCGTTTTCACCAATATGTTTATAGTTTACATGTTACAGTAGAAACTGATCATAAACCATTAATGTCTTTATTTGAAAAGCCTCTTTATAAAATACCTGCAAGGTTACAAAGGTTTATGTTGCGATTATTAACGTACAATATAAAAGTAATTTACAAACCTAGTAAATATCTTTATATTGCTGATACGCTTTCAAGAGCTCCACTTAAAGAAAACACTTTATTGGATATATTGGCGATTGAAAGAATTAAAAAAGAAACCAAGAAAGATGAAGTATTTCAAACTTTATTTGAATGTATTAAGTCAGGGTGGCCCAATGATAAAAAGAAAACCAATCCAATTCTATTTCCATACTTTCCTATAAGAAATGAAATAACAAATTTAAATGATATTTTATTAATGAATAACCGAATTTTAATACCTAAAAGTCTTAGGAAAATATATGTTGTCATACTGACATGAAGGCCACATGGGTGTACAACGTTGTCAAAACTTAGCAAAACAATCAATTTTTTGGCCAAACATTAATCATGATATAAACGTAATGGTATCAAATGCAAAAGAGGAATTGTTACAATTCCATGGTACAATATTGGTTGTGATCTTTTTGAATTAAACAAAACACTGTATTTGTTAGTAGTAGATTACTACTCCAAATTTGTAGAAATTGATATTTTAAGTTCTGGTTATAATAGTAACCAAGTTATAACTAAGCTTAAATCAATTTATGCCAGACAGGGAATACCAGCTATTTTTATATCTAATTCGAATTCTCAGTTTTTTGTAAAAATTGGAGTATTAAACATATTACCTCAAGTCCTTATCTGCCTAGGTCTAATGGCCTAGCAGAACGAACAATACAAACAATCAGAAAAATGTTAAGCGAATGCCAAGATGATTATTCTGATCCGTATACGGCAATATTACAACATAGAACGACTCGTAAAGGAAATTTTCCAAGGCCGTCGGAAATGTTACCTTCCATTATGAAAAATTTAAAACCAAAACTAATTGGAACAAAGGAAATTACTAGACAAATAGATAAGTTAAAGTTAAAACCGGTAGAAATAGGTAAAAGAATGTTCAAAAGAACACCAACATCTATATGGTATACTGGTACTCTATTAGAGAATTGCAAGGAGCCTAGATCTTATATTATACACGACCATGAAGGTGTAACTTACAGAAGAAAAAGGCAACATATTAGAATAAATAATGAAAATATTAATGAAGATATTAAAACAAATTTTAATGAAAATATTAATGAAGATATTAAAACAAATTTTACTGAAAATATTAATGAAGTTGTCGGAACAAGTTCATATGAAGATGTTATAACAAATTTGAATGAAAATACTAATGAAAACTTAAATGGAAATGTTAATCAAAAGTTAAATGAAAATGCTAATCAAATCTTAAATGATAATGTTAATGTTGATCAAAATAGAAATGAAAATATTAATGAAATTCCAAATGAAAATGTTACATATAACTTAAATGAAAATGCTAAAGAAAATGTAAAAAAAATATGTAACTAAAAGTGGTAGAGTTATCAAACCACCCACAGGATATCATAAATAAATTTATATTTAAAAAAACAAAGGGAGATGTAATGATAATGAATTCACTGTTTACAACAATGTAATAATATGGTTACTACAATTAATAAACACAGCTCTATTATTAGAACACTTCCTTATTTTAGAACATAAGTAAATTTAGCATCAGTATACGTACCTAATTTATATTATAAATACTTTTAACAAATAAGATATTTTTCTCATTCAATAAAAGATAAGTTAAAGAACAGCAATGTGAAATGAACGTCCTGAGATTGATTCACATGCTTTGTTAGAAACACAAAATTACATGGATACAGTTCTGAAACCAAATGGGAAAAGATTTATGGAGTTTTGCTTTGGTCTGGTGGTCCTAAATGGAAGAACACAGGGAGACGAAGATAGATGTTATACTTATCTTGGCTCGGCAAGAAACTCAGTTATTGATATTTATTTCGGTGTCGCTTAATATGTTAAAATTTGTTGATAAATTTGTTGTGGAAAATAAAATATGGTCAGACCATTTGCCGATTAAGCTAGTATTGAATTTTGTTAGCATACAAGATCACAAACGGAAAATAAACCTACTGCCAAAACTGAAATAGAACCCCAAAAACAAAGAATTTTTTTGCGCTAAATTAAACAATAACCTAAATGATTCGAAAGAACATACAATGGATTTTAAATTAAACGAGATAAATCAGGTTATCTTAAAATCATATGATACTTAAAATTTTTATAACAAACAAATAGTATTCAAAAACAAATGGTTTGATACACAATGTAAAGCAGCTAGAGAAAAATCCCTTGAGGCATTAAAATCTTTTAGAAAATCTCAGAGTATTGATGATAGGCGAAAATATAATGAAAAACAAAAAGTTTACCAAAGAATCTACCAAAATAATACAATCGAATACTATAACCAGATTGAAATTAGATTGAACTCTATTAACGAAAGTCAAAAGTGGTGGGGCCTTGCAAAAGAAATTAGAAATGAAGAAATAAATTTTGACACTCATGTGCAATAATTGAGCATTGGAAATCCAGTATGCTGCAAACATAAATATTGATTCAGATCTTGATGTAGAATTTACGCTACAAGAAATAACGCAAATGCTTGCAAATGCAAAAACAAAGCGCCGGGTGAAGACAGGATACCGTATGAGTTTTTTATGAATGCATGTAATGATTTCTTAGTGGCACTCGCTACAGTCTATACAAATATTTTAAATGGTAATAGTTCAGTAGATAATTTTGAACGTTGTATTGTTTCCAATATATAAAAGTTTAGAAATTTTTTGTAGACTTCAAAGCCGCATTAGATCTAGTTCCAAGGAAGCTCCTGATTTATAAACTACATCAAATGGGATTATCTTAAAAAATTTTAAATTTTATAGAAAATCTATATGAAAACGTAAAATCTGCAGAATGGACTGGAACTGAGTTATCAGATTACTTTGATACAAATTCTGGAGTTAAACAAGGATGTTTAATATCACCACTTTTGTTTTTATTATATCTTAACGACCTGCATCACAGTCTAAAAGGTGGTATTTTTATAAATGATACAAATATACGTGTACTAATGTATGCAGATGATATCGTGATTCTATCAGAAGACGTTGAAGTGCTACAAGAAATGTTTAACAACAACTCTATTTTGAAATATGGGGAATGGAAGTTAATCTAACAAAGTCGGAGAAAATGGTCTTTCGGAAAAGTGGTCATATTGGGTCAAATGAAACATGGAAATTTAAGGGAGAAGTTAAAATTGTGTCACAGTATAAATATCTAAGTATTTTACCGACTCTTAGAATGTCTTTCGCCAACCATGTGAGCGCAAAAAATGTTGCAGCAAAAATTTGCATGAATATAACATGGAAAAACTTTATTGGAAAAAGGGATGTGTCGTTAAAAGTTAAATGGAAATTATTTCCGGCCGTTTGCAGGTCAATTCTCTATGTTTGAAAATGTTTATAAGTTGCAGAGATTTTTCACAAAACGTATTCTGAAATTGTCACATAACACGTCAAATTACGTTCTAAGTGTAGAAACTGGTCAGGAAGACGCACATTTTTATACCTATGGACTACATTTGAAGTATGTTTCCAGAGTACTATTTGACTATGATCACGAAAGATTACTCTACAAACTATCAAAACTAATCTCCAAAAATATTTATAGGTATAAAGCCTACAGTGATCGTCTAAATAACTACGACAACATAAGCTAATGCAAAGACGTATTGAACAATACATGTAGAGCTTTACTCCAACAAATGAAGACGCAATTATATCGTAGCAATTATGAAAGGGCATTACAAAGTGAACGAATAATTTATAAATTTTTAAACTTCATCCAGCAAAAAATTTCGTTGATAATGAGAACTCGTGGTGATCTTTTGTATTTAAACGCAACTAAATATAGCATCGAACAACCTAACGCACAATCCGGAAATTGTTCAATGTGCAACTCAAAAGAAGAGGAAACAATTCAACATTTCTTGGGAAGGTGTCCCGTGCTACAACATATAAGATGCAGATTCCTCCGATACTCAAGATTAACAGATTATGAAATCTATGATATTCTAAACGATGATATATTTGAAGATTGGAATCCCTTATACAATTATGTTCGAAATGCTTTGAAATATAGACAGTTTTTAATCACAGAATACAATTATTAAATCTGAATTAAGGAAATCAGTATATTGGTATCAATAAGTACAAATTATATATTTTTCTTTTTTTATATTTAAACAAAATCTTCCGTTAAATTCTTGGTAGATTTACCGTCAGCCGTTTAAATATAAAAAAAATAAGATTTGGTTCTATCTTCGTAATTAATTTAAAATTATTTAACTGTTTTTTTTTTGCAATCATTAAATTAATAATGTTTATATATGCACATGTTCTTAAAAACCAAATATTCTGTGCATTACTTTCTCATATATAAAAACGTATGTTAATGAACAATTTAAATATAGAGCTGTTCTAGAGATGGAACTGCGAATATGATATTTTTTCAATTATATATTCTTCCTTTATTTACATATTTTAACAAATTTGATATTGACATATGAGATCTTATCTTAACATAGATATTGCAACAAATAATATATAGGATCTAAAGACATTAAATAGTTTTTATTTTATTTTTTAATGATTTTTAAAGGAAAATGGGAGGGAAAAAACCTTTATATGATTTAATAAATTCAAATACTATCTGAAAATATTTATATGCTTATAGAAGGTTTATTAGAAATAATAGACCTCTATAAGCATATAATTTTCAATTTGGTGATTTCTTTTTAATTTTACGTTACTTCTCTACATTCTCTTATCAGTGGGTAAGAGGAATTTTCAATTTTGGCAAAATAATTGTTGTTAATCCTTGTTATGAAATCGATAATTTTTTCATAACCTGTTTCTTCATGAAGAAGATTTGTAGGATACCTCCAGGGCTTTTTATTTATCATTTTAAGACATTTGTTTTGTATAATTTGTAAGCGTTTTAGGTGGCAGTTGGCAGCGTCACTCCAAATAGGACACGCATATGTTAATATTGGCCTTATAACAGTTTTGAATAGGAGATTTTTGTTTTTGGGGTTTAGAAATGACCTTCTATTTAGAAGTGGCCATAATGCTTTAAATGATTTTATAGCTTTTTGGCACGTAGCCATAATATGTTGTTTAAGAGTAAGCTTTTTGTCCAAGACAACTCCGAGATATTTGACATGATTAACTACATTTATGGTATTATTTCCAATATGAAGATGACGTCTTGGCAATCTTTTGGGAGATTTGTTGAACGGAAAAATTATTGCTTGGGTCTTGTTTGGATTAATTTTAATTTTCCATTTGTGAAAATATTTACTGCAATTTACAAGTCCCTTTTCCATTTTCTTCAGGAGTGCACTTGTAAGTTTGTTTGAAGAAATTAACGCAGTATCATCTGCGTAGTAAGCAATTTTCATATATTTCGGGACTTTGAAATCGGATGTATATATCGAGTAAAGCAATGGCGACAATACTGATCCTTGAGGTAACCCTGTGGTAATGGATTTTGGAGATGATGTTTCATTATTACTCGCAACTTTAAAGCTTCTGCCGTGAATGAAATCTGAAATAAGTTTGCATAAATATTTTGGTACATTTGCATCAAGAAGTTTAAATACTAGGCCATTATGCCAAACGGTGTCAAACGCTTTTTCGATATCCAACAATATTAGACCCGTTGAACGTTTATTGTTTTTATTCCAAATTGTTCTTTAGCAACAATAGAATTGGTCGTTACAAATTCACTAAGACGAGAATGTAGTATTTTTTCAAATATTTTACCTAAGTTACTTAATAAACTAATAGGTCTATAGCTATTTGGGTTATTTTTTGGCTTACTAGATTTGTTGATAGCTATAACCTTAGCGTTTTTGAAATGGTTTGGGAAATAGTTGAGTTTGATGCAGCCGTTAAATATTATAACCAGTAATTTTAGAGCTTTGAGTGGTAGTTTCTTTAAGAGCAGGTTGGGAACATTGTCAAAACCAGGAGATTTTGAGGGTTTTATTAATGAGACAATATTCATTACTTCTTCTAGAGATTTATAAATTGCTGACTCAGAACTGGGATTTTCCTTCTTAAAATTATTTACTGTTGTATTTATTACTATATCCGCTGAGTGGTTGTAATTCGAAGTGAGGTTATTTGCTTTGCCAAATGTATTTGCCAGGACTTCAGCCTTGTCCTTATCAGATGTTATCCTTGTATTTCCAACCTCAAGGTGAGAGATTTGATTTTTTCCTTTTCCTCGCAAGTTCCTGCTTATTCTCCAAAATGATTTATCACCTGGTTTTAAATTGGATAATAATTGACACCATTTCTTATTGCGCTCCGAATTAATACTTTTATCAATCATTTACTTAGAAACTTAGTACATTGATTATAAAAAGTTTGCTCGGCTATATTTGAAGATCGTTGGCTTTTTCTTTTAAAGCTTCTTCTTAGTTTAATATATTTCACAGTACTTTCTGGTAATGTGTAATTATTTTGTTCGGTTATTTTAGGTGTAGACGCATCCCTTGCTTCGAAGACTACATTTATAAATTTTTGTATTTCCTGATCAATTACTACCTTGGTATTGTATATATCCGAATTTAACGTGATTTTATTTTCTAAAAAATTCATATAAATGTTCCAGTTGGTTGCACTATAATCATAATAGTTGAGGTCAACCTGCGAGGCCACTGATCTTTTAAGTTACACATAATGGGGCGATGGTCTGATGGTATTTCGTAATCCATTGTCTTTACGTCTATATTTAAAGCGGTATTGCTTAAAATAATATCAACTGTGGATGCTTCGCGATTGTGTTGATGGGGGAATAGGGTTGGACTATTAGGATAGTGTATAAAAAAATTGCTTGATTGTTGTAGATTGTTGAGTGCTATTCCTGCAGTATTATTGGAACGGCAATTCCAAGAGCAATGTTTGGCATTTAGGTCACCAAAAACTATGTATTCTTTGGTGGAAGGTGTTAGGTTCAAGATATCAGCACAGAAGTTATGGGTATATCTTGGTGAATATAACGAAGATACAACAATAGGTCTATTATTTATAATAACTTCAATTGAGATGTTTTCGATTGATGAAGTGTTTGATATAAAGAGGTTTTTATGAGCGACAGATTTATGAATTAACAGAGCTACTCCTCCTCCTCTAGCATCTGTTCTGTCACGTCTATATAAATAATAATTTTTAAAAAAGGGTCTATGATTTTCTGAAAAAAATGTTTCATTCAAAGACGCTATTTTAATATTTTCTCTTTCAATTAGTATTTCAAATTGTTTTAATTTAGAAAAGTTTGAAATGCCATTAGCATTCAAGTGAAGCATTTTGAATTCGTTTAAATTATTAGTATAATCCATGGGCGTATTTTACCATTGACATTACAACTTTGATTTGTTGTACTTTTGAAGTGCACCTATGCAAATCATCCATAGCTGTAGTGAAAATATCAAAAAGCTCATCAATGCTAAATAAATCGTTGTTTGTTTTTAGCTGATTAGCATATGTAGCTTTGCTGTTATTATTGATGTTATTGTTACAATTTGTGTTGTTGTTTCTTAAATTAGGAAAATCTCCCACATTAAATTGAAATGAGTTATTTTGTAGTTGTCTGCTTTTATTCGGACTTTTAGAAGTAACTCTTGTTCTAGTTTCCAAATAGAGAGAACGTAACGGACAGTTGATATCGTTTGCAGAGTGATCAGTTCTCTCTTTTCCTTGTTTTTTTTTGCAATTAAAGCATGTAAAAACAGCTGGCCTTTTTTTCATTTGTGTTAAACGGACACACACTTGTATGATGTTGTTCTGCACATATCATACATGCAGCACTTCGATGGCAATGTTCGCCGCCATGGCCATACATCAAGCAGTTCCAGCATTGAGTTGGTTTGTTCTTGGATTTCGATTTGTATTTTTTCCAAGAAATTATAATATTAGAAATTGTTCGTACATTTTTTAAAGCAGTTGGATTAAAATTTTTACGAACAAATTGAACTTTATAAACTGCATTATTGTTTGAACTGAATTTGGTGACTATTTCAGTTACGGAAGAGGGGGATAGGTTGTAGTTTTTTAGCTCCTTGGAGATTTCCTCAGAGCTTATGCGGGGTAAACCGTGTAAAAAGGTGGTGTATAACCTATTTTCTTTGGAGCCATAAGAATGAAACTCCATCTTATTCTCTTTAAGTATTTGCTTGTAGCATTCGTACATTTTATTACTAGGAGCAAAAATTTTGGTACCAATTGAAGTACGTTTGAAAATGCAATCCTTACCAAGCAGCTTTTGTATTTCTGTAAATGAAGCGTTAGCTTCTACTACAATGGGTGGAGGTTTGTGTTCCTTAACATCGTTAATATTTGATACGGGAGTTACGTCCATATCATTGAGGCCAGCAAGCAGGCTAAATCTGTTGCTTGAAGTTGACGCCATGTTCGGGTTAACAAAACCCGGAGGAAGTTTTGTCATCTTCTTATTCACAAGTTTTCTTTTTGATGAAGATTTGGCCCCTCGGGCCATCGCAAAATTTTTATTCCTGTTTTAAGCTGGATTGTCTACCACGTGAGTTCAAATGAGATCAAGAATAGGCAATTGCAAAAACAAAAATATACACTTGTTTTTAATTTTAAATAGTTGTACTCTAAGCGCTTTGATTTTTTACACAACCGTTCGTAAAAAGAGTTAGATTCGAACTGCGAATATGATAAGAATTTTGGGAAGTCAAAGAGAAAGCAATAATATCTGTCACATTAATGCACAAAGCTTAAGAAATATAAAATCGATGAATTTAGATTTGTTTTTGAGAATTGTGGAATTGACTTTATATGCGTCTGCAATATACGTAGAATTGATAAAAACGGATATGGTGGTGTTGCAATATAAATATGTGAGAAAAGGGATAACATTTAGTGTACTACGCCAATCTACAGATGGTGATAATGATAATCTGTTGGAATACCTATTTCGCGAAGTCATCACCGAGGGTAGAAAACCACTTGTGGGTTGCGTATGTAGACAAAATAAAAGCATACGTGTGGAAAGTTTTTTTCACAACTCGGGAGATGTTAACAGTCTCATATGATGACGTCATGATTGCAGGCGACTTTAATTCTAATATTTTGGTTGACTGTAATCTTATCAACAATATGATATCAATTGGTGTAAATACGCCAAATACAAATATGCCTACTCATTTTACTACATAAAATAGCACATTACTAGATACTAGCAGATTCCAGCGCTCGAAATTCGAGTGCAATTTCTAGGCAACTTTATTTCTCAAATGAGCCAATTCACAAACCAACACTTTTTTGGTTTATTATTATTGTGAATGAAGATAACAAACTCATTAACAAACACATTAACAAATTTAATAAACACACACATAGCATATGTATAGTTATACCCTATACCACTATGTGGTTTGGGTATAATGACTTTGTGCTGCTGTTTGTAACTACCAAAAATATTTGACCTAGACCCATCATTTATTATACCGATCGAATCAGAATCATTATCTGATTCGATTTAACGATGTCCGCCCGTTCTTCCGTCTGTGGGTACATGTAAAGCTTGTAATCAAACTGCAGGTCGTAAATATATATATATTTTGATGAAATTCGGTATATAAGCTTTTGTCGGCCATAGGATGAACGGTATTGAAATTGGTGAGAATCGGTCCATGTTCAGACCTAGCTCCCATACAAATGACCCCTATGAAATCAACATAAATTGCCATAAGATCCAAATGATTATATAAATCTTAGTCAAATTGGGTTTGTATGTGTTTATTACATCCATTAATCAGTAGTCCAAAAATGATCCCTATGGGACAACTCTTAGTCATAGGCCCCATATAGAATAGAGCTGCTTCCCGATCTTCACCTAAATCTATCAAAAAACAAAAATATTGCACTGATTCTTCTCAAATTTTGTTTGTACATATTTTTGCAAAATACAAGAGACTTTACCAAACATGGTCAGGATCGGTCCATTTTTGGGCCTAGTCCCCATATAGATATATCATCCCATATGAACTTTTTCGTATCTGCAGCCAAAAAAATTAATAAAAATCCCACTCAAATTTTATTTATGCTTATTTTCTATATCCAGTTAGTTGGGCCTGAGAAATAGGGTCTCTAAACGCATGGTATAGGGTATCGTATAGTCGGTCTAGACCGACTATAATTTTCTTACTTGTTTTATGTATGTGTTAGTAGCAACTTTAAATTCAATTTACTCAAAATAAAAAAAAAAATTTTAAAAATCTGTAAATCTTGTGAACAGCTAAAAAAAATACGTTTCAAATAATATACGTTTGGTCAAACTCGGTAAAAACGGTAGAACAAAACATCGGTAACAAGAAATCGCCTGGCCTATTAATATTATAGATTTTCTGTGTTAATGATGTCTCTAAAGTATTACTCTATCATCAAATCTCCGCATCTTGGTTTTAAAAACATGATCTTATTCATGGCACAGAATTTTAAATTGAAAATACCAGAACAGTCAATTACGATTCGTGATTTCAAAAATCTTAATTTCGGCATTCTTGAAGGCGAATTTTCTAAAATTGATTGGAGCCGATTATTTTGTATGATATCTCCAGATGAACAACTCTTACTTTTGGAACACAACTTAAAAGTCAAACAGTACCTCTCAAATCTATTATTGTAAGCCCTAAGAAAAACCGTGGTTTTCTGCTAGCATTAAACAAGCAATATATCTAAGAGACTTCGCCTATTCATGATGGAAAAGATTTAAAACTAATCAATTACATGAAGAATATCGATCAGCAAGAGAAGAAACCAATAAAATGATAAAAAAGCAAAATCAGATGTTTACGCTTTTAAATTCTCCACTGCTATAAGTTAAAAAAAAAAAAAAAAACGTGGCAATCGATTCGAGAGATTGGTATTGGTATAGCTGATCACCTGAAACCTTGTGCCATCGATGCAGATACCCTTAACGAGCAATTTCTTAACATTCTAATGGTTGAGGCCGATCTTCATTATTACCTTAACCTTGATGACTGCAAATGATGATTCTACAAATAAGATATTTTATTTTATCGGCGTGAACCATAAAATTCTTCTACCACAATTACTTCCACATATAATTTTTATTTGTAATAAGATATTAACAACAAACATTTATCATACTTAGGGCCATTATTACAACTTGCCAATAGCTAAAGTTAGGATGTTATCGGGCAGATTATTAGTTTTTCGTTATTACAACTATACTTTAAGCTAAAAGTGACCGATAAGCTAAAGGGAAGATATTGTCGCCTTTAACTTTTAACGTGGGGTTTATGTATTTAATGTTGCCACATTTTCTGATCTATGAAGAAGAAATTCACACCAATTTAGTTTTGGAAATAAATTTATTTGCATATACTTAAATATGTGTTTGTATATTTTTTAAAAAGTTTTATTACACATTTACAACAATTATGCAACTTATAATAAAGGTTTTTAGTTTTTATTCTATTTTTTGCTTGCGAACTCATTTGGTCAAAAGTAATCGGCGTTTCCTTTGGTGTTGCCACAATATCAAAAATATTAATTTTATTTTACTGGGAAGTTGTAATAACGAAAAGAAGTTAAAGGTAACTTTATTGCTCACTTTAGCTAAAGTTACCTTTAACTAACATTTACTTTAAAGGTATGTTGTAATAATGGCCCTTAGGGGAAGAATTCTAAAATCATCCCAACACCAAGAACTAATATTGATTACAGACCAATAGCTATATTACCATTTCTCTCAAATTTTTTATTTTTTTTTTTTTTGCAAAATCGAAAATTGTTTTTGACTTTTTTGCTCAAAAGAAGGCTTTTTTGCTCAAAAGAAGGCTTAGGTTTTTCCTTTAAGAACTTTTTGGTCGCTTAGTGGGACGCGAGTGGGACATCTATAAAAAAAAATGTTTTATAACTTAGGACAACGGTTTTTAAATTTTTAGCATATGCACTAATTTTAAAATTTTTCCTATTAGTGTGTAAGTGTTTCTAAAATCTTAAAAGTAAAGTCTATATGTAGACTAACTAAAATTTCATACCTTCGATACTGTAATACCCGCATTATGTTAACCTCAGGAAAAAAATCACTTTTTTTCTATAGAAATGTTGAAAAATTATATTTTTATTTATTTGTAATAATAATTAAATTAATATATAATAATATAATAATAATAATAATAATAATAATAATAATAATACAAAAATAAATAATTTAATAAAATTTAATCTCAATCACATTAGATCCATTTATAACATAACTATTTTTTTTATTAATTTATTGTAGCTGATGAAGTATTCAAGTTTTGTAAATTTTAAAATACCCAGTCTTTCCTCCAGTTTATTTATAGCCTTTATTTGCTGCTCTTTTACCAATCTTTTCTTGGCGTTATTAGGTTCAGCTGTTGATAAACTAATTCACCAGAAGATTTACACGATTACAGCGATTGCCTTAAATTGACTATGTGTCCTAGTGCAACAACTTCTTGCCACTTAAGTGAAATTTCAAATTGCCCGGAAACCACATTCATCAAAGAGAATTTAATCAACTTTTTGATCGCGAATATATAAATATGAATCTTGGATTCAGACTGACAGATTTTTTTTTTGTAAATCATCTTTATTTATTGTATCTTCAAATAGGTTTGTGAACTAACAATAAGTTATTCAAATCTTAAAACTAAAACTTAAATATTAAATCCAGCCAGTGCCAGACAAAATTTCTCTTATTCTATGTACATTAGGATTAGGGTGACAATGGTTTGTATGTAAAAAAATTTTTGTTCGAATTTAAAAGTTTTTTCAACGGAATATTGTGCTAATAGGTCCAAGAGTTTTGTGCCGAAAATTTGAGCCAAATCGGACAACGTTTTCTGGACGCGCATCCAGGTCAAAGGTCAGGTATTTGCATATTTCACAGCTAGTATGAAATAAAGTTGAGAAACTCATATATTTTCTACTTTATTTTACAAAAACATCTGGATTCTGTAGACTTTTAATAAAGAGGACACTCAAATGGTTTTTTTGGGAACTAACTCTCAAATTTCCCTTGCGTCAAAGTGATCCACAAACTATTTTATTTCAAAAATGCTTAATATATGTATGCCATTATTGGCAATGTATATAAATCAGTCTACTACTTTTTCTAATTTTAAAAACAAAAATTATGATCGGTGATTTGGTAGGTTTTTTTTCTTTTAAAATCTACAGATCAAAATCTTTTTGCAGAGAATATAGATTAGCATGTTTTGAATACAGCTGCCTATATTTTTGTACCACCTGTAAAATATTAAACCATGTCAAGAGAAAAAAAAATTAAAAAAGTTATAATATATGATAGTTACTTTCATTAAATGTTGTTTCTGTCCCTCATCTTTTGTTATTTTGTCATGGTATTCTTGAATTAACTGAATGCCTCTTTCAGCACAATCATTAACAACAGCCAAGTTTTGAATAATTTGTTTCGCTCTTAGGTACTCTCCTGTAACACTCCAAGAACGTGGATCGTTGCTGAAAAACTCTATTGAAATTCCAAATCTCTTGAAAACTTTTTTGGTATTTTTTGAAAACAAATCTTGTAAAATATCAGAGTTGTCTCTGAAAATAAAACTTTTAAAGTTTTCCTTCTTTATTATTAGCTTCTTTGCTATCTCTTCATCCTCATTTTCAGATATATCTACAGACATCTTCGCTACTAGCTTGCTTTTTGTTATGTTGTCTATCCTTTCGTCAAACAAAGAAAAGCCCACACATTCTTCGCTTAAGTAATACAGATGATTTAATACCTTTGAAATGGCTTTGGCCGCAATATTTTGATTGACTCTTTTGTAGTTTTCCAATTTTCTCAAAAACATAATATCATTTAAAGCAGCTTTATCCGCTTTATTTGAATCAAACCAAAAATTTGAATAACAACTTACAATGAAACCTGTTACTTCTATCAAAGCACTGATTTCAAAATCTGTCACTTCAGGAAATTGATTGCGAAAAATCACTATCTTTAAAGAGTATATAGCCTTGGCCATCCATCTTGCGTAGTGCAGTGCACCGGGTTTTCTGAATTTTATTCCTGAAGGAGGATTGCCACCAAGGAATATAATTACTAACTCCAAAAATTCTTTATAATCATTTCTCGGGAATGAATCGTTCATTTTTCCTAAAGCAAAATCTAAAAGTTCACCAACATTATCGCCTATAATTTCCATAATTCGTGGATGAGCTATTCCTGGCACAAAACTATCTGTATTTATTTCTGGCCAATGTTTTTTGAATTTTTTAAAAATCGTTATGTCCGGTCCAGACGACACTCCAACATTGGCCTCCGTAAAAACTGCTGCCAAAACAATTTCGAAAATATGGTGTCTGCAGCCTAGAAATAGAATTTCTCTTCCAATTGATCTCTCCAAAAGCACACATGCACCTTTCAATCTACCAGTGTTGGGTGATGTTGTATCAAAAACAAACGCTTCCGTTCGTTCCAAAATATGTTTGTCTTCTAATGCATCATAAACTGCAGAAGAAATTTCCGCTCCAGTCCCAGAGGGAATATCAGGCATATCTATAATTTGCTCTAGGCCTGGAGCCGTAGCAATTATAGCCAAACGGTCTTCTGATTTTCCTGTTATTGTCGATAACAGTTTAGTGTCCCAATGGATGGTCAAAGGTTGATCACTTGCAGTAAACTTTTCTATAATTTTTTCACTTTGCGTTAATCTTAATTGCGCTCTTTCCCGATTTATGGAGGTTCGATTTAAAATATAATCGGATGTGTTAAGTCCGACGGCGTCAATAACTGCAACCAATAAGTGTACAGCATCTCTCTGACTTATTTTTAACTTGTCGAAAACTGCAGCTAGTCTTGACGTTAAGACACTTTGCTTTTTCGTACAAGAAGTACTGCGAAAACGTTTTGCCTCAATCGAACATTCAGAATATTCTTCCTCTGATGTTGCAGCATCTTCAGACGCGGAAAATTCAATCATATTGCAGGCTGAAATAAATTTTGTCACAGTTCAGTACTTCCAACAAAAATTTAAAACAACGTTACCTGATGAAGTTGATGGTAATTCGTCACTTAATTTTTTACGCAACTCTTCTTGTTTTTTGCGATTTCTTTTTCCTTCCTCTTTTTTTTTTAGATTACAGTCGACTCCCAACATACAACCTTCGCGACCTTTCATTCTTTGTTTAATTAAAAATTGCTTGTCTTCTTCTAAATCTATTAGTTCCAGTGCATCGGTACGAGCAATATCGAAGAGATCGCGTAAATTATCGCTCCACAGTTTTCTTCTGTTTTTATGAATGTCGGACACTCTAGATATATTTTTTTTTAAATCTTTCCATTCCTCATACAGACGCAACATTTTTTTTGTACACCAGTGCAAATCGTGAACAGGGATACGGGCCTTTTCCCAAAAAATTATACACTCTCTTACCACAAGATGAGCACTATCTTTTGCAGTTAATTTCGTTGTCCTCATATTATGAAAAAAAACTTTGAGGCAGTCCCCCTTCGAGGGAAGTTTAGAACCAACTATTTGGTGTTTTGAATAGCCTATTAAAAATATTTCTTCCCTTAACGAGGGCATTGTTATATATTTTTACAAAATTCACAAAAAATCTCTAACCAAAAGCACTTTACACAAGTAATTCAGACGACTGAATGCAATTTATATAATTTTTGGGGAAATACATAATTCAGTCGTATTTTAAAAATCTAGTAGGCCTTGAAATTTATCATTAGAATCCGTTAAAAATAATGGTTGTTGTCTAGGAAATTAGCAATTTTAAAATTTTTGCCATGTAGAAGGTGTGATTTAATACAAACAAACAAATGTGTTTTTGTAGTTAACGTTTTTGAATAAAAGCATCTATTAATTTCCTGACATAAAGGAAAGGTTAATTACCAAAAAAGTTCTTTTTACTATTTTTTTCACGAAAATATATAAATCCACATTTTTTCATTAAATATTGAAAAAAAATAAACGAGTTCAAAAAATTTATTTCGTATATATTGTAAAATATGAAAATACCTGACCTTTGACCTGGATGCGCGTCCAGAAAACGTTGTCCGATTTGGCTCAAATTTTCGTCACAAAACTTTTGGACCTATTGGCACAATATTCCGTTGAAAAAGCTTTAAAATTCGCGAAAAAAATTTTGGCTGTCACCCTAATGTACATATGTAATCTAATGATAAAAAAAAAAATGGAAAAATTGTCAATTTTTCATCCAATGAGATTATTATTATTATTATTATTATTATTATTATTATTATTATTATTATTATTATTATTATTATTATTATTATTATTATTATTATTATTATTATTATTATTATTATTATTATTATTATTATTATTATTATTATTATTATTATTATTATTATTATTATTATTATTATTATTATTATTATTATTATTATTATTATTATTATTATTATTATTATTATTATTATTATTATTATTATTATTATTATTATTATTATTATTATTATTATTATTATTATTATTATTATTATTATTATTATTATTATTATTATTATTATTATTATTATTATTATTATTATTATTATTATTATTATTATTATTATTATTATTATTATTATTATTATTATTATTATTATTATTATTATTATTATTATTATATTATTATTATTATTATTATTATTATTATTATTATTATTATTATTATTATTATTATTATTATTATTATTATTATTATTATTATTATTATTATTATTATTATTATTATTATTATTATTATTATTATTATTATTATTATTATTATTATTATTATTATTATTATTATTATTATTATTATTATTATTATTATTATTATTATTATTATTATTATTATTATTATTATTATTATTATTATTATTATTATTATTATTATTATTATTATTATTATTATTATTATTATTATTATTATTATTATTATTATTATTATTATTATTATTATTATTATTATTATTATTATTATTATTATTATTATTATTATTATTATTATTATTATTATTATTATTATTATTATTATTATTATTATTATTATTATTATTATTATTATTATTATTATTATTATTATTATTATTATTATTATTATTATTATTATTATTATTATTATTATTATTATTATTATTATTATTATTATTATTATTATTATTATTATTATTATTATTATTATTATTATTATTATTATTATTATTATTATTATTATTATTATTATTATTATTATTATTATTATTATTATTATTATTATTATTATTATTATTATTATTATTATTATTATTATTATTATTATTATTATTATTATTATTATTATTATTATTATTATTATTATTATTATTATTATTATTATTATTATTATTATTATTATTATTATTATTATTATTATTATTATTATTATTATTATTATTATTATTATTATTATTATTATTATTATTATTATTATTATTATTATTATTATTATTATTATTATTATTATTATTATTATTATTATTATTATTATTATTATTATTATTATTATTATTATTATTATTATTATTATTATTATTATTATTATTATTATTATTATTATTATTATTATTATTATTATTATTATTATTATTATTATTATTATTATTATTATTATTATTATTATTATTATTATTATTATTATTATTATTATTATTATTATTATTATTATTATTATTATTATTATTATTATTATTATTATTATTATTATTATTATTATTATTATTATTATTATTATTATTATTATTATTATTATTATTATTATTATTATTATTATTATTATTATTATTATTATTATTATTATTATTATTATTATTATTATTATTATTATTATTATTATTATTATTATTATTATTATTATTATTATTATTATTATTATTATTATTATTATTATTATTATTATTATTATTATTATTATTATTATTATTATTATTATTATTATTATTATTATTATTATTATTATTATTATTATTATTATTATTATTATTATTATTATTATTATTATTATTATTATTATTATTATTATTATTATTATTATTATTATTATTATTATTATTATTATTATTATTATTATTATTATTATTATTATTATTATTATTATTATTATTATTATTATTATTATTATTATTATTATTATTATTATTATTATTATTATTATTATTATTATTATTATTATTATTATTATTATTATTATTATTATTATTATTATTATTATTATTATTATTATTATTATTATTATTATTATTATTATTATTATTATTATTATTATTATTATTATTATTATTATTATTATTATTATTATTATTATTATTATTATTATTATTATTATTATTATTATTATTATTATTATTATTATTATTATTATTATTATTATTATTATTATTATTATTATTATTATTATTATTATTATTTATTATTATTATTATTATTATTATTATTATTATTATTATTATTATTATTATTATTATTATTATTATTATTATTATTATTATTATTATTATTATTATTATTATTATTATTATTATTATTATTATTATTATTATTATTATTATTATTATTATTATTATTATTATTATTATTATTATTATTATTATTATTATTATTATTATTATTATTATTATTATTATTATTATTATTATTATTATTATTATTATTATTATTATTATTATTATTATTATTATTATTATTATTATTATTATTATTATTATTATTATTATTATTATTATTATTATTATTATTATTATTATTATTATTATTATTATTATTATTATTATTATTATTATTATTATTATTATTATTATTATTATTATTATTATTATTATTATTATTATTATTATTATTATTATTATTATTATTATTATTATTATTATTATTATTATTATTATTATTATTATTATTATTATTATTATTATTATTATTATTATTATTATTATTATTATTATTATTATTATTATTATTATTATTATTATTATTATTATTATTATTATTATTATTATTATTATTATTATTATTATTATTATTATTATTATTATTATTATTATTATTATTATTATTATTATTATTATTATTATTATTATTATTATTATTATTATTATTATTATTATTATTATTATTATTATTATTATTATTATTATTATTATTATTATTATTATTATTATTATTATTATTATTATTATTATTATTATTATTATTATTATTATTATTATTATTATTATTATTATTATTATTATTATTATTATTATTATTATTATTATTATTATTATTATTATTATTATTATTATTATTATTATTATTATTATTATTATTATTATTATTATTATTATTATTATTATTATTATTATTATTATTATTATTATTATTATTATTATTATTATTATTATTATTATTATTATTATTATTATTATTATTATTATTATTATTATTATTATTATTATTATTATTATTATTATTATTATTATTATTATTATTATTATTATTATTATTATTATTATTATTATTATTATTATTATTATTATTATTATTATTATTATTATTATTATTATTATTATTATTATTATTATTATTATTATTATTATTATTATTATTATTATTATTATTATTATTATTATTATTATTATTATTATTATTATTATTATTATTATTATTATTATTATTATTATTATTATTATTATTATTATTATTATTATTATTATTATTATTATTATTATTATTATTATTATTATTATTATTATTATTATTATTATTATTATTATTATTATTATTATTATTATTATTATTATTATTATTATTATTATTATTATTATTATTATTATTATTATTATTATTATTATTATTATTATTATTATTATTATTATTATTATTATTATTATTATTATTATTATTATTATTATTATTATTATTATTATTATTATTATTATTATTTATTATTATTATTATTATTATTATTATTATTATTATTATTATTATTATTATTATTATTATTATTATTATTATTATTATTATATTATTATTATTATTATTATTATTATTATTATTATTATTATTATTATTATTATATTATTATTATTATTATTATTATTATTATTATTATTATTATATTATTATTATTATTATTATTATTATTATTATTATTATTATTATTATTATTATTATTATTATTATTATTATTATTATTATTATTATTATTATTATTATTATTATTATTATTATTATTATTATTATTATTATTATTATTATTATTATTATTATTATTATTATTATTATTATTATTATTATTATTATTATTATTATTATTATTATTATTATTATTATTATTATTATTATTATTATTATTATTATTATTATTATTATTATTATTATTATTATTATTATTATTATTATTATTATTATTATTATTATTATTATTATTATTATTATTATTATTATTATTATTATTATTATTATTATTATTATTATTATTATTATTATTATTATTATTATTATTATTATTATTATTATTATTATTATTATTATTATTATTATTATTATTATTATTATTATTATTATTATTATATTATTATTATTATTATTATTATTATTATTATTATTATTATTATTTATTATTATTATTATTATTATTATTATTATTATTATTATTATTATTATTATTATTATTATTATTATTATTATTATTATTATTATTATTATTATTATTATTATTATTATTATTATTATTATTATTATTATTATTATTATTATTATTATTATTATTATTATTATTATTATTATTATTATTATTATTATTATTATTATTATTATTATTATTATTATTATTATTATTATTATTATTATTATTATTATTATTATTATTATTATTATTATTATTATTATTATTATTATTATTATTATTATTATTATTATTATTATTATTATTATTATTATTATTATATTATTATTATTATTATTATTATTATTATTATTATTATTATTATTATTATTATTATTATTATTATTATTATTATTATTATTATTATTATTATTATTATTATTATTATTATTATTATTATTATTATTATTATTATTATTATTATTATTATTATTATTATTATTATTATTATTATTATTATTATTATTATTATTATTATTATTATTATTATTATTATTATTATTATTATTATTATTATTATTATTATTATTATTATTATTATTATTATTATTATTATTATTATTATTATTATTATTATTATTATTATTATTATTATTATTATTATTATTATTATTATTATTATTATTATTATTATTATTATTATTATTATTATTATTATTATTATTATTATTATTATTATTATTATTATTATTATTATTATTATTATTATTATTATTATTATTATTATTATTATTATTATTATTATTATTATTATTATTATTATTATTATTATTATTATTATTATTATTATTATTATTATTATTATTATTATTATTATTATTATTATTATTATTATTATTATTATTATTATTATTATTATTATTATTATTATTATTATTAATTATTATTATTATTATTATTATTATTATTATTATTATTATTATTATTATTATTATTATTATTATTATTATTATTATTATTATTATTATTATTATTATTATTATTATTATTATTATTATTATTATTATTATTATTATATTATTATTATTATTATTATTATTATTATTATTATTATTATTATTATTATTATTATTATTATTATTATTATTATTATTATTATTATTATTATTATTATATTATTATTATTATTATTATTATTATTATTATTATTATATTATTATTATTATTATTATTATTATTATTATTATTATTATTATTATTATTATTATTATTATTATTATTATTATTATTATTATTATTATTATTATTATTATTATTATTATTATTATTATTATTATTATTATTATTATTATTATTATTATTATTATTATTATTATTATTATTATTATTATTATTATTATTATTATTATTATTATTATTATTATTATTATTATTATTATTATTATTATTATTATTATTATTATTATTATTATTATTATTATTATTATTATTATTATTATTATTATTATTATTATTATTATTATTATTATTATTATATTATTATTATTATTATTATTATTATTATTATTATTATTATTATTATTATTATTATTTATTATTATTATTATTATTATTATTATTATTATTATTATTATTATTATTATTATTATTATTATTATTATTATTATTATTATTATTATTATTATTATATTATTATTATTATTTATTATTATTATTATTATTATTATTATTATTATTATTATTATTATTATTATTATTATTATTATTATTATTATTATTATTATTATTATTATTATTATTATTATTATTATTATTATTATTATTATTATTATTTATTATTATTATTATTATTATTATTATTATTATTTATTATTATTATTATTATTATTTATTATTATTATTATTATTATTATTATTATTATTATTATTATTATATTATTATTATTATATTATTATTATTATTATTTATTATTATTATTATTATTATTATTTATTATTTATTATTTATTATTTATTATTTATTATTTATTATTATTATTTATTATTATTATTTATTATTATTATTATTATTTATTATTTATTATTTATTATTTATTATTTATTATTTATTATTTATTATTTATTATTTATTATTTATTATTTATTATTTATTATTTATTATTTATTATTTATTATTTATTATTTATTATTTATTATTTATTATTTATTATTTATTATTTATTATTTATTATTTATTATTTATTATTTATTATTTATTATTTATTATTTATTATTTATTATTTATTATTTATTATTTATTATTTATTATTTATTATTTATTATTTATTATTTATTATTTATTATTTATTATTTATTATTTATTATTTATTATTTATTATTTATTATTTATTATTTATTATTTATTATTTATTATTTATTATTTATTATTTATTATTTATTATTTATTATTTATTATTTATTATTTATTATTTATTATTTATTATTTATTATTTATTATTTATTATTTATTATTTATTATTTATTATTTATTATTTATTATTTATTATTTATTATTTATTATTTATTTATTATTTATTATTTATTATTTATTATTTATTATTTATTATTTATTATTTATTATTTATTATTTATTATTTATTATTTATTATTTATTATTTATTATTTATTATTTATTATTTATTATTTATTTATTTATTATTTATTATTTATTATTTATTATTTATTATTTATTATTTATTATTTATTATTTATTATTTATTATTTATTATTTATTATTTATTATTTATTATTTATTATTTATTATTTATTATTTATTATTTATTATTTATTATTTATTATTTATTATTTATTATTTATTATTTATTATTTATTATTTATTATTTATTATTTATTATTTATTATTTATTATTTATTATTTATTATTTATTATTTATTATTTATTATTTATTATTTATTATTTATTATTTATTATTTATTATTTATTATTTATTATTTATTATTTATTATTTATTATTTATTATTTATTATTTATTATTTATTATTTATTATTTATTATTTATTATTTATTATTTATTATTTATTATTTATTATTTATTATTTATTATTTATTATTTATTATTTATTATTTATTATTTATTATTTATTATTTATTATTTATTATTTATTATTTATTATTTATTATTTATTATTTATTATTTATTATTTATTATTTATTATTTATTATTTATTATTTATTATTTATTATTTATTATTTATTATTTATTATTTATTATTTATTATTTATTATTTATTATTTATTATTTATTATTTATTATTTATTATTTATTATTTATATTTATATTTATTATTTATTATTTATTATTTATTATTTATTATTTATTATTTATTATTTATTATTTATTATTTATTATTTATTATTTATTATTTATTATTTATTATTTATTATTATTATTATTATTATTTATTATTTATTATTTATTATTTATTATTTATTATTTATTATTTATTATTTATTATTTATTATTTATTATTTATTATTTATTATTTATTATTTATTATTTATTATTTATTATTTATTATTTATTATTTATTATTTATTATTTATTATTTATTATTTATTATTTATTATTTATTATTTATTATTTATTATTTATTATTTATTATTTATTATTTATTATTTATTATTTATTATTTATTATTTATTATTTATTATTTATTATTTATTATTTATTATTTATTATTTATTATTTATTATTTATTATTTATTATTTATTATTTATTATTTATTATTTATTATTTATTATTTATTATTTATTATTTATTATTTATTATTTATTATTTATTATTTATTATTTATTATTTATTATTTATTATTTATTATTTATTATTTATTATTTATTATTTATTATTTATTATTTATTATTTATTATTTATTATTTATTATTTATTATTATTTATTATTTATTATTTATTATTTATTATTATTATTTATTATTTATTATTTATTATTTATTATTTATTATTTATTATTTATTATTTATTATTTATTATTTATTATTTATTATTTATTATTTATTATTTATTATTTATTATTTATTATTTATTATTTATTATTTATTATTTATTATTTATTATTTATTATTTATTATTTATTATTTATTATTTATTATTTATTATTTATTATTTATTATTTATTATTTATTATTTATTATTTATTATTTATTATTTATTATTTATTATTTATTATTTATTATTTATTATTTATTATTTATTATTTATTATTTATTATTTATTATTTATTATTTATTATTTATTATTTATTATTTATTATTTATTATTTATTATTTATTATTTATTATTTATTATTTATTATTTATTATTTATTATTTATTATTTATTATTTATTATTTATTATTTATTATTTATTATTTATTATTTATTATTTATTATTATTATTTATTATTTATTATTTATTATTTATTATTTATTATTTATTATTTAATTATTTATTATTTATTATTTATTATTTATTATTTATTATTTATTATTTATTATTTATTATTTTATTATTTATTATTTATTATTTATTATTTATTATTTATTATTTATTATTTATTATTTATTATTTATTATTTATTATTTATTTATTATTTATTATTTATTATTTATTATTTATTATTTATTATTTATTATTTATTATTTATTATTTATTATTTATTATTTATTATTTATTATTTATTATTTATTATTTATTATTTATTATTTATTATTTATTATTTATTATTTATTATTTATTATTATTTATTATTTATTATTTATTATTTATTATTTATTATTTATTATTTATTATTTATTATTTATTATTTATTATTTATTATTTATTATTTATTATTTATTATTTATTATTTATTATTTATTATTTATTATTTATTATTTATTATTTATTATTTATTATTTATTATTTATTATTTATTATTTATTATTTATTATTTATTATTTATTATTTATTATTTATTATTTATTATTTATTATTATTATTTATTATTTATTATTTATTATTTATTATTTATTATTTATTATTTATTATTTATTATTTATTATTTATTATTTATTATTTATTATTTATTATTTATTATTTATTATTTATTATTTATTATTTATTATTATTTATTATTTATTATTTATTATTTATTATTTATTATTTATTATTTATTATTTATTATTTATTATTTATTATTTATTATTTATTATTATTATTTATTATTTATTATTTATTATTTATTATTTATTATTTATTATTTATTATTTATTATTTATTATTTATTATTTATTATTTATTATTTATTATTTATTATTTATTATTTATTATTTATTATTTATTATTATTATTTATTATTTATTATTATTATTTATTATTTATTATTTATTATTTATTATTTATTATTTATTATTTATTATTTATTATTTATTATTATTATTTATTATTTATTATTTATTATTTATTATTTATTATTTATTATTTATTATTTATTATTTATTATTTATTATTTATTATTTATTATTTATTATTTATTATTTATTATTTATTATTTATTATTTATTATTTATTATTTATTATTTATTATTTATTATTTATTATTTATTATTTATTATTTATTATTTATTATTTATTATTTATTATTTATTATTTATTATTTATTATTTATTATTTATTATTTATTATTTATTATTATTATTTATTATTTATTATTTATTATTTATTATTTATTATTTATTATTTATTATTTATTATTTATTATTTATTATTTATTATTTATTATTTATTATTTATTATTTATTATTTATTATTTATTATTTATTATTTATTATTTATTATTTATTATTTATTATTTATTATTTATTATTTTATTATTTATTATTTATTATTTATTATTTATTATTTATTATTTATTATTTATTATTTATTATTTATTATTTATTATTTATTATTTATTATTTATTATTTATTATTTATTATTTATTATTTATTATTTATTATTTATTATTTATTATTTATTATTTATTATTTATTATTTATTATTTATTATTTATTATTTATTATTTATTATTTATTATTTATTATTTATTATTTATTATTTATTATTTTATTATTTATTATTTATTATTTATTATTTATTATTTATTATTTATTATTTATTATTTATTATTTATTATTTATTATTTATTATTTATTATTTATTATTTATTATTTATTATTTATTATTTATTATTTATTATTTATTATTTATTATTTATTATTTATTATTTATTATTTATTATTTATTATTTATTATTTATTATTTATTATTTATTATTTATTATTTATTATTTATTATTTATTATTTATTATTTATTATTTATTATTTATTATTTATTATTTATTATTTATTATTTATTATTTATTATTTATTATTTATTATTTATTATTTATTATTTATTATTTATTATTTATTATTTATTATTTATTATTTATTATTTATTATTTATTATTTATTATTTATTATTTATTATTTATTATTTATTATTTATTATTTATTATTTATTATTTATTATTTATTATTTATTATTTATTATTTATTATTTATTATTTATTATTTATTATTTATTATTTATTATTTATTATTTATTATTTATTATTTATTATTTATTATTTTATTATTTATTATTTATTATTTATTATTTATTATTTATTATTTATTATTTATTATTTATTATTTATTATTTATTATTTATTATTTATTATTTATTATTTATTATTTATTATTTATTATTTATTATTTTTTATTTATTATTTATTATTTATTATTTATTATTTATTATTTATTATTTATTATTTATTATTTATTATTTATTATTTATTATTTATTATTTATTATTTATTATTTATTATTTATTATTTATTATTTATTATTTATTATTTATTATTTATTATTTATTATTTATTATTTATTATTTATTATTTATTATTTATTATTTATTATTTATTATTTATTATTTATTATTTATTATTATTATTTATTATTTATTATTTATTATTTATTATTTATTATTTATTATTTATTATTTATTATTTATTATTTATTATTTATTATTTATTATTTATTATTTTATTTATTTATTATTTATTTATTATTTATTATTTATTATTTATTATTTATTATTTATTATTATTATTTATTATTTATTATTTATTATTTATTATTTATTATTTATTATTTATTATTTATTATTTATTATTTATTATTATTATTTATTATTTATTATTTATTATTTATTATTTATTATTTATTATTATTATTTATTATTTATTATTTATTATTTATTATTTATTATTTATTATTTATTATTTATTATTTATTATTTATTATTTATTATTTATTATTTATTA
This sequence comes from Cordilura impudica, assembly GCA_963682025.1. Lineage (NCBI taxonomy): Eukaryota > Metazoa > Arthropoda > Insecta > Diptera > Scathophagidae > Cordilura > Cordilura impudica. Next base: position 157,511,850 of record OY821519.1, on the reverse strand, counting down.
TTTATTATTTATTATTTATTATTTATATTTATTATTTATTATTTATTATTTATTATTTTATTATTTATTATTTTTTATTATTTATTATTTATTATTTATTATTTATATTTATTATTTATTATTTATTATTTATTATTTATTATTTATTATTTATTATTTATTATTTATTATTTATTATTTATTATTTATTATTTATTATTTATTATTTATTATTATTATTATTTATTATTTATTATTTATTATTTATTATTTATTATTTATTATTTATTATTTATTATTTATTATTTATTATTTATTATTTATTATTTATTATTTATTTATTATTTATTATTTATTATTTATTATTTATTATTTATTATTTATTATTTATTATTTATTATTTATTATTTATTATTTATTATTTATTATTTATTATTTATTATTTATTATTTATTATTTATTATTTATTATTTATTATTTATTATTTATTATTTATTATTTATTATTTATTATTTATTATTTATTATTTATTATTTATTATTTATTATTTATTATTTATTATTTATTATTTATTATTTATTATTTATTATTTATTATTTATTATTTATTATTTATTATTTATTATTATTATTTATTATTTATTATTTATTATTTATTATTTATTATTTATTATTTATTATTTATTATTTATTATTTATTATTTATTATTTATTATTTATTATTTATTATTTATTATTTATTATTATTTATTATTTATTATTTATTATTTATTATTTATTATTTATTATTTATTATTTATTATTTATTATTTATTATTATTATTTATTATTTATTATTTATTATTTATTATTTATTATTTATTATTTATTATTTATTATTTATTATTTATTATTTATTATTTATTATTTATTATTTATTTATTTATTATTTATTATTTATTATTTATTATTATTTATTATTTATTATTTATTATTTATTATTTATTATTTATTATTTATTATTTATTATTTATTATTTATTATTTATTATTTATTATTTATTATTTATTATTTATTATTTATTATTTATTATTTATTATTTATTATTTATTATTTATTATTTATTATTTATTATTTATTATTTATTATTTATTATTTATTATTTATTATTTATTATTTATTATTTATTATTTATTATTTATTATTTATTATTTATTATTTATTATTTATTATTTATTATTTATTATTTATTATTTATTATTTATTATTTATTATTTATTATTTATTATTTATTATTTATTATTTATTATTTATTATTTATTATTTATTATTTATTATTTATTATTTATTATTTATTATTTATTATTTATTATTTATTATTTATTATTTATTATTTATTATTTATTATTTTATTATTTATTATTTATTATTTATTATTATTATTTATTATTTATTATTTATTATTTATTATTTATTATTTATTATTTATTATTTATTATTTATTATTTATTATTTATTATTTATTATTTATTATTTATTATTTATTATTTATTATTTATTATTTATTATTTATTATTTATTATTTATTATTTATTATTTATTATTTATTATTTATTATTTATTATTTATTTATTTATTATTTATTATTTATTATTTATTATTTATTATTTATTATTTATTATTTATTATTTATTATTTATTATTTATTATTTATTATTTATTATTTATTATTTATTATTTATTATTTATTATTTATTATTTATTATTTATTATTTATTATTTATTATTTATTATTTATTATTTATTATTTATTATTTATTATTTATTATTTATTATTTATTATTTATTATTTATTATTTATTATTTATTATTTATTATTTATTATTTATTATTTATTATTTATTATTTATTATTTATTATTTATTATTTATTATTTATTATTTATTATTTATTATTTATTATTTATTATTTATTATTTATTATTATTTATTATTTATTATTTATTATTTATTATTTATTATTTATTATTTATTATTTATTATTTATTATTTATTATTTATTATTTATTATTTATTATTTATTATTTATTATTTATTATTTATTATTTATTATTTATTATTTATTATTTATTATTTATTATTTATTATTATTATTTATTATTTATTATTTATTATTTATTATTTTATTATTTATTATTTATTATTTATTATTTATTATTTATTATTATTATTTATTATTTATTATTTATTATTTATTATTTATTATTTATTATTTATTATTTATTATTTATTATTTATTATTTATTATTTATTATTTATTATTTATTATTTATTATTTATTATTTATTATTTATTATTTATTATTTATTATTTATTATTTATTATTTATTATTTATTATTTATTATTTATTATTTATTATTTATTATTTATTATTTATTATTTATTATTTATTATTTATTATTTATTATTTATTATTTATTATTTATTATTTATTATTTATTATTATTATTTATTATTTATTATTTATTATTTATTATTTATTATTTATTATTTATTATTTATTATTTATTATTTATTATTTATTATTTATTATTTATTATTTATTATTTATTATTTATTATTTTATTATTTATTATTTATTATTTATTATTTATTATTTATTATTTATTATTTATTATTTATTATTTATTATTTATTATTTATTATTTATTATTTATTATTTATTATTTATTATTTATTATTTATTATTTATTATTTATTATTTATTATTTATTATTTATTATTTATTATTTATTATTTATTATTTATTATTTATTATTTATTATTTATTATTTATTATTTATTATTTATTATTTATTATTTATTATTTATTATTTATTATTTATTATTTATTATTTATTATTTATTATTTATTATTTATTATTTATTATTTATTATTTATTATTTATTATTTATTATTTATTATTTATTATTTATTATTTATTATTTATTATTTATTATTTATTATTTATTATTTATTATTTATTATTTATTATTTATTATTTATTATTTATTATTTATTATTTATTATTTATTATTTATTATTTATTATTTATTATTTATTATTTATTATTTATTATTTATTATTTATTATTTATTATTTATTATTTATTATTTATTATTTATTATTTATTATTTATTATTTATTATTTATTATTTATTATTTATTATTTATTATTTATTATTTATTTATTTATTATTTATTATTTATTATTTATTTATTTATTATTTATTATTTATTATTTATTATTTATTATTTATTATTTATTATTTATTATTTATTATTTATTATTTATTATTTATTATTATTTTTATTATTTTATTATTATTTATTATTTATTATTTATTATTTATTATTTATTATTTATTATTTATTATTTATTATTTATTATTTATTATTTATTATTTATTATTTATTATTTATTATTTATTATTTATTATTTATTATTTATTATTTATTATTTATTATTTATTATTTATTATTTATTATTTATTATTTATTATTTATTATTTATTATTTATTATTTATTATTTATTATTTATTATTTATTATTTATTATTTATTATTTATTATTTATTATTTATTATTTATTATTTATTATTTATTATTTATTATTTATTATTTATTATTTATTATTTATTATTTATTATTTATTATTTATTATTTATTATTTATTATTTATTATTTATTATTTATTATTTATTATTTATTATTTATTATTTATTATTTATTATTTATTATTTATTATTTATTATTTATTATTTATTATTTATTATTTATTATTTATTATTTATTATTTATTATTTATTATTTATTATTTATTATTTATTATTTATTATTTATTATTTATTATTTATTATTTATTATTTATTATTTATTATTTATTATTTATTATTTATTATTTATTATTTATTATTTATTATTTATTATTTATTATTTATTATTTATTATTTATTATTTATTATTTATTATTTATTATTTATTATTTATTATTTATTATTTATTATTAGTATTTATTATTTATTATTTATTATTTATTATTTATTATTTATTATTTATTATTTATTATTTATTATTTTATTATTTATTATTTATTATTTATTATTTATTATTTATTATTTATTATTTATTATTTATTATTTATTATTTATTATTTATTATTTATTATTTTATTAT
>OY821519.1:157178317-157507477 GCA_963682025.1 Cordilura impudica | reverse complement strand
TATTTATTATTTATTATTTAATATTTATTATTTATTAATTATTTATTTATTATTTATTATTTATTATTTATTATTTATATTATATTTATTATTTATTTTATTTATTATTTATTATTTATTATTTATTATTTATTATTTATTATTTATTATTTATTATTTATTATTTATTATTTATTATTTATTATTTATTATTTATTATTTATTATTTATTATTTATTATTTATTATTTATTATTTATTATTTATTATTTATATTTATTATTTATTATTTATTATTATTATTTATTATTTATTATTATTTATTATTTATTATTTATTATTTATTATTTATTTATTTATTTATTATTTATTATTTATTATTTATTATTTATTATTATTATTTATTATTTATTATTTATTATTTATTATTTATTATTTATTATTTATTATTTATTATTTATTATTTATTTATTTATTATTTATTATTTATTATTTATTATTTATTATTTATTATTTATTATTTATTATTTATTATTTATTATTTATTATTTATTATTTATTATTTATTATTTATTATTTATTATTTATTATTTATTATTTATTATTTATTATTTATTATTTATTATTTATTATTTATTATTTATTTATTATATTATTATTTATTATTTATTATTTATTATTTATTATTTATTATTTATTATTTATTATTTATATTTATTATTTATTATTATTTATTATTTATTATTTATTATTTATTATTTATTATTTATTATTTATTATTTATTATTTATTATTTATTATTATTATTTATTATTTATTATTTATTATTTATTATTTATTATTTATTATTTATTATTTATTATTTATTATTTATTATTTATTATTTATTATTTATTATTTATTATTTATTATTTATTATTTATTATTTATTATTTATTATTTATTATTTATTATTTATTATTTATTATTTATTATTTATTTATTTATTATTTATTATTTATTATTTATTATTTTATTATTTATTATTTATTATTTATTATTTATTATTTATTATTTATTATTTATTATTTATTATTTATTATTTATTATTTATTATTTATTATTTATTATTATTATTTATTATTTATTATTTATTATTTATTATTTATTATTTATTAATTTATTATTTATTATTTATTATTTATTATTATTATTTATTATTTATTATTTATTATTTATTATTATTTATTATTTATTATTTATTATTTATTATTTATTATTTATTATTTATTATTTATTATTTATTATTTATTATTTATTATTTATTATTTATTATTTATTATTTATTATTTATTATTTATTATTTATTATTTATTATTTATTATTTATTATTTATTATTTATTATTTATTATTTATTTATTTATTATTATTATTTATTATTTATTATTTATTATTTATTATTTATTATTTATTATTTATTATTTATTATTTATTATTATTATTTATTATTTATTATTTATTATTTATTATTTATTATTTATTATTTATTATTTATTATTTATTATTTATTATTTATTATTTATTATTTATTATTTATTATTTATTATTTATTATTTATTATTTATTATTTATTATTTATTATTTATTATTTATTATTTATTATTTATTATTTATTATTTATTATTTATTATTTATTATTTATTATTTATTATTTATTATTTATTATTATTATTTATTATTTATTATTTATTATTATTATTATTTATTATTTATTATTTATTATTTATTATTTATTATTTATTATTTATTATTTATATTTATTATTATTATTTATTATTTATTATTTATTATTTATTATTTATTATTTATTATTTATTATTTATATTTATTATTTATTATTTATTATTTATTATTTATTATTTATTATTTATTATTTATTATTTATTATTTATTATTTATTATTTATTATTTATTATTTATTATTTATTATTTATTATTTATTATTTATTATTTATTATTTATTATTTATTATTTATTATTTATTATTTATTATTTATTATTTATTATTTATTATTTATTATTTATTATTTATTATTTATTATTTATTATTTATTATTTATTATTTATTATTTATTATTTATTATTTATTATTTATTATTTATTATTTATTATTTATTATTTATTATTTATTATTTATTATTTATTATTTATTATTTATTATTTATTATTTATTATTTATTATTTATTATTTATTATTTATTATTTATTATTTATTATTTATTATTTATTATTTATTATTTATTATTTATTATTTATTATTTATTATTTATTATTTATTATTTATTATTTATTATTTATTTTTATTATTTATTATTTATTATTTATTATTTATTTATTATATTATTATTATTTATTATTTATTATTTATTATTTATTATTTATTATTTATTATTTATTATTTATTATTTATTATTTATTATTTATTATTTATTATTTATTATTTATTATTTATTATTTATTATTTATTATTTATTATTTATTATTTATTATTTATTATTTATTATTTATTATTTATTATTTATTATTTATTATTTATTATTTATTATTTATTATTTATTATTTTATTATTTATTATTTATTATTTATTATTTATTATTTATTATTTATTATTTATTATTTATTATTTATTATTTATTATTTATTATTTATTATTTATTATTTATTATTTATTATTTATTTATTTATTATTTATTATTTATTATTTATTATTTATTATTTATTATTTATTATTTATTATTTATTATTTATTATTTATTATTATTATTTATTATTTATTATTTATTATTTATTATTTATTATTTATTATTTATTATTTATTATTTATTATTTATTATTTATTATTTATTATTTATTATTTATTATTTATTATTTTTATTTATTATTTATTATTTATTATTTATTATTTATTATTTATTATTTATTATTTATTATTTATTATTTATTATTTATTATTTATTATTTATTATTTATTATTTATTATTTATTATTTATTATTTATTATTTATTATTTATTATTTATTATTTATTATTTATTATTTATTATTTATTATTTATTATTTATTATTTATTATTTATTATTTATTATTTATTATTTATTATTTATTATTTATTATTTATTATTTATTATTTATTATTTATTATTTATTATTTATTATTTATTATTTATTATTTATTATTTATTATTTATTATTTATTTATTTATTATTTAATTATTATTTATTTATTATTTATTATTTATTATTTATTATTTATTATTTATTATTTATTATTTATTATTTATTATTTATTATTTATTATTTATTATTTATTATTTATTATTTATTATTTATTATTTATTATTTATTATTTATTATTTATTATTTATTATTTATTATTTATTATTTATTATTTATTATTTATTATTTATTATTTATTATTTATTATTTATTATTTATTATTTATTATTTATTATTTATTATTTATTATTTATTATTTATTATTTATTATTTATTATTTATTATTTATTATTTATTATTTATTATTTATTATTTATTATTTATTATTTATTATTTATTATTTATTATTTATTATTTATTATTTATTATTTATTATTTATTATTTATTATTTATTATTTATTATTTATTATTTATTATTTATTATTTATTATTTATTATTTATTATTTATTATTTATTATTTATTATTTATTATTTATTATTTATTATTTATTATTTATTATTTATTATTTATTATTTATTATTTATTATTTATTATTTATTATTTATTATTTATTATTTATTATTTATTATTTATTATTTATTATTTATTATTTATTATTTATTATTTATTATTTATTATTTATTATTTATTATTTATTATTTATTATTTATTATTTATTATTTATTATTTATTATTTATTATTTATTATTTATTATTTATTATTTATTATTTATTATTTATTATTTATTATTTATTATTTATTATTTATTATTTATTATTTATTATTTATTATTTATTATTTATTATTTATTATTTATTATTTATTATTTATTATTTATTATTTATTATTTATTATTTATTATTTATTATTTATTATTTATTATTTATTATTTATTATTTATTATTTATTATTTATTATTTATTATTTATTATTTATTATTTATTATTTATTATTTATTATTTATTATTTATTATTTATTATTTTATTATTTATTATTTATTATTTATTATTTATTATTTATTATTTATTATTTATTATTTATTATTTATTATTTATTATTTATTATTTATTATTTATTATTTATTATTTATTATTTATTATTTATTATTTATTATTTATTATTTATTATTTATTATTATTTATTATTTATTATTTATTATTTATTATTTATTATTATTATTTATTATTTATTATTTATTATTTATTATTTATTATTTATTATTTATTATTTATTATTTATTATTTATTATTTATTATTTATTTATTATTTATTATTTATTATTTATTATTTATTATTTATTATTTATTATTTATTATTTATTATTTATTATTTATTATTTATTATTTATTATTTATTATTTATTATTTATTATTTATTATTTATTATTTATTATTTATTATTTAATATTTAATATTTATTATTTATTATTTATTATTTATTATCAGAGTTCAGAAAAAAACACACACTGAATAAAAAACTCGTACATATATGTAAACAAACATAACTTAGACCAACACACACATATTTTTATTTTCATATCAATTATGTTTGTTTTTAAATTTTCTTCGGTGCCCAACACAACCACGACTGTGTTCGTTTTAATATTTCGTTATTTACACGAACATTTTTCTATCACGTACTTTTTTTTCAATCACACATAAAGCACACATTTTTGAGTGTTGCTTTATTTGAAGTTGATGTTCTGGTACGTGTAGTGAAAAAAAACACAGAACATGTAAAATAAACAGGTTCGAGTTCAGTTATATTTTAAGTCGTGTTGTGGCTCGTGTAGTAAGAAAAAACACAACATGTACAATAAACAGGTTCGAGTTCAGTTATATTTTAAACACGACTTAAAATATAACTGAACTCGAACCTGTTTACTGTACATGTTCTGTTGTTTCTTACTACACGAGCCACAACACGACTTAAAATATAACTGAACTCGAACCTGTTTATTTTACATGTTCTGTGTTTTTTTTCACTACACGTACCAGAACATCAACTTCAAATAAAGCAACACTCAAAAATGTGTGCTTTATGTGTGATTGAAGCAAAAAGTATGTGATACAAAAATGTTCGTGTAAATAACGAAATATTAAAACGAACACAGTCATGGTTGTGTTGGGTACCGTAGAAAATTTTGAAACGCACATAATTGATATGAAAATAAAGATATGTGTTGGCTGCTTTTGAACAGAACATTGTGTGTTTCGTGTGTGTATTTTCTGAACCTTGTTTATTATTTATTATTTATTATTTATTATTTATTATTTATTATTTATTATTTATTATTTATTATTTATTATTTATTATTTATTATTTATTATTTATTATTTATTATTTATTATTTATTATTTATTATTTATTATTTATTATTTATTATTTATTATTTATTATTTATTATTTATTATTTATTATTTATTATTTATTATTTATTATTTATTATTTATTATTTATTATTTATTATTTATTATTTATTATTTATTATTTATTATTTATTATTTATTATTTATTATTTATTATTTATTATTTATTATTTATTATTTATTATTTATTATTTATTATTTATTATTTATTATTTATTATTTATTATTTATTATTTATTATTTATTATTTATTATTTATTATTTATTATTTATTATTTATTATTTATTATTTATTATTTATTATTTATTATTTATTATTTATTATTTATTATTTATTATTTATTATTTATTATTTATTATTTATTATTTATTATTTATTATTTATTATTTATTATTTATTATTTATTATTTATTATTTATTATTTATTATTTATTATTTATTATTTATTATTTATTATTTATTATTTATTATTTATTATTTATTATTTATTATTTATTATTTATTATTTATTATTTATTATTTATTATTTATTATTTATTATTTATTATTTATTATTTATTATTTATTATTTATTATTTATTATTTATTATTTATTATTTATTATTTATTATTTATTATTTATTATTTATTATTTATTATTTATTATTTATTATTTATTATTTATTATTTATTATTTATTATTTATTATTTATTATTTATTATTTATTATTTATTATTTATTATTTATTATTTATTATTTATTATTTATTATTTATTATTTATTATTTATTATTTATTATTTATTATTTATTATTTATTATTTATTATTTATTATTTATTATTTATTATTTATTATTTATTATTTATTATTTATTATTTATTATTTATTATTTATTATTTATTATTTATTATTTATTATTTATTATTTATTATTTATTATTTATTATTTATTATTTATTATTTATTATTTATTATTTATTATTTATTATTTATTATTTATTATTTATTATTTATTATTTATTATTTATTATTTATTATTTATTATTTATTATTTATTATTTATTATTTATTATTTATTATTTATTATTTATTATTTATTATTTATTATTTATTATTTATTATTTATTATTTATTATTTATTATTTATTATTTATTATTTATTATTTATTATTTATTATTTATTATTTATTATTTATTATTTATTATTTATTATTTATTATTTATTATTTATTATTTATTATTTATTATTTATTATTTATTATTTATTATTTATTATTTATTATTTATTATTTATTATTTATTATTTATTATTTATTATTTATTATTTATTATTTATTATTTATTATTTATTATTTATTATTTATTATTTATTATTTATTATTTATTATTTATTATTTATTATTTATTATTTATTATTTATTATTTATTATTTATTATTTATTATTTATTATTTATTATTTATTATTTATTATTTATTATTTATTATTTATTATTTATTATTTATTATTTATTATTTATTATTTATTATTTATTATTTATTATTTATTATTTATTATTTATTATTTATTATTTATTATTTATTATTTATTATTTATTATTTATTATTTATTATTTATTATTTATTATTTATTATTTATTATTTATTATTTATTATTTATTATTTATTATTTATTATTTATTATTTATTATTTATTATTTATTATTTATTATTTATTATTTATTATTTATTATTTATTATTTATTATTTATTATTTATTATTTATTATTTATTATTTATTATTTATTATTTATTATTTATTATTTATTATTTATTATTTATTATTTATTATTTATTATTTATTATTTATTATTTATTATTTATTATTTATTATTTATTATTTATTATTTATTATTTATTATTTATTATTTATTATTTATTATTTATTATTTATTATTTATTATTTATTATTTATTATTTATTATTTATTATTTATTATTTATTATTTATTATTTATTATTTATTATTTATTATTTATTATTTATTATTTATTATTTATTATTTATTATTTATTATTTATTATTTATTATTTATTATTTATTATTTATTATTTATTATTTATTATTTATTATTTATTATTTATTATTTATTATTTATTATTTATTATTTATTATTTATTATTTATTATTTATTATTTATTATTTATTATTTATTATTTATTATTTATTATTTATTATTTATTATTTATTATTTATTATTTATTATTTATTATTTATTATTTATTATTTATTATTTATTATTTATTATTTATTATTTATTATTTATTATTTATTATTTATTATTTATTATTTATTATTTATTATTTATTATTTATTATTTATTATTTATTATTTATTATTTATTATTTATTATTTATTATTTATTATTTATTATTTATTATTTATTATTTATTATTTATTATTTATTATTTATTATTTATTATTTATTATTTATTATTTATTATTTATTATTTATTATTTATTATTTATTATTTATTATTTATTATTTATTATTTATTATTTATTATTTATTATTTATTATTTATTATTTATTATTTATTATTTATTATTTATTATTTATTATTTATTATTTATTATTTATTATTTATTATTTATTATTTATTATTTATTATTTATTATTTATTATTTATTATTTATTATTTATTATTTATTATTTATTATTTATTATTTATTATTTATTATTTATTATTTATTATTTATTATTTATTATTTATTATTTATTATTTATTATTTATTATTTATTATTTATTATTTATTATTTATTATTTATTATTTATTATTTATTATTTATTATTTATTATTTATTATTTATTATTTATTATTTATTATTTATTATTTATTATTTATTATTTATTATTTATTATTTATTATTTATTATTTATTATTTATTATTTATTATTTATTATTTATTATTTATTATTTATTATTTATTATTTATTATTTATTATTTATTATTTATTTATTATTTATTATTTATTATTTATTATTTATTATTTATTATTTATTATTTATTATTTATTATTTATTATTTATTATTTATTATTTATTATTTATTATTTATTATTTATTATTTATTATTTATTATTTATTATTTATTATTTATTATTTATTATTTATTATTTATTATTTTTTATTTATTATTTATTATTTATTATTTATTATTTATTATTTATTATTTATTATTTATTATTTATTATTTATTATTTATTATTTATTTATTATTATTTATTATTTATTATTAGTATTTATTATTTATTATTTATTACACAAGGGAACAATGGTTCTGTTGATTAAGAACTGAATATTGTTTATTATTTATTATTTATTATTTATTATTTATTATTTATTATTTATTATTTATTATTTATTATTTATTATTTATTATTTATTATTTATTATTTATTATTTATTATTTATTATTTATTATTTATTATTTATTATTTATTATTTATTATTTATTATTTATTATTTATTATTTATTATTTATTATTTATTATTTATTATTTATTATTTATTATTTATTATTTATTATTTATTATTTATTATTTATTATTTATTATTTATTATTTATTATTTATTATTTATTATTTATTATTTATTATTTATTATTTATTATTTATTATTTATTATTTATTATTTATTATTTATTATTTATTATTTATTATTTATTATTTATTATTTATTATTTATTATTTATTATTTATTATTTATTATTTATTATTTATTATCTATTATTTATTATTTATTATCTATTATTTATTATTTATTATTTATTATTTATTATTTATTATTTATTATTTATTATTTATTATTTATTATTTATTATTTATTATTTATTATTTATTATTTATTATTTATTATTTATTATTTATTATTTATTATTTATTATTTATTATTTATTATTTATTATTTATTATTTATTATTTATTATTTATTTTTTATTATTTATTATTTATTATTTATTATTTATTATTTATTATTTATTATTTATTATTTAAGTTAACAATGGCGTCAGCCATGTTTTAAAAAAATTACTGTTGTTGGGCCGCCCATGGGGCCCAACTCACCTTTTAAATAAAAAACACTATTTAATATGTTGACTATTATTTTATTAAATAAACACGACGTTGCTCTACTGCAGTCTAGAATTGAACTAACTGCTCTCCGTCTCTTGCACATTAATATAACTAAAAATTTACTAATATTATTTTGCCTATGCCAGCTTATTCTCATGGGAACCATAACATGCTATGGTTTCCCAATAATTTGCGTGTGCAAATATTTGCATACGCTAGCTTAATTTAATTTAGAACACTAACTTCACTAACTTACTCATTTCCCAATAGCTTGCGCGTGTACAAAAGAATGCAAGTATCGTATAGCGCATTGTATATTGGCGAGCAAAGGGGTGGTGCGCGGGGTGTCAACTGCAACACGCGCTGTCCGTGGTATTGCTGACTCGCGCATTCGCCAATATGTTATTAAAAAAGGTATTGGGCGTGTGGAAGTGTTAACTCCCCCCTCCTCAAAAATCGGCGTCCCGCTGATCAGTTAGTGCCCCCGTTCGGATGATCGACAGGACTTAGGGCCGGCATGGTGATACGACCGAATATCTTCCTCCAAACTATGGTTAATATGATCGTCATTGCAATGACACACAACAGAATTGCAGCGTTTGATCCAAGTGACAGGTTTACATGGCCCATCAAATCTCGAATGTGCTCGATGTTCTTCACGTGGAGTTCATGTAATAGTTTCGTATCTATCTTGCGTGTTCCTTCGTGCGCGTTCGTTAATAAGGGGGGAAGCGCCTGTAGGCCTGAGATCCTTATATTTGTAAAATTCCTCTCTCCGACCGTAACCGTTTCGTTGAAGATTCGTATAAGGTATGTTCCGTTTATGTTCACAGTGTTCGTTTCAGATGAAACGTTGCCCCTGAAGTTGGTTACGTATATAAGATCGTTTTCTATCTGTTCCACTGTGGTTTCCTCATTTGAACGGAATGTGCAGTTCGCGGTGATACCCCTCAAAATTCTTGACAGGCATTCTTCCTCCTGGAGTCTTTCCAATTGTTCTAAGGTGCAAATCGTGACATTGTTGAGCGATGAGCAGCGATTCCGAATGCCATAAATGTTCTCATGGTTCAACAGTACCTTGTCGTATTTCAAGTCAATTTGGCGGCCTAGGGATATAGCTGCTCTCAGGAGAATTTTATTGTATCTGCTGGATTCCACTTTTGGTATTGATATCACGTACAACAGCGATGTACCATTCGAAAATATACTTGGCCTACCGTATTCTATGGCCTCGATCTCGTTGTCGTATGGGAGCGATTCGATCTCGGAAACAATCTTACTAATTTCCTCCATATTTAGTAGATTAGTGTTGACGATGCCTGCTTTAGCGAGTTGACACGCTCGTACTATTTCCCCGATGTCTTCTCTTATCGTGATTACTTGGTTCAAGGCTTCACGCATTATTTCGTCTGATTCGGACACGACTATTTTATTGTTGTATCTGTCGATGAGGTCGTTCATTTTCTTCACCAAATCGTCTGTTGTGCCAAACAGATTATTGTTCACCACGTATTGTTGCTCGTTGTTCTCTATTAATCTTTGTTGGCTTTCCAGTATCTTGTTCCAATCTGTTGCATCTGGGTTGCCGGCAATCCATTTCCAGGCAGAGCCAATCCACTCTATAGATCTTTTGTTCCTCGTGATGCCTTTTACTGTTGTCATTCGGTCGTATGCCCTTTGGAGTTGATATCCGAATATTTCCTTGCCCTTTTCGTCCTTCGATGTAGCAGTGAAGACGTCAGCAGTTGTCCGAAGCATCTCCTCGAACCTCTCCAATTGTATCACATGTACGACGCTCAGATAACCGTTCACAATCCATCCTTCGCCATCTTTGATAGTCACAAGCGGCGATTGATATTCAAAGACGTGGAAGGCTGCAACGTTGGTTGCGAGTAGAAAAAGGCTTAAAAATTTAAAGTATTAACGTAGGTTAGTATGTGCAGCTTATAGTATCCGTATTCTAGGTGCAATGTATAGAGTTGGACAGAGCTTGGTGTTTAATACAATAGGTGTAAAATGTAAATCATGAATTCAAAGATCTGGGTATTATTCTTATTATAATTGCCTAGTTATAGTCCTCAAAAAAAAGTTTTCCTCTTATGTTATACAATTTGGTAATTATGATTTTCTAATTTTAAATAGTTTTTTTTTCTAAAAAAAATTTTTTTTACAAATTCTCGACAATTAGATTTCTTAATCATAATTTCTATTACTAAAAATTTTTACAATTTCCATTATTTGTTTATATTTTCTTTTTCTTTTTTTTTTTCTTATGTTCTAAGGTTTCCAGGGTAGTTGCAAGGGTCACTTTACATTTTCTTAATCTCTGACTTATGGTATTTTTTTCCCGTTGTGGTGCGGATAGTTACTCTATTGTTGGTAGAAACTCTGTGCCGCTTGTATAGAGGTCTATGCTTCGGCTTAATCTGTCCGTCTTTGACTAAGATCTCCTGATTTTCGACAAGGTCGACTGGGTCCGATCTATTTCTGTTTAGACGGTCATTCGTTATCTTCTGCTTGTACTCGATTAGCCCACGAATGTCCTCGTTGACCTGGTCGCGGAAATTTGTCAGCTGTCGGTAGTTAAATCTTTCAGTTCTATTAAAGAAAATATCCGACGGCTTTCTACCAATGACCGAGTGTATTGTGTTATTGTAACGATCTACTGCGATGGTAATTATCTCTCTAGGGCCAAGATTCCCCATTTCCCTTGACAAACACCTATATATTTCGATGAGCGTTGAGTGAAATCTCTCTACCTGGCCGTTGACTTCACTCTTTTGCACGGGTGTAAAGTATATTTCTATGTTCAAAGATCTAATGAAATTTAAAATAGTTGGGCTCAGGAACCCCCTTTCATTGTCCGACACGATCATACGAGGTGCGGTAAAGTAATGTAAAACCTTGGCTAGTTTGTTCCGCAAGTGGATCGCTGACCGATTCCTAATGTGAAAAAGTTTTGCGAACTTAGAGAATTTGTCAATACAGCTGATAAACTTAAACCCCTGAATTTCAAAAATGTCGATATGCAGGATTTCGCACGGATATTCCGGGATAGGAGTTGGTTGAAGTTTAGGTTTACTGGGGTGTCTGTCATATTTGTTAAACTTACAAATTTCGCATGTTCTAGTGTACCGCTTAATGAGACTCCCCATGCCAGGGAAATAGAATCTTTCCAATATTTGTTGACCATTTTCTCTCGGGTTGCGATGGGCTCGCCCATGTTCTTCCTCAATTATTCTACAGATTCTCTCGGGGTTGCCCACATCTTCGACTACACGCTGCGTAATTCTTATTCTATATGAGACAAAGTGGGCCAAATAGACTTCGTTTAATAACGAAATAAAGCATTCGGGTATCTTGATGCCGTTAATGCAGGTCGGGCTTAAGCATTTTTTCAATATCTCGGAAAGGGTTTCTGCAGTCAGCTGTTCAATGGTCGCATGGTACCTATTAAAGCCGGGATGTGGCTGTATATGGCTATGCAAATCCTTGCCCTGCCTGATTATTATCTGGTTCCTGAAAATGTTCAAGGGAGCTTCGACATGGGGGATAAGATCGCTGCCATCTTGGTCGGCACTGTGCATCGTAGCGTCAGACCGGAATGATTGCCTTTCCGAGCCTTCGTCGGCTGTTGCGGTCTCTGAACCAATTTCAGAGGCTGTGATCGTACCTTCGTCGCAGGTTTGTATATAAGTTCGTAGTTATATTCTTCTATCCTGGCTTTCCACCTTTTCAGTTTAGCATTGTGATTCTGGTTGCCAAGTGCATAGGTGAGCGGCTGATGATCGGTAAAAATCCTGATTTTTTTCGCGCCGTAGAGGTAAGAGCGCAAATTGTCCAAAGCCCAGACTATAGCTAGCATTTCCTTTTCGTTGGTGGCATAATTTTCCTCCGTTTTCGCAAGAGAACGTGATATATATGCCACGGGTCTATCGGAATCCGAATGTTCCTGAGACAATACTGCTCCAATTGCGTAGTTTGAGGCATCCGTCGTCAAGTTGAAAGGCTCCTCAAAGTCGGGGAATGCTAGAACTTCTGATGACATTAACAAAGTTTTGAGCTCGTCAAAAGCTTGTAATGCCTCCTCATTAAGTGTAATGGAAATTTTTCTGGACATGTCCGCCCTGATTTGAGCGTTTTCACCTCTAATGAGGTTCGTCAATGGTTTAGCAACCTTCGCATAGTCCCTAATAAATTTTCTATTTTAGTCATTTTCTTCCTCTTTGTCCGTAGGTGAATTTTTCCTAAAATATCGTTGATAAGCTCCAGTTAGTAATTATAAGGTACTCTAATATTATGAACAAAAAATTGATCATCCGTTCTCTAACTATAAAAATATATGCTCCAATAATTCGTGGTAAATATCCCAACTTCCAGAAAATTATTTAAACGATTTCCCTGTAATTTATTCAGATGTTCAAATAATAATATACTTTAGAGAAAATTTCTCAGTTCGCACTTTAATAGTTTTCCGGAACTATCGTGGAACCTTCCAGGAATTTTCAGAGTGGTCCTTTAACTGAATTCTATAAAATTGTCCAAAAAAATATGTCTCCTATCAAATTCCGTTGGAGAGAATTTTCGCTTATATCAACTGACTAACACTTTCCTCGTAGACAAAAAGCGAGTTCAGTTTGTATATTTTCCTAACAAAGTTTAACACTTTTGCCTGATCTAAATTACCAAAAAGTTATCCACACGCGTAAAACTCCCATTAACTCAAAAGCAAATAAAATTGTTACAACCTTTTCTTTCATTTCCAAGAATTCCTAAAATGAAAAAATGTTACTTTTCCCTGAACGTTTTGTACGTTATTCAAGTCAAAAGTCCAAAACGCCATCAGCCAAATTATAGTTGCCATAAAAAGGAGAGGCCTTAGGACGGTCCTTTCCTCCTGAAATAGCAGAGTGTCACGTAGATTCCAACTAAAGTTCAGCAAATGTTACAAATCCAATGGTTGCCTTTCAGTGAATCTTTTCCTAACACGTAAATAATTTATACAATCAAATGCCGAAATTATCAATGTAACGTTTCAAAATTATTGTTTTACCCTGCTATGATTTTTCCTTATAAAACGTGTACCCTTAACATAATTTTCACTCTTCGATCGATTACATGATATTATAATACATCCGATTATATTAAATAATCACAATTCAATTTACCATCAATAATGATTGAGTTTTACTATTCGGTTATTAATCCTAATTGTTCCCCGTATCCATATGAAGAAAATTCGTAATTAGCCTATCATTTATCTTGATTGTTCTCTGTATCCTATATTAAAAAGATTTGTAATTAGTTATTAAGTTATTAATTAATGATTTTATAATTCCCATGTAATCAGCTCCATACTGCAAAAGAAAATATTCTCTCCTTATTATACCCTAATAGGTCCCCGTTTCCTTTTATTCCTTAGGTACTTCTTCCTCGCGATACGTTTTATCCTCGTTATTGCAGTTATCAATTTCCGCAGCCTTTCCCTTTCCTCTTCATCTACCGTATACAGATTTGCTATTGTCTCTAATCTTTCCTCGATCTCCTGGAAATACATTTCGTTCAAATATCCCCTTGGTATCAACGGAAAAAAATGGTTTATATTGTTAAGAAAAACTATTAAATAAATGGTCCTCTATTTTGTCAATATTGGTCGTAAAATTAAAGTTTAAAAAGAAATATAATTGGACGGAAGAGGGTTATCGCGCACCACAAATAAGTCAAATAATAATCGCAAAAAGATTCAATAATTCAACCAAGGCCTTGCACTTACCCTTTATAGCTCTGTTCAATTCTAGACTGTGTTAGATTCTTAGATTGTGTTTTATTTATATTTAACTATAGGTTTATATTTTTACGTACTATGCGAAGTACATGTGATTGATGTTATGTTGAGTGGATCTAAAACGGAAAAGTTTAGATTTTCAATTATTTATTTTACTTCCGCATTCTTGATTTAATTTAAAAAGATATTTTTAACGTCTTGGCTCATAGCTTCTTCCCTTTTCCTTTCACAATTTATTTCTTGTTTTTTGATAAAAAAAGATTATTTTTCTAATTTTGTAATTTTTATTTTTCGATCATTTTTTATTTAATTATTAAAAGATTTTTATTTTCACCACTTTTTATTTTCTTTTTGGCATTAATTCTTTTTTTTTCATTTAATTTATATAAGACTTTTTTATCATAATTTTATATCATTCAATAATTTTTATTTTTTCCTTCTCATTCATATAAAATTTTCATAACTTCTCTTTGGCAATTTCATTTTCTATTTTTTGCCATTTAATTTATGTAAATATTTTTTACAATTTCATATTTTCGATTTGGCAATTTAATAATTTCTATTTTTTGCTATTTAATTTATATAAATACTAAAAATATACATACAAAGGTCATCCTTTAGGTTCCCCGTGTACATATACTTGTCAGAGTAATTGCACTAATTTACTTTATTCATTCATATTTTTTATTACCTTATATCCCTTTAGATGGAGGATCGTGTGGTCCGGTTTCGAACAGTGAATGCTGACGTACTAAGGCACGATTTATCTCACCCTGTGAACCTTCCAGCTTAAGCTCTTAATTACCAGGCGAAAAGGAAACATCCGTACCCACTGAGTAGTGTAGGTTCTTAAGTTTACTACAACTTGTTGGGTAATGTCCTTTAGCCTTCTGTAATGTCACCTTTCGGTAAGGGAGCGTTCTGAAGCAAGGTTTCACGCTTTTCCAAAGCGATGAATTTTCATATTATCATAGTGACAAAAAAAATTTTTACGCACTGGAGGGCCTGGAGTTCAGGATCGCAGCACGCTGGGCCTCATTTCAAGACCCATATTGGTCACTTTTTTTATTTTTTATCATGTTGCAGTTTACACAAGAATGCACACTTACCTGTTTTCGGGGGGAGACTGAAGGATACTTCGCTTTTTCAACTTTGGATATTTCCCTCTCTAGGGTTTCCAAAAAATAATTGATTTTTCATCCCCCGGAATTTTACTTCCTCAGGGAGTACTTCTTTCAATTTTACCCTTAGCTTAATTAACTATTTTAATAATTTCTCTTTTTCTTTTCTTATTCACAAAAAGAATTTTTAATTTTCCAAAAAAAGCAAATTTTCATTTTTAAATTCCACATATTCACAAAAAGAATTTTTTATTTTTAATTTTCAAAAAAGTAAATTTTCATTTCAAATTTCTCATTTCCACTTTCAGAACTTGTAAAACTTTTTGTATTTTATTTTCGAAAAAAGAATTTTTATTTTAGAACTTCTCGATTTCTCAAAGGACACTTTTTATTTTCTAGACTTTTTATTCTAAAAAGAAATTTTTTTCACTTTTTTCACCTTTATTATAATTTTTTTCTTAGGAAAAGGGATCATTTTGGCCATGAGCCAAGCACAGAAGGATCCGGCACATCCTTTTCACTCCGCGATTGGCCGGTCCCTGCTCGGGCGCCAGTTAACAATGGCGTCAGCCATGTTTTAAAAAAATTACTGTTGTTGGGCCGCCCATGGGGCCCAACTCACCTTTTAAATAAAAAACACTATTTAATATGTTGACTATTATTTTATTAAATAAACACGACGTTGCTCTACTGCAGTCTAGAATTGAACTAACTGCTCTCCGTCTCTTGCACATTAATATAACTAAAAATTTACTAATATTATTTTGCCTATGCCAGCTTATTCTCATGGGAACCATAACATGCTATGGTTTCCCAATAATTTGCGTGTGCAAATATTTGCATACGCTAGCTTAATTTAATTTAGAACACTAACTTCACTAACTTACTCATTTCCCAATAGCTTGCGCGTGTACAAAAGAATGCAAGTATCGTATAGCGCATTGTATATTGGTGAGCAAAGGGGTGGTGCGCGGGGTGTCAACTGCAACACGCGCTGTCCGTGGTATTGCTGACTCGCGCATTCGCCAATATGTTATTAAAAAAGGTATTGGGCGTGTGGAAGTGTTAACTTTTATTATTTATTATTTATTATTTATTATTTATTATTTATTATTTATTATTTATTATTTATTATTTATTATTTATTATTTATTATTTATTATTTATTATTTATTATTTATTATTTATTATTTATTATTTATTATTTATTATTTATTATTTATTATTTATTATTTATTATTTATTATTTATTATTTATTATTTATTATTTATTATTTATTATTTATTTTTTATTATTTATTATTTATTATTTATTATTTATTATTTATTATTTATTATTTATTATTTATTATTTATTATTTATTATTTATTATTTATTATTTATTATTTATTATTTATTATTTATTATTTATTATTTATTATTTATTATTTATTATTTATTATTTATTATTTATTATTTATTATTTATTATTTATTATTTATTATTTATTATTTATTATTTATTATTTATTATTTATTATTTATTATTTATTATTTATTATTTATTATTTATTATTTATTATTTATTATTTATTATTTATTATTTATTATTTATTATTTATTATTTATAATTTATTATTTATTATTTATTATTTATTATTTATTATTTATTATTTATTATTTATTATTTATTATTTATTATTTATTTATTATTTATTATTTATTATTTATTATTTATTATTTATTATTTATTATTTATTATTTATTATTTATTATTTATTATTTATTATTTATTATTTATTATTTATTATTTATTATTTATTATTTATTATTTATTATTTATTATTTATTATTTATTATTTATTATTTATTATTTATTATTTATTATTTATTATTTATTATTTATTATTTATTATTTATTATTTATTATTTATTATTTATTATTTATTATTTATTATTTATTATTTATTATTTATTATTTATTATTTATTATTTATTATTTATTATTTATTATTTATTATTTATTATTTATTATTTATTATTTATTATTTATTATTTATTATTTATTATTTATTATTTATTATTTATTATTTATTATTTATTATTTATTATTTATTATTTATTATTTATTATTTATTATTTATTATTTATTATTTATTATTTATTATTTATTATTTATTATTTATTATTTATTATTTATTATTTATTATTTATTATTTATTATTTATTATTTATTATTTATTATTTATTATTTATTATTTATTATTTATTATTTATTATTTATTATTTATTATTTATTATTTATTATTTATTATTTATTATTTATTATTTATTATTTATTATTTATTATTTATTATTTATTATTTATTATTTATTATTTATTATTTATTATTTATTATTTATTATTTATTATTTATTATTTATTATTTATTATTTATTATTTATTATTTATTATTTATTATTTATTATTTATTATTTATTATTTATTATTTATTATTTATTATTTATTATTTATTATTTATTATTTATTATTTATTATTTATTATTTATTATTTATTATTTATTATTTATTATTTATTATTTATTATTTATTATTTATTATTTATTATTTATTATTTATTATTTATTATTTATTATTTATTATTTATTATTTATTATTTATTATTTATTATTTATTATTTATTATTTATTATTTATTATTTATTATTTATTATTTATTATTTATTATTTATTATTTATTATTTATTATTTATTATTTATTATTTATTATTTATTATTTATTATTTATTATTTATTATTTATTATTTATTATTTATTATTTATTATTTATTATTTATTATTTATTATTTATTATTTATTATTTATTATTTATTATTTATTATTTATTATTTATTATTTATTATTTATTATTTATTATTTATTATTTATTATTTATTATTTATTATTTATTATTTATTATTTATTATTTATTATTTATTATTTATTATTTATTATTTATTATTTATTATTTATTATTTATTATTTATTATTTATTATTTATTATTTATTATTTATTATTTATTATTTATTATTTATTATTTATTATTTATTATTTATAATTTATTATTTATTATAGATTGTGTTTTATTTATATTTAACTATAGGTTTATATTTTTACGTACTATGCGAAGTACATGTGATTGATGTTATGTTGAGTGGATCTAAAACGGAAAAGTTTAGATTTTCAATTATTTATTTTACTTCCGCATTCTTGATTTAATTTAAAAAGATATTTTTAACGTCTTGGCTCATAGCTTCTTCCCTTTTCCTTTCACAATTTATTTCTTGTTTTTTGATAAAAAAAGATTATTTTTCTAATTTTGTAATTTTTATTTTTCGATCATTTTTTATTTAATTATTAAAAGATTTTTATTTTCACCACTTTTTATTTTCTTTTTGGCATTAATTCTTTTATTTTTTTCATTTAATTTATATAAGACTTTTTTATCATAATTTTATATCATTCAATAATTTTTATTTTTTCCTTCTCATTCATATAAAATTTTCATAACTTCTCTTTGGCAATTTCATTTTCTATTTTTTGCCATTTAATTTATGTAAATATTTTTTACAATTTCATATTTTCGATTTGGCAATTTAATAATTTCTATTTTTTGCTATTTAATTTATATAAATACTAAAAATATACATACAAAGGTCATCCTTTAGGTTCCCCGTGTACATATACTTGTCAGAGTAATTGCACTAATTTACTTTATTCATTCATATTTTTTATTACCTTATATCCCTTTAGATGGAGGATCGTGTGGTCCGGTTTCGAACAGTGAATGCTGACGTACTAAGGCACGATTTATCTCACCCTGTGAACCTTCCAGCTTAAGCTCTTAATTACCAGGCGAAAAGGAAACATCCGTACCCACTGAGTAGTGTAGGTTCTTAAGTTTACTACAACTTGTTGGGTAATGTCCTTTAGCCTTCTGTAATGTCACCTTTCGGTAAGGGCGCGTTCTGAAGCAAGGTTTCACGTTTTTCCAAAGGGATGAATTTTCATATTATCATAGTGACAAAAAATTTTTTACGCACTGGAGGGCCTGGAGTTCAGGATCGCAGCACGCTGGGCCTCATTTCAAGACCCATATTGGTCACTTTTTTTATTTTTTATCATGTTGCAGTTTACACAAGAATGCACACTTACCTGTTTTCGGGGGGAGACTGAAGGATACTTCGCTTTTTCAACTTTGGATATTTCCCTCTCTAGGGTTTCCAAAAAATAATTGATTTTTCATCCCCCGGAATTTTACTTCCTCAGGGAGTACTTCTTTCAATTTTACCCTTAGCTTAATTAACTATTTTAATAATTTCTCTTTTTCTTTTCTTATTCACAAAAAGAATTTTTAATTTTCCAAAAAAAGCAAATTTTCATTTTTAACAAAAAGAATTTTTTATTTTTAATTTTCAAAAAAGGAAATTTTCATTTCAAATTTCTCATTTCCACTTTCAGAACTTGTAAAACTTTTTGTATTTTATTTTCGAAAAAAGAATTTTTATTTTAGAACTTCTCGATTTCTCAAAGGACACTTTTTATTTTCTAGACTTTTTATTCTAAAAAGAAATTTTTTTCACTTTTTTCACCTTTATTATAATTTTTTTCTTAGGAAAAGGGATCATTTTGGCCATGAGCCAAGCACAGAAGGATCCGGCACATCCTTTTCACTCCGCGATTGGCCGGTCCCTGCTCGGGCGCCAGTTAACAATGGCGTCAGCCATGTTTTAAAAAATTACTGTTGTTGGGCCGCCCATGGGGCCCAACTCACCTTTTAAATAAAAAACACTATTTAATATGTTGACTATTATTTTATTAAATAAACACGACGTTGCTCTACTGCAGTCTAGAATTGAACTAACTGCTCTCCGTCTCTTGCACATTAATATAACTAAAAATTTACTAATATTATTTTGCCTATGCCAGCTTATTCTCATGGGAACCATAACATGCTATGGTTTCCCAATAATTTGCGTGTGCAAATATTTGCATACGCTAGCTTAATTTAATTTAGAACACTAACTTCACTAACTTACTCATTTCCCAATAGCTTGCGCGTGTACAAAAGAATGCAAGTATCGTATAGCGCATTGTATATTGGTGAGCAAAGGGGTGGTGCGCGGGGTGTCAACTGCAACACGCGCTGTCCGTGGTATTGCTGACTCGCGCATTCGCCAATATGTTATTAAAAAAGGTATTGGGCGTGTGGAAGTGTTAACTTTTATTATTTATTATTTATTATTTATTATTTATTATTTATTATTTATTATTTATTATTTATTATTTATTATTTATTATTTATTATTTATTATTTATTATTTATTATTTATTATTTATTATTTATTATTTATTATTTATTATTTATTATTTATTATTTATTATTTATTATTTATTATTTATTATTTATTATTTATTATTTATTATTTATTATTTATTATTTATTATTTATTATTTATTATTTATTATTTATTATTTATTATTTATTATTTATTATTTATTATTTATTATTTATTATTTATTATTTATTATTTATTATTTATTATTTATTATTTATTATTTATTATTTATTATTTATTATTTATTATTTATTATTTATTATTTATTATTTATTATTTATTATTTATTATTTATTATTTATTATTTATTATTTATTATTTATTATTTATTATTTATTATTTATTATTTATTATTTATTATTTATTATTTATTATTTATTATTTATTATTTATTATTTATTATTTATTATTTATTATTTATTATTTATTATTTATTATTTATTATTTATTATTTATTATTTATTATTTATTATTTATTATTTATTATTTATTATTTATTATTTATTATTTATTATTTATTATTTATTATTTATTATTTATTATTTATTATTTATTATTTATTATTTATTATTTATTATTTATTATTTATTATTTATTATTTATTATTTATTATTTATTATTTATTATTTATTATTTATTATTTATTATTTATTATTTATTATTTATTATTTATTATTTATTATTTATTATTTATTATTTATTATTTATTATTTATTATTTATTATTTATTATTTATTATTTATTATTTATTATTTATTATTTATTATTTATTATTTATTATTTATTATTTATTATTTATTATTTATTATTTATTATTTATTATTTATTATTTATTATTTATTATTTATTATTTATTATTTATTATTTATTATTTATTATTTATTATTTATTATTTATTATTTATTATTTATTATTTATTATTTATTATTTATTATTTATTATTTATTATTTATTATTTATTATTTATTATTTATTATTTATTATTTATTATTTATTATTTATTATTTATTATTTATTATTTATTATTTATTATTTATTATTTATTATTTATTATTTATTATTTATTATTTATTATTTATTATTTATTATTTATTATTTATTATTTATTATTTATTATTTATTATTTATTATTTATTATTTATTATTTATTATTTATTATTTATTATTTATTATTTATTATTTATTATTTATTATTTATTATTTATTAT
Source organism: Cordilura impudica (assembly GCA_963682025.1). Lineage (NCBI taxonomy): Eukaryota > Metazoa > Arthropoda > Insecta > Diptera > Scathophagidae > Cordilura > Cordilura impudica. The sequence continues at coordinate 157,484,327 of OY821519.1, read as the reverse complement.
TTATTATTTATTATTTATTATTTATTATTTATTATTTATTATTTATTATTTATTATTTATTATTTATTATTTATTATTTATTATTTATTATTTATTATTTATTATTTATTATTTATTATTTATTATTTATTATTTATTATTTATTATTTATTATTTATTATTTATTATTTATTATTTATTATTTATTATTTATTATTTATTATTTATTATTTATTATTTATTATTTATTATTTATTATTTATTATTTATTATTTATTATTTATTATTTATTATTTATTATTTATTATTTATTATTTATTATTTATTATTTATTATTTATTATTTATTATTTATTATTTATTATTTATTATTTATTATTTATTATTTATTATTTATTATTTATTATTTATTATTTATTATTTATTATTTATTATTTATTATTTATTATTTATTATTTATTATTTATTATTTATTATTTATTGTTTATTATTTATTATTTATTATTTATTATTTATTATTTATTATTTATAATTTATAATTTATAATTTATTATTTATTATTTATTATTTATTATTTATTATTTATTATTTATTATTTATTATTTATTATTTATTATTTATTATTTATTATTTATTATTTATTATTTATAATTTATTATTTATTATTTATTATTTATTATTTATTATTTATTATTTATTATTTATTATTTAAGTTAACAATGGCGTCAGCCATGTTTTAAAAAAATTACTGTTGTTGGGCCGCCCATGGGGCCCAACTCACCTTTTAAATAAAAAACACTATTTAATATGTTGACTATTATTTTATTAAATAAACACGACGTTGCTCTACTGCAGTCTGGAATTGAACTAACTGCTCTCCGTCTCTTGCACATTAATATAACTAAAAATTTACTAATATTATTTTGCCTATGCCAGCTTATTCTCATGGGAACCATAACATGCTATGGTTTCCCAATAATTTGCGTGTGCAAATATTTGCATACGCTAGCTTAATTTAATTTAGAACACTAACTTCACTAACTTACTCATTTCCCAATAGCTTGCGCGTGTACAAAAGAATGCAAGTATCGTATAGCGCATTGTATATTGGTGAGCAAAGGGGTGGTGCGCGGGGTGTCAACTGCAACACGCGCTGTCCGTGGTATTGCTGACTCGCGCATTCGCCAATATGTTATTAAAAAAGGTATTGGGCGTGTGGAAGTGTTAACTCCCCCCTCCTCAAAAATCGGCGTCCCGCTGATCAGTTAGTGCCCCCGTTCGGATGATCGACAGGACTTAGGGCCGGCATGGTGATACGACCGAATATCTTCCTCCAAACTATGGTTAATATGATCGTCATTGCAATGACACACAACAGAATTGCAGCGTTTGATCCAAGTGACAGGTTTACATGGCCCATCAAATCTCGAATGTGCTCGATGTTCTTCACGTGGAGTTCATGTAATAGTTTCGTATCTATCTTGCGTGTTCCTTCGTGCGCGTTCGTTAATAAGGGGGGAAGCGCCTGTAGGCCTGAGATCCTTATATTTGTAAAATTCCTCTCTCCGACCGTAACCGTTTCGTTGAAGATTCGTATAAGGTATGTTCCGTTTATGTTCACAGTGTTCGTTTCAGATGAAACGTTGCCCCTGAAGTTGGTTACGTATATAAGATCGTTTTCTATCTGTTCCACTGTGGTTTCCTCATTTGAACGGAATGTGCAGTTCGCGGTGATACCCCTCAAAATTCTTGACAGGCATTCTTCCTCCTGGAGTCTTTCCAATTGTTCTAAGGTGCAAATCGTGACATTGTTGAGCGATGAGCAGCGATTCCGAATGCCATAAATGTTCTCGTGGTTCAACAGTACCTTGTCGTATTTCAAGTCAATTTGGCGGCCTAGGGATATAGCTGCTCTCAGGAGAATTTTATTGTATCTGCTGGATTCCACTTTTGGTATTGATATCACGTACAACAGCGATGTACCATTCGAAAATATACTTGGCCTACCGTATTCTATGGCCTCGATCTCGTTGTCGTATGGGAGCGATTCGATCTCGGAAACAATCTTACTAATTTCCTCCATATTTAGTAGATTAGTGTTGACGATGCCTGCTTTAGCGAGTTGACACGCTCGTACTATTTCCCCGATGTCTTCTCTTATCGTGATTACTTGGTTCAAGGCTTCACGCATTATTTCGTCTGATTCGGACACGACTATTTTATTGTTGTATCTGTCGATGAGGTCGTTCATTTTCTTCACCAAATCGTCTGTTGTGCCAAACAGATTATTGTTCACCACGTATTGTTGCTCGTTGTTCTCTATTAATCTTTGTTGGCTTTCCAGTATCTTGTTCCAATCTGTTGCATCTGGGTTGCCGGCAATCCATTTCCAGGCAGAGCCAATCCACTCTATAGATCTTTTGTTCCTCGTGATGCCTTTTACTGTTGTCATTCGGTCGTATGCCCTTTGGAGTTGATATCCGAATATTTCCTTGCCCTTTTCGTCCTTCGATGTAGCAGTGAAGACGTCAGCAGTTGTCCGAAGCATCTCCTCGAACCTCTCCAATTGTATCACATGTACGACGCTCAGATAACCGTTCACAATCCATCCTTCGCCATCTTTGATAGTCACAAGCGGCGATTGATATTCAAAGACGTGGAAGGCTGCAACGTTGGTTGCGAGTAGAAAAAGGCTTAAAAATTTAAAGTATTAACGTAGGTTAGTATGTGCAGCTTATAGTATCCGTATTCTAGGTGCAATGTATAGAGTTGGACAGAGCTTGGTGTTTAATACAATAGGTGTAAAATGTAAATCATGAATTCAAAGATCTGGGTATTATTCTTATTATAATTGCCTAGTTATAGTCCTCAAAAAAAAGTTTTCCTCTTATGTTATACAATTTTTGGTAATTATGATTTTCTAATTTTAAATAAAGGTTTTTTTTCTAAAAAAAAAATTTTTTTACAAATTCTCGACAATTAGATTTCTTAATCATAATTTCTATTACTAAAAATTTTTACAATTTCCATTATTTGTTTATATTTTCTTTTTCTTTTTTTTTTCTTATGTTCTAAGGTTTCCAGGGTAGTTGCAAGGGTCACTTTACATTTTCTTAATCTCTGACTTATGGTATTTTTTTCCCGTTGTGGTGCGGATAGTTACTCTATTGTTGGTAGAAACTCTGTGCCGCTTGTATAGAGGTCTATGCTTCGGCTTAATCTGTCCGTCTTTGACTAAGATCTCCTGATTTTAGACGGTCATTCGTTATCTTCTGCTTGTACTCGATTAGCCCACGAATGTCCTCGTTGACCTGGTCGCGGAAATTTGTCAGCTGTCGGTAGTTAAATCTTTCAGTTCTATTAAAGAAAATATCCGACGGCTTTCTACCAATGACCGAGTGTATTGTGTTATTGTAACGATCTACTGCGATGGTAATTATCTCTCTAGGGCCAAGATTCCCCATTTCCCTTGACAAACACCTATATATTTCGATGAGCGTTGAGTGAAATCTCTCTACTTGGCCGTTGACTTCACTCTTTTGCACGGGTGTAAAGTATATTTCTATGTTCAAAGATCTAATGAAATTTAAAATAGTTGGGCTCAGGAACCCCCTTTCATTGTCCGACACGATCATACGAGGTGCGGTAAAGTAATGTAAAACCTTGGCTAGTTTGTTCCGCAAGTGGATCGCTGACCGATTCCTAATGTGAAAAAGTTTTGCGAACTTAGAGAATTTGTCAATACAGCTGATAAACTTAAACCCCTGAATTTCAAAAATGTCGATATGCAGGATTTCGCACGGATATTCCGGGATAGGAGTTGGTTGAAGTTTAGGTTTACTGGGGTGTCTGTCATATTTGTTAAACTTACAAATTTCGCATGTTCTAGTGTACCGCTTAATGAGACTCCCCATGCCAGGGAAATAGAATCTTTCCAATATTTGTTGACCATTTTCTCTCGGGTTGCGATGGGCTCGCCCATGTTCTTCCTCAATTATTCTACAGATTCTCTCGGGGTTGCCCACATCTTCGACTACACGCTGCGTAATTCTTATTCTATATGAGACAAAGTGGGCCAAATAGACTTCGTTTAATAACGAAATAAAGCATTCGGGTATCTTGATGCCGTTAATGCAGGTCGGGCTTAAGCATTTTTTCAATATCTCGGAAAGGGTTTCTGCAGTCAGCTGTTCAATGGTCGCATGGTACCTATTAAAGCCGGGATGTGGCTGTATATGGCTATGCAAATCCTTGCCCTGCCTGATTATTATCTGGTTCCTGAAAATGTTCAAGGGAGCTTCGACATGGGGGATAAGATCGCTGCCATCTTGGTCGGCACTGTGCATCGTAGCGTCAGACCGGAATGATTGCCTTTCCGAGCCTTCGTCGGCTGTTGCGGTCTCTGAACCAATTTCAGAGGCTGTGATCGTACCTTCGTCGCAGGTTTGTATATAAGTTCGTAGTTATATTCTTCTATCCTGGCTTTCCACCTTTTCAGTTTAGCATTGTGATTCTGGTTGCCAAGTACATAGGTGAGCGGCTGATGATCGGTAAAAATCCTGATTTTTTTCGCGCCGTAGAGGTAAGAGCGCAAATTGTCCAAAGCCCAGACTAGCTAGCATTTCCTTTTCGTTGGTGGCATAATTTTCCTCCGTTTTCGCAAGAGAACGTGATATATATGCCACGGGTCTATCGGAATCCGAATGTTCCTGAGACAATACTGCTCCAATTGCGTAGTTTGAGGCATCCGTCGTCAAGTTGAAAGGCTGCTCAAAGTCGGGGAATGCTAGAACTTCTGATGACATTAACAAAGTTTTGAGCTCGTCAAAAGCTTGTAATGCCTCCTCATTAAGTGTAATGGAAATTTTTCTGGACATGTCCGCCCTGATTTGAGCGTTTTCACCTCTAATGAGGTTCGTCAATGGTTTAGCAACCTTCGCATAGTCCCTAATAAATTTTCTATTTTAGTCATTTTCTTCCTCTTTGTCCGTAGGTGAATTTTTCCTAAAATATCGTTGATAAGCTCCAGTTAGTAATTATAAGGTACTCTAATATTATGAACAAAAAATTGATCATCCGTTCTCTAACTATAAAAATATATGCTCCAATAATTCGTGGTAAATATCCCAACTTCCAGAAAATTATTTAAACGATTTCCCTGTAATTTATTCAGATGTTCAAATAATAATATACTTTAGAGAAAATTTCTCAGTCCGCACTTTAATAGTTTTCCGGAACTATCGTGGAACCTTCCAGGAATTTTCAGAGTGGTCCTTTAACTGAATTCTATAAAATTGTCCAAAAAAATATGTCTCCTATCAAATTCCGTTGGAGAGAATTTTCGCTTATATCAACTGACTAACACTTTCCTCGTAGACAAAAAGCGAGTTCAGTTTGTATATTTTCCTAACAAAGTTTAACACTTTTGCCTGATCTAAATTACCAAAAAGTTATCCACACGCGTAAAACTCCCATTAACTCAAAAGCAAATAAAATTGTTACAACCTTTTCTTTCATTTCCAAGAATTCCTAAAATGAAAAAATGTTACTTTTCCCTGAACGTTTTGTACGTTATTCAAGTCAAAAGTCCAAAACGCCATCAGCCAAATTATAGTTGCCATAAAAAGGAGAGGCCTTAGGACGGTCCTTTCCTCCTGAAATAGCAGAGTGTCACGTAGATTCCAACTAAAGTTCAGCAAATGTTACAAATCCAATGGTTGCCTTTCAGTGAATCTTTTCCTAACACGTAAATAATTTATACAATCAAATGCCGAAATTATCAATGTAACGTTTCAAAATTATTGTTTTACCCTGCTATGATTTTTCCTTATAAAACGTGTACCCTTAACATAATTTTCACTCTTCGATAGATTACATGATATTATAATACATCCGATTATATTAAATAATCACAATTCAATTTACCATCAATAATGATTGAGTTTTACTATTCGGTTATTAATCCTAATTGTTCCCCGTATCCATATGAAGAAAATTCGTAATTAGCCTATCATTTATCTTGATTGTTCTCTGTATCCTATATTAAAAAGATTTGTAATTAGTTATTAAGTTATTAATTAATGATTTTATAATTCCCATGTAATCAGCTCCATACTGCAAAAGAAAATATTCTCTCCTTATTATACCCTAATAGGTCCCCGTTTCCTTTTATTCCTTAGGTACTTCTTCCTCGCGATACGTTTTATCCTCGTTATTGCAGTTATCAATTTCCGCAGCCTTTCCCTTTCCTCTTCATCTACCGTATACAGATTTGCTATTGTCTCTAATCTTTCCTCGATCTCCTGGAAATACATTTCGTTCAAATATCCCCTTGGTATCAACGGAAAAAAATGGTTTATATTATTAAGAAAAACTATTAAATAAATGGTCCTCTATTTTGTCAGTATTGGTCGTAAAATTAAAGTTTAAAAAGAAATATAATTGGACGGAAGAGGGTTATCGCGCACCACAAATAAGTCAAATAATAATCGCAAAAAGATTCAATAATTCAACCAAGGCCTTGCACTTACCCTTTATAGCTCTGTTCAATTCTAGACTGTGTTAGATTCTTAGATTGTGTTTTATTTATATTTAACTATAGGTTTATATTTTTACGTACTATGCGAAGTACATGTGATTGATGTTATGTTGAGTGGATCTAAAACGGAAAAGTTTAGATTTTCAATTATTTATTTTACTTCCGCATTCTTGATTTAATTTAAAAAGATATTTTTAACGTCTTGGCTCATAGCTTCTTCCCTTTTCCTTTCACAATTTATTTCTTGTTTTTTGATAAAAAAAGATTATTTTTCTAATTTTGTAATTTTTATTTTTCGATCATTTTTTATTTAATTATTAAAAGATTTTTATTTTCACCACTTTTTATTTTCTTTTTGGCATTAATTCTTTTATTTTTTTCATTTAATTTATATAAGACTTTTTTATCATAATTTTATATCATTCAATAATTTTTATTTTTTCCTTCTCATTCATATAAAATTTTCATAACTTCTCTTTGGCAATTTCATTTTCTATTTTTTGCCATTTAATTTATGTAAATATTTTTTACAATTTCATATTTTCGATTTGGCAATTTAATAATTTCTATTTTTTGCTATTTAATTTATATAAATACTAAAAATATACATACAAAGGTCATCCTTTAGGTTCCCCGTGTACATATACTTGTCAGAGTAATTGCACTAATTTACTTTATTCATTCATATTTTTTATTACCTTATATCCCTTTAGATGGAGGATCGTGTGGTCCGGTTTCGAACAGTGAATGCTGACGTACTAAGGCACGATTTATCTCACCCTGTGAACCTTCCAGCTTAAGCTCTTAATTACCAGGCGAAAAGGAAACATCCGTACCCACTGAGTAGTGTAGGTTCTTAAGTTTACTACAACTTGTTGGGTAATGTCCTTTAGCCTTCTGTAATGTCACCTTTCGGTAAGGGAGCGTTCTGAAGCAAGGTTTCACGTTTTTCCAAAGGGATGAATTTTCATATTATCATAGTGACAAAAAATTTTTTACGCACTGGAGGGCCTGGAGTTCAGGATCGCAGCACGCTGGGCCTCATTTCAAGACCCATATTGGTCACTTTTTTTATTTTTTATCATGTTGCAGTTTACACAAGAATGCACACTTACCTGTTTTCGGGGGGAGACTGAAGGATACTTCGCTTTTTCAACTTTGGATATTTCCCTCTCTAGGGTTTCCAAAAAATAATTGATTTTTCATCCCCCGGAATTTTACTTCCTCAGGGAGTACTTCTTTCAATTTTACCCTTAGCTTAATTAACTATTTTAATAATTTCTCTTTTTCTTTTCTTATTCACAAAAAGAATTTTTAATTTTCCAAAAAAAGCAAATTTTCATTTTTAAATTCCACATATTCACAAAAAGAATTTTTTATTTTTAATTTTCAAAAAAGGAAATTTTCATTTCAAATTTCTCATTTCCACTTTCAGAACTTGTAAAACTTTTTGTATTTTATTTTCGAAAAAAGAATTTTTATTTTAGAACTTCTCGATTTCTCAAAGGACACTTTTTATTTTCTAGACTTTTTATTCTAAAAAGAAATTTTTTTCACTTTTTTCACCTTTATTATAATTTTTTTCTTAGGAAAAGGGATTATTTTGGCCATGAGCCAAGCACAGAAGGATCCGGCACATCCTTTTCACTCCGCGATTGGCCGGTCCCTGCTCGGGCGCCAGTTAACAATGGCGTCAGCCATGTTTTAAAAAAAAAACTGTTGTTGGGCCGCCCATGGGGCCCAACTCACCTTTTAAATAAAAAACACTATTTAATATGTTGACTATTATTTTATTAAATAAACACGACGTTGCTCTACTGCAGTCTAGAATTGAACTAACTGCTCTCCGTCTCTTGCACATTAATATAACTAAAAATTTACTAATATTATTTTGCCTATGCCAGCTTATTCTCATGGGAACCATAACATGCTATGGTTTCCCAATAATTTGCGTGTGCAAATATTTGCATACGCTAGCTTAATTTAATTTAGAACACTAACTTCACTAACTTACTCATTTCCCAATAGCTTGCGCGTGTACAAAAGAATGCAAGTATCGTATAGCGCATTGTATATTGGTGAGCAAAGGGGTGGTGCGCGGGGTGTCAACTGCAACACGCGCTGTCCGTGGTATTGCTGACTCGCGCATTCGCCAATATGTTATTAAAAAAGGTATTGGGCGTGTGGAAGTGTTAACTCCCCCCTCCTCAAAAATCGGCGTCCCGCTGATCAGTTAGTGCCCCCGTTCGGATGATCGACAGGACTTAGGGCCGGCATGGTGATACGACCGAATATCTTCCTCCAAACTATGGTTAATATGATCGTCATTGCAATGACACACAACAGAATTGCAGCGTTTGATCCAAGTGACAGGTTTACATGGCCCATCAAATCTCGAATGTGCTCGATGTTCTTCACGTGGAGTTCATGTAATAGTTTCGTATCTATCTTGCGTGTTCCTTCGTGCGCGTTCGTTAATAAGGGGGGAAGCGCCTGTAGGCCTGAGATCCTTATATTTGTAAAATTCCTCTCTCCGACCGTAACCGTTTCGTTGAAGATTCGTATAAGGTATGTTCCGTTTATGTTCACAGTGTTCGTTTCAGATGAAACGTTGCCCCTGAAGTTGGTTACGTATATAAGATCGTTTTCTATCTGTTCCACTGTGGTTTCCTCATTTGAACGGAATGTGCAGTTCGCGGTGATACCCCTCAAAATTCTTGACAGGCATTCTTCCTCCTGGAGTCTTTCCAATTGTTCTAAGGTGCAAATCGTGACATTGTTGAGCGATGAGCAGCGATTCCGAATGCCATAAATGTTCTCGTGGTTCAACAGTACCTTGTCGTATTTCAAGTCAATTTGGCGGCCTAGGGATATAGCTGCTCTCAGGAGAATTTTATTGTATCTGCTGGATTCCACTTTTGGTATTGATATCACGTACAACAGCGATGTACCATTCGAAAATATACTTGGCCTACCGTATTCTATGGCCTCGATCTCGTTGTCGTATGGGAGCGATTCGATCTCCGAAACAATCTTACTAATTTCCTCCATATTTAGCAGATTAGTGTTGACGATGCCTGCTTTAGCGAGTTGACACGCTCGTACTATTTCCCCGATGTCTTCTCTTATCGTGATTACTTGGTTCAAGGCTTCACGCATTATTTCGTCTGATTCGGACACGACTATTTTATTGTTGTATCTGTCGATGAGGTCGTTCATTTTCTTCACCAAATCGTCTGTTGTGCCAAACAGATTATTGTTCACCACGTATTGTTGCTCGTTGTTCTCTATTAATCTTTGTTGGCTTTCCAGTATCTTGTTCCAATCTGTTGCATCTGGGTTGTCGGCAATCCATTTCCAGGCAGAGCCAATCCACTCTATAGATCTTTTGTTCCTCGTGATGCCTTTTACTGTTGTCATTCGGTCGTATGCCCTTTGGAGTTGATATCCGAATATTTCCTTGCCCTTTTCGTCCTTCGATGTAGCAGTGAAGACGTCAGCAGTTGTCCGAAGCATCTCCTCGAACCTCTCCAATTGTATCACATGTACGACGCTCAGATAACCGTTCACAATCCATCCTTCGCCATCTTTGATAGTCACAAGCGGCGATTGATATTCAAAGACGTGGAAGGCTGCAACGTTGGTTGCGAGTAGAAAAAGGCTTAAAAATTTAAAGTATTAACGTAGGTTAGTATGTGCAGCTTATAGTATCCGTATTCTAGGTGCAATGTATAGAGTTGGACAGAGCTTGGTGTTTAATACAATAGGTGTAAAATGTAAATCATGAATTCAAAGATCTGGGTATTATTCTTATTATAATTGCCTAGTTATAGTCCTCAAAAAAAAGTTTTCCTCTTATGTTATACAATTTTTGGTAATTATGATTTTCTAATTTTAAATAAAGGTTTTTTTTCTAAAAAAAAATTTTTTTACAAATTCTCGACAATTAGATTTCTTAATCATAATTTCTATTACTAAAAATTTTTACAATTTCCATTATTTGTTTATATTTTCTTTTTCTTTTTTTTTTCTTATGTTCTAAGGTTTCCAGGGTAGTTGCAAGGGTCACTTTACATTTTCTTAATCTCTGACTTATGGTATTTTTTCCCGTTGTGGTGCGGATAGTTACTCTATTGTTGGTAGAAACTCTGTGCCGCTTGTATAGAGGTCTATGCTTCGGCTTAATCTGTCCGTCTTTGACTAAGATCTCCTGATTTTCGACAAGGTCGACTGGGTCCGATCTATTTCTGTTTAGACGGTCATTCGTTATCTTCTGCTTGTACTCGATTAGCCCACGAATGTCCTCGTTGACCTGGTCGCGGAAATTTGTCAGCTGTCGGTAGTTAAATCTTTCAGTTCTATTAAAGAAAATATCCGACGGCTTTCTACCAATGACCGAGTGTATTGTGTTATTGTAACGATCTACTGCGATGGTAATTATCTCTCTAGGGCCAAGATTCCCCATTTCCCTTGACAAACACCTATATATTTCGATGAGCGTTGAGTGAAATCTCTACCTGGCCGTTGACTTCACTCTTTTGCACGGGTGTAAAGTATATTTCTATGTTCAAAGATCTAATGAAATTTAAAATAGTTGGGCTCAGGAACCCCCTTTCATTGTCCGACACGATCATACGAGGTGCGGTAAAGTAATGTAAAACCTTGGCTAGTTTGTTCCGCAAGTGGATCGCTGACCGATTCCTAATGTGAAAAAGTTTTGCGAACTTAGAGAATTTGTCAATACAGCTGATAAACTTAAACCCCTAAATTTCAAAAATGTCGATATGCAGGATTTCGCACGGATATTCCGGGATAGGAGTTGGTTGAAGTTTAGGTTTACTGGGGTGTCTGTCATATTTGTTAAACTTACAAATTTCGCATGTTCTAGTGTACCGCTTAATGAGACTCCCCATGCCAGGGAAATAGAATCTTTCCAATATTTGTTGACCATTTTCTCTCGGGTTGCGATGGGCTCGCCCATGTTCTTCCTCAATTATTCTACAGATTCTCTCGGGGTTGCCCACATCTTCGACTACACGCTGCGTAATTCTTATTCTATATGAGACAAAGTGGGCCAAATAGACTTCGTTTAATAACGAAATAAAGCATTCGGGTATCTTGATGCCGTTAATGCAGGTCGGGCTTAAGCATTTTTTCAATATCTCGGAAAGGGTTTCTGCAGTCAGCTGTTCAATGGTCGCATGGTACCTATTAAAGCCGGGATGTGGCTGTATATGGCTATGCAAATCCTTGCCCTGCCTGATTATTATCTGGTTCCTGAAAATGTTCAAGGGAGCTTCGACATGGGGGATAAGATCGCTGCCATCTTGGTCGGCACTGTGCATCGTAGCGTCAGACTGGAATGATTGCCTTTCCGAGCCTTCATCGGCTGTTGCGGTCTCTGAACCAATTTCAGAGGCTGTGATCGTACCTTCGTCGCAGGTTTGTATATAAGTTCGTAGTTATATTCTTCTATCCTGGCTTTCCACCTTTTCAGTTTAGCATTGTGATTCTGGTTGCCAAGTGCATAGGTGAGCGGCTGATGATCGGTAAAAATCCTGATTTTTTTCGCGCCGTAGAGGTAAGAGCGCAAATTGTCCAAAGCCCAGACAATAGCTAGCATTTCCTTTTCGTTGGTGGCATAATTTTCCTCCGTTTTCGCAAGAGAACGTGATATATATGCCACGGGTCTATCGGAATCCGAATGTTCCTGAGACAATACTGCTCCAATTGCGTAGTTTGAGGCATCCGTCGTCAAGTTGAAAGGCTGCTCAAAGTCGGGGAATGCTAGAACTTCTGATGACATTAACAAAGTTTTGAGCTCGTCAAAAGCTTGTAATGCCTCCTCATTAAGTGTAATGGAAATTTTTCTGGACATGTCCGCCCTGATTTGAGCGTTTTCACCTCTAATGAGGTTCGTCAATGGTTTAGCAACCTTCGCATAGTCCCTAATAAATTTTCTATTTTAGTCATTTTCTTCCTCTTTGTCCGTAGGTGAATTTTTCCTAAAATATCGTTGATAAGCTCCAGTTAGTAATTATAAGGTACTCTAATATTATGAACAAAAAATTGATCATCCGTTCTCTAACTATAAAAATATATGCTCCAATAATTCGTGGTAAATATCCCAACTTCCAGAAAATTATTTAAACGATTTCCCTGTAATTTATTCAGATGTTCAAATAATAATATACTTTAGAGAAAATTTCTCAGTCCGCACTTTAATAGTTTTCCGGAACTATCGTGGAACCTTCCAGGAATTTTCAGAGTGGTCCTTTAACTGAATTCTATAAAATTGTCCAAAAAAATATGTCTCCTATCAAATTCCGTTGGAGAGAATTTTCGCTTATATCAACTGACTAACACTTTCCTCGTAGACAAAAAGCGAGTTCAGTTTGTATATTTTCCTAACAAAGTTTAACACTTTTGCCTGATCTAAATTACCAAAAAGTTATCCACACGCGTAAAACTCCCATTAACTCAAAAGCAAATAAAATTGTTACAACCTTTTCTTTCATTTCCAAGAATTCCTAAAATGAAAAAATGTTACTTTTCCCTGAACGTTTTGTACGTTATTCAAGTCAAAAGTCCAAAACGCCATCAGCCAAATTATAGTTGCCATAAAAAGGAGAGGCCTTAGGACGGTCCTTTCCTCCTGAAATAGCAGAGTGTCACGTAGATTCCAACTAAAGTTCAGCAAATGTTACAAATCCAATGGTTGCCTTTCAGTGAATCTTTTCCTAACACGTAAATAATTTATACAATCAAATGCCGAAATTATCAATGTAACGTTTCAAAATTATTGTTTTACCCTGCTATGATTTTTCCTTATAAAACGTGTACCCTTAACATAATTTTCACTCTTCGATAGATTACATGATATTATAATACATCCGATTATATTAAATAATCACAATTCAATTTACCATCAATAATGATTGAGTTTTACTATTCGGTTATTAATCCTAATTGTTCCCCGTATCCATATGAAGAAAATTCGTAATTAGCCTATCATTTATCTTGATTGTTCTCTGTATCCTATATTAAAAAGATTTGTAATTAGTTATTAAGTTATTAATTAATGATTTTATAATTCCCATGTAATCAGCTCCATACTGCAAAAGAAAATATTCTCTCCTTATTATACCCTAATAGGTCCCCGTTTCCTTTTATTCCTTAGGTACTTCTTCCTCGCGATACGTTTTATCCTCGTTATTGCAGTTATCAATTTCCGCAGCCTTTCCCTTTCCTCTTCATCTACCGTATACAGATTTGCTATTGTCTCTAATCTTTCCTCGATCTCCTGGAAATACATTTCGTTCAAATATCCCCTTGGTATCAACGGAAAAAAATGGTTTATATTATTAAGAAAAACTATTAAATAAATGGTCCTCTATTTTGTCAGTATTGGTCGTAAAATTAAAGTTTAAAAAGAAATATAATTGGACGGAAGAGGGTTATCGCGCACCACAAATAAGTCAAATAATAATCGCAAAAAGATTCAATAATTCAACCAAGGCCTTGCACTTACCCTTTATAGCTCTGTTCAATTCTAGACTGTGTTAGATTCTTAGATTGTGTTTTATTTATATTTAACTATAGGTTTATATTTTTACGTACTATGCGAAGTACATGTGATTGATTTTATGTTGAGTGGATCTAAAACGGAAAAGTTTAGATTTTCAATTATTTATTTTACTTCCGCATTCTTGATTTAATTTAAAAAGATATTTTTAACGTCTTGGCTCATAGCTTCTTCCCTTTTCCTTTCACAATTTATTTCTTGTTTTTTGATAAAAAAAAAGATTATTTTTCTAATTTTGTAATTTTTATTTTTCGATCATTTTTTATTTAATTATTAAAAGATTTTTATTTTCACCACTTTTTATTTTCTTTTTGGCATTAATTCTTTTATTTTTTTCATTTAATTTATATAAGACTTTTTTATCATAATTTTATATCATTCAATAATTTTTATTGTTTCCTTCTCATTCATATAAAATTTTCATAACTTCTCTTTGGCAATTTCATTTTCTATTTTTTGCCATTTAATTTATGTAAATATTTTTTACAATTTCATATTTTCGATTTGGCAATTTAATAATTTCTATTTTTTGCTATTTAATTTATATAAATACTAAAAATATACATACAAAGGTCATCCTTTAGGTTCCCCGTGTACATATACTTGTCAGAGTAATTGCACTAATTTACTTTATTCATTCATATTTTTTATTACCTTATATCCCTTTAGATGGAGGATCGTGTGGTCCGGTTTCGAACAGTGAATGCTGACGTACTAAGGCACGATTTATCTCACCCTGTGAACCTTCCAGCTTAAGCTCTTAATTACCAGGCGAAAAGGAAACATCCGTACCCACTGAGTAGTGTAGGTTCTTAAGTTTACTACAACTTGTTGGGTAATGTCCTTTAGCCTTCTGTAATGTCACCTTTCGTTAAGGGAGCGTTCTGAAGCAAGGTTTCACGTTTTTCCAAAGGGATGAATTTTCATATTATCATAGTGACAAAAAATTTTTTACGCACTGGAGGGCCTGGAGTTCAGGATCGCAGCACGCTGGGCCTCATTTCAAGACCCATATTGGTCACTTTTTTTATTTTTTATCATGTTGCAGTTTACACAAGAATGCACACTTACCTGTTTTCGGGGGGAGACTGAAGGATACTTCGCTTTTTCAACTTTGGATATTTCCCTCTCTAGGGTTTAAAAAAAATAATTGATTTTTCATCCCCCGGAATTTTACTTCCTCAGGGAGTACTTCTTTCAATTTTACCCTTAGCTTAATTAACTATTTTAATAATTTCTCTTTTTCTTTTCTTATTCACAAAAAGAATTTTTAATTTTCCAAAAAAAGCAAATTTTCATTTTTAAATTCCACATATTCACAAAAAGAATTTTTTATTTTTAATTTTCAAAAAAGGAAATTTTCATTTCAAATTTCTCATTTCCACTTTCAGAACTTGTAAAACTTTTTGTATTTTATTTTCGAAAAAAGAATTTTTATTTTAGAACTTCTCGATTTCTCAAAGGACACTTTTTATTTTCTAGACTTTTTATTCTAAAAAGAAATTTTTTTCACTTTTTTCACCTTTATTATAATTTTTTCTTAGGAAAAGGGATTATTTTGGCCATGAGCCAAGCACAGAAGGATCCGGCACATCCTTTTCACTCCGTGATTGGCCGGTCCCTGCTCGGGCGCCAGTTAACAATGGCGTCAGCCATGTTTTAAAAAAATTACTGTTGTTGGGCCGCCCATGGGGCCCAACTCACCTTTTAAATAAAAAACACTATTTAATATGTTGACTATTATTTTATTAAATAAACACGACGTTGCTCTACTGCAGTCTAGAATTGAACTAACTGCTCTCCGTCTCTTGCACATTAATATAACTAAAAATTTACTAATATTATTTTGCCTATGCCAGCTTATTCTCATGGGAACCATAACATGCTATGGTTTCCCAATAATTTGCGTGTGCAAATATTTGCATACGCTAGCTTAATTTAATTTAGAACACTAACTTCACTAACTTACTCATTTCCCAATAGCTTGCGCGTGTACAAAAGAAGGCAAGTATCGTATAGCGCATTGTATATTGGTGAGCAAAGGGGTGGTGCGCGGGGTGTCAACTGCAACACGCGCTGTCCGTGGTATTGCTGACTCGCGCATTCGCCAATGTGTTATTAAAAAAGGTATTGGGCGTGTGGAAGTGTTAACTTTTATTATTTATTATTTATTATTTATTATTTATTATTTATTATTTATTATTTATTATTTATTATTTATTATTTATTATTTATTATTTATTATTTATTATTTATTATTTATTATTTATTATTTATTATTTATTATTTATTATTTATTATTTATTATTTATTATTTATTATTTATTATTTATTATTTATTATTTATTATTTATTATTTATTATTTATTATTTATTATTTATTATTTATTATTTATTATTTATTATTTATTATTTATTATTTATTATTTATTATTTATTATTTATTATTTATTATTTATTATTTATTATTTATTATTTATTATTTATTATTTATTATTTATTATTTATTATTTATTATTTATTATTTATTATTTATTATTTATTATTTATTATTTATTATTTATTATTTATTATTTATTATTTATTATTTATTATTTATTATTTATTATTTATTATTTATTATTTATTATTTATTATTTATTATTTATTATTTATTATTTATTATTTATTATTTATTATTTATTATTTATTATTTATTATTTATTATTTATTATTTATTATTTATTATTTATTATTTATTATTTATTATTTATTATTTATTATTTATTATTTATTATTTATTATTTATTATTTATTATTTATTATTTATTATTTATTATTTATTATTTATTATTTATTATTTATTATTTATTATTTATTATTTATTATTTATTATTTATTATTTATTATTTATTATTTATTATTTATTATTTATTATTTATTATTTATTATTTATTATTTATTATTTATTATTTATTATTTATTATTTATTATTTATTATTTATTATTTATTATTTATTATTTATTATTTATTATTTATTATTTATTATTTATTATTTATTATTTATTATTTATTATTTATTATTTATTATTTATTATTTATTATTTATTATTTATTATTTATTATTTATTATTTATTATTTATTATTTATTATTTATTATTTATTATTTATTATTTATTATTTATTATTTATTATTTATTATTTATTATTTATTATTTATTATTTATTATTTATTATTTATTATTTATTATTTATTATTTATTATTTATTATTTATTATTTATTATTTATTATTTATTATTTATTATTTATTATTTATTATTTATTATTTATTATTTATTATTTATTATTTATTATTTATTATTTATTATTTATTATTTATTATTTATTATTTATTATTTATTATTTATTATTTATTATTTATTATTTATTATTTATTATTTATTATTTATTATTTATTATTTATTATTTATTATTTATTATTTATTATTTATTATTTATTATTTATTATTTATTATTTATTATTTATTATTTATTATTTATTATTTATTATTTATTATTTATTATTTATTATTTATTATTTATTATTTATTATTTATTATTTATTATTTATTATTTATTATTTATTATTTATTATTTATTATTTATTATTTATTATTTATTATTTATTATTTATTATTTATTATTTATTATTTATTATTTATTATTTATTATTTATTATTTATTATTTATTATTTATTATTTATTATTTATTATTTATTATTTATTATTTATTATTTATTATTTATTATTTATTATTTATTATTTATTATTTATTATTTATTATTTATTATTTATTATTTATTATTTATTATTTATTATTTATTATTTATTATTTATTATTTATTATTTATTATTTATTATTTATTATTTATTATTTATTATTTATTATTTATTATTTATTATTTATTATTTATTATTTATTATTTATTATTTATTATTTATTATTTATTATTTATTATTTATTATTTATTATTTATTATTTATTATTTATTATTTATTATTTATTATTTATTATTTATTATTTATTATTTATTATTTATTATTTATTATTTATTATTTATTATTTATTATTTATTATTTATTATTTATTATTTATTATTTATTATTTATTATTTATTATTTATTATTTATTATTTATTATTTATTATTTATTATTTATTATTTATTATTTATTATTTATTATTTATTATTTATTATTTATTATTTATTATTTATTATTTATTATTTATTATTTATTATTTATTATTTATTATTTATTATTTATTATTTATTATTTATTATTTATTATTTATTATTTATTATTTATTATTTATTATTTATTATTTATTATTTATTATTTATTATTTATTATTTATTATTTATTATTTATTATTTATTATTTATTATTTATTATTTATTATTTATTATTTATTATTTATTATTTATTATTTATTATTTATTATTTATTATTTATTATTTATTATTTATTATTTATTATTTATTATTTATTATTTATTATTTATTATTTATTATTTATTATTTATTATTTATTATTTATTATTTATTATTTATTATTTATTATTTATTATTTATTATTTATTATTTATTATTTATTATTTATTATTTATTATTTATTATTTATTATTTATTATTTATTATTTATTATTTATTATTTATTATTTATTATTTATTATTTATTATTTATTATTTATTATTTATTATTTATTATTTATTATTTATTATTTATTATTTATTATTTATTATTTATTATTTATTATTTATTATTTATTATTTATTATTTATTATTTATTATTTATTATTTATTATTTATTATTTATTATTTATTATTTATTATTTATTATTTATTATTTATTATTTATTATTTATTATTTATTATTTATTATTTATTATTTATTATTTATTATTTATTATTTATTATTTATTATTTATTATTTATTATTTATTATTTATTATTTATTATTTATTATTTATTATTTATTATTTATTATTTATTATTTATTATTTATTATTTATTATTTATTATTTATTATTTATTATTTATTATTTATTATTTATTATTTATTATTTATTATTTATTATTTATTATTTATTATTTATTATTTATTATTTATTATTTATTATTTATTATTTATTATTTATTATTTATTATTTATTATTTATTATTTATTATTTATTATTTATTATTTATTATTTATTATTTATTATTTATTATTTATTATTTATTATTTATTATTTATTATTTATTATTTATTATTTATTATTTATTATTTATTATTTATTATTTATTATTTATTATTTATTATTTATTATTTATTATTTATTATTTATTATTTATTATTTATTATTTATTATTTATTATTTATTATTTATTATTTATTATTTATTATTTATTATTTATTATTTATTATTTATTATTTATTATTTATTATTTATTATTTATTATTTATTATTTATTATTTATTATTTATTATTTATTATTTATTATTTATTATTTATTATTTATTATTTATTATTTATTATTTATTATTTATTATTTATTATTTATTATTTATTATTTATTATTTATTATTTATTATTTATTATTTATTATTTATTATTTATTATTTATTATTTATTATTTATTATTTATTATTTATTATTTATTATTTATTATTTATTATTTATTATTTATTATTTATTATTTATTATTTATTATTTATTATTTATTATTTATTATTTATTATTTATTATTTATTATTTATTATTTATTATTTATTATTTATTATTTATTATTTATTATTTATTATTTATTATTTATTATTTATTATTTATTATTTATTATTTATTATTTATTATTTATTATTTATTATTTATTATTTATTATTTATTATTTATTATTTATTATTTATTATTTATTATTTATTATTTATTATTTATTATTTATTATTTATTATTTATTATTTATTATTTATTATTTATTATTTATTATTTATTATTTATTATTTATTATTTATTATTTATTATTTATTATTTATTATTTATTATTTATTATTTATTATTTATTATTTATTATTTATTATTTATTATTTATTATTTATTATTTATTATTTATTATTTATTATTTATTATTTATTATTTATTATTTATTATTTATTATTTATTATTTATTATTTATTATTTATTATTTATTATTTATTATTTATTATTTATTATTTATTATTTATTATTTATTATTTATTATTTATTATTTATTATTTATTATTTATTATTTATTATTTATTATTTATTATTTATTATTTATTATTTATTATTTATTATTTATTATTTATTATTTATTATTTATTATTTATTATTTATTATTTATTATTTATTATTTATTATTTATTATTTATTATTTATTATTTATTATTTATTATTTATTATTTATTATTTATTATTTATTATTTATTATTTATTATTTATTATTTATTATTTATTATTTATTATTTATTATTTATTATTTATTATTTATTATTTATTATTTATTATTTATTATTTATTATTTATTATTTATTATTTATTATTTATTATTTATTATTTATTATTTATTATTTATTATTTATTATTTATTATTTATTATTTATTATTTATTATTTATTATTTATTATTTATTATTTATTATTTATTATTTATTATTTATTATTTATTATTTATTATTTATTATTTATTATTTATTATTTATTATTTATTATTTATTATTTATTATTTATTATTTATTATTTATTATTTATTATTTATTATTTATTATTTATTATTTATTATTTATTATTTATTATTTATTATTTATTATTTATTATTTATTATTTATTATTTATTATTTATTATTTATTATTTATTATTTATTATTTATTATTTATTATTTATTATTTATTATTTATTATTTATTATTTATTATTTATTATTTATTATTTATTATTTATTATTTATTATTTATTATTTATTATTTATTATTTATTATTTATTATTTATTATTTATTATTTATTATTTATTATTTATTATTTATTATTTATTATTTATTATTTATTATTTATTATTTATTATTTATTATTTATTATTTATTATTTATTATTTATTATTTATTATTTATTATTTATTATTTATTATTTATTATTTATTATTTATTATTTATTATTTATTATTTATTATTTATTATTTATTATTTATTATTTATTATTTATTATTTATTATTTATTATTTATTATTTATTATTTATTATTTATTATTTATTATTTATTATTTATTATTTATTATTTATTATTTATTATTTATTATTTATTATTTATTATTTATTATTTATTATTTATTATTTATTATTTATTATTTATTATTTATTATTTATTATTTATTATTTATTATTTATTATTTATTATTTATTATTTATTATTTATTATTTATTATTTATTATTTATTATTTATTATTTATTATTTATTATTTATTATTTATTATTTATTATTTATTATTTATTATTTATTATTTATTATTTATTATTTATTATTTATTATTTATTATTTATTATTTATTATTTATTATTTATTATTTATTATTTATTATTTATTATTTATTATTTATTATTTATTATTTATTATTTATTATTTATTATTTATTATTTATTATTTATTATTTATTATTTATTATTTATTATTTATTATTTATTATTTATTATTTATTATTTATTATTTATTATTTATTATTTATTATTTATTATTTATTATTTATTATTTATTATTTATTTTGTAGCTAACGCTTATATTATTTGTGTCCTCTTTCAGATTCATAGTTTTGTTTATTTTTTGTTGTTTAATATTTTTATACCCTATACCACTATGTGGTTTGGGTATAATGACTCTGTGCTGCTGTTTGTAACAACCAAAAATATTTGACCTAGACCCATCTTTAATTATACCGATCGAATCAGAATCACTTTCTGAGTTGATTTAACAATGTCCGTCCGTCCGTCCGTCCGTCTGTGTGTCCATGTAAACCTTGTAATCAAACTGCAGGTCGCAAATATGAATATATTTTGATGAAATTTGGTATATAAGCTTTTATTGGCCATGGGATGAACGCTATTGAAATTGGTGAGAATCGGTCCATGTTCAGACCTAGCCCCCATACAAATTACCCCTATGAAATCGACATAAATTGCCATAAGATCCAAATTGTCATATAGATCTTACTCAAATTGGGTTTGTATGCGTTCATTACATCCATTAATTAGTAGTCCAAAAATGATCCCTTTGGCCCCATATAGAGCTGCTTCCCGATCTTCACTTAAATCTATTAAAAAAAAAATTGCACTGATTCTTCTCAAATATTGTTTGTATATATTTTTGCAAAATACAAGAGACTTTACCAAACATGATCAGGATCGGTCCATTTTTGGACCTAGTCCCCATATAGATATAGCATCCGATATGAACTTTTTCATATCTGCAGCCAAAAAAAATAATAAAAATCCCACTCAAATTTGGTTTTTGCTTATTTTCTATGTCCAGTTAGTTGGGCCTAAGAGATACGGCTTCTAAACGCATGGTATAGGGTATCGTATAGTCGGTCTAGACCGACTATAATTTTCTTACTTGTTAGTTATGTGTTTTGCTCTGTACTTTTGTTCGTTTATGAATGCTCTGTAGTCTTCATTTTCTAACATCAAGATTATATATTTTCCGCTTGATCAGTTTTATGTTGGTGTTCGTTTGTGAAATTTCTAAGTTTTGAAATTTAGGTTTTGTTGCACCTGGTCGTTCCAACGGAGATTGGGTCGCCCTTTTCTATGTTGCCCACCGATAGGTTCTTGCTAGTACGCCTTACGAGCCGGATCATCGTTTTCCATTAGCCAAGTGTGTCCAAGCCAATGGAGTCGTTGTATTTTAATACGCTTGACTATATCCACATCGGCATATAGCTCGTACAGCTCGTGATTCATTCGAATTCGGAATCCATCATCAAAGCGTAGAGGGCCGTAGATCTTGCGGAGGAGTTTTCTGTCGAACACTGTGAGCAATGACTCATCTGATCTTTTGATTGTCGATGTTTCAACACCATATGTAGGACAAGCAGGATGAGCGATTTGTACAGTGTTATATAAACGAACTGTGGTACGAAAACTCGATGACTTTAAAAAGGCAATGCAATAAACAATCCAAAGAGTTATTTCTGAACCTTCCATTTGAGGAAATATGCTCCAGGGTTAACTTTTATCTCAATCGATACAAAAATCCTGAATTTGTAGTAAAACTCAAGGAGAATCAAATAGTACGATTAAAAAATCAGATAAAATACTGTAAAAGTGCTATTATCAGACAAAGAGTCTTCTGAGGTACAATAACGGGACGTTGTTATTTACAAAATGCTCAAAATGTCTATTAGCTACACAAAAATTGTTGAAACATTGCGTATTTTTAAAAGAAATACGTCAATTGCCACTTTAAAATGGAAAATGAAAATGAATTCATAGTGCTGAAGGATTTGCATTTAAAAGACTGTTTTGTACATGCCGCTAGCAACGTGTCAAAAGACAATTGATGCTATTAGTCAATATGACAATCAATTCGTTCAGAAAGTGAAACATATAGCAAAAACAATGAATTTAAAAAACTCTGCTTTTCATCCCACATCAACCGATTTAAATAATTTCCAAACGGAAAAAGGAATTTCCCATCCCACAATTTGATTTGGCCGTGAAATGGTCCACTGAGTCACGGTCGATAAGTTATCGGACGGACAATTCGATATTTCAAACGGCGAAGACGGATCCGTTTTCAACTTCGTCAGAGATTGAAGCAAGTATCAAAATTCTACTCGAACTATCCGTAGTCGACTCGTCGAAGCATTCCTGCGTGCATGCCGCCCAATAAAAAAAAACCCCGCATATATCAAAACGTAATCACAAAAAATGTTTGAAGTTTGCTAGGGAGCATTTAAATTGACGAGTCAAAATTTATTATCACCGGTGGTGATGGCATGTGTTATGTAACGCAGTTACCAAGCGCGATACTGTACAAAAACGGTGAAGCAAAGAGGAGGCAACGTAATGGTGTGGGACTGTTTTTCTGATGTTAGAGTTGGCCCATTGCAATGGAATTATAGACAATTCTGATAAGAAAGAGTAATGCTTACACATGCACAGGAAAATAAGCCGCTGCGGTGGGTATTTCAGCACGAAATCCATCGGAAACTTAAAATATTTATAAATGGAGGTTACCACAAAGAATAGTTTCGATACTGAAGTGGCCAAAACAAACACTAATTAGAAGATGACTAGAATGTTATTCCTGCAAATTTTTTTGCAATGTGATGGCTTCAATGTCTCAACGATGTCAGGCCGTCATTGGAAATATAGGATTTGCCACGAAATATTAAATTTTATAGACATAAAGATTTTTTAAGCATTGTGTTGCATATGTTTAGGCATATGTTTAGCAGTATATACGTAGTTTTTAATATTTTTCTTTTCATTGAAAATAGTCATGGATTAAATTTAAATTTTAAAGCAATAAAAAATAATTCAAGGAAATGAATCATTTGTTTTACTTTTAAAATTAGTTTAGCAAACTTTTGTAGAATTATGTTGTTAGTTACATTATTCATGGCCACCTCTATACTTGTAAAATTATCTTGAGAAGCTCATTCGAGGACAAATACAAAGTACAGAACAGAAGAGTAAGGAAAATAAACGATATAAGCTCGGTATGCGGCATAAATTTTTTTTGTTAAGGTTTTATTGTTGCGTATGCATTGAAAACGAGTCAAAACACACCTATGTTTCTTATTTTTTATACTTGCAAAATGAACTTTAACGAAATAAAATCCAAACCTACCTTATGCGGGGTCTGCAATCAATTATCCGGATTATCGTGTTTGTACTGTACATACTCTAAAATTTACCATCTAAACAAAGGATAATTTAAGTTATTTTTCAAGAAATATCTTAGCTAATAACTTTTTTTTTTATTTAGCACAAGAATCAAGCGGTAAGCAAGGTGTTTTAGGACCAACAAAAATTTATTTAGCAGTGCAACCGTCAAACTCAAGCGGCCAACCGCCACCTCTTACGCCAGTACATCAAACACAACAACAAGTGAGTAGTTGCTAAATTGAAAAAATTATGATTCTTAAAGAAAAATATAGATCAATCTATATGTTATGCAATAATATTTATTCGATCATCATTATATATATATATATATATATATATATATATATATATAATATGCAACCATTGATAATGTTATACAGTATTGTTGTAATCCAGCTTTTTTTTATTATTTAAGCATTTACTGTCATTTTTTTTTTCCAAATTTTATCTATAAATAATATTTATTTAACAATTTTTTATGATAAATAAATTAATTTATCATGTATGTACATAGTTATATTTATTTTACACATCCGTATTTGTTAAATGGTTTAAAAATATTTTTTATTTTACGGACAAATTCATATATTATTTGTTGAATCTAATTATATTTTTGTTTATTTCTATCGGACGGCATATGTATTTGTGTGCTAAGTTTTAAGAAAATTTTGATTTTTTCGCATCATTACATCACAAGAAAACAGTAGTTGTAACAGCTCCATCATCCTTTTTTCTCTTACGAATGAAATTCAAAAGCTTATCAGTGAAACCATAAATATCCTCTAAAAAATCTTAGATATTCAGAATTTGGGATACCCCAAATTTATATATTTGATTTTTGCTTTGGAAAAAAATTCATTCTGTTATGAAAAATTTAAAGCATATATATAAAAAGAAAATATTTTTTAAATTTATATAAAACTTCCAAAAAAAAAATATATGAATGAATGAAAATATTCACATGGTTTTTTTTCGCTACTTCTACATGAAATTTTTTTAATGGCCAAACTAGTATATTCAATCGAATTTTAGAAATAATAAATTGTATTTTAGAAACTATTAAATGTGCCTTTAAATTTTATTCCATAAATGATTAATTGTTATTCAAAAATGGTCAATAGGATTTTAAAAAATTTCAACACAATTTGGTTCGAAATGTCTGAAAAGAAAACTATTTTTAATTTTCTGAAATAAATTTGACATTTTTCATAAAACCCCGTTTAGTATGACTTTTCCGGTATGGTATTAATTAAATATTCCATATAAGTTTTTTTTAATTAAAGTTATTATTTTTTAAGCAGGGAAAAACACATTTAAACTAATTTTAAAAATTAGAAAGGTTACAAAATATACTTCTATGGCCAAATATGCAATAATATGCTCTAACATATTGATGCTAGATTTCTTAAATTATTCTAAAACGGATAAATATATTATCTGTTTGTCAATGTCATTCACAGGAAAAAACATGATGTTGCATATTTTTGGGTTCCCTGATGATTATAATGAGTAAACGAAATAAAAGAACAGAATTTAAAAGAGCGTGAACCTTTGAGATTAGTCCTATTTAACTATTACTATTTTAAGGACACTAATGTTATGGTACGAAAAAGTCTTTAAAATCTTAATGTTGTTTAGTATTTTAAATTTTTTCAACATAACTCTCTGGGTTGGAAAATTTACACAGACCTAAGTAAATAGTCAAGTTTTATATATACGCAAAATTAAGATTAAAATAAATTTATAGTAAAAAAGTTACATATTTTTAAACACCTAAGTGAAAAATTAATATTTCAGTTAGATATGAATTTATACTAAATATTAATTTTTAAAAATAAATAAGTTTATTTAATAACACTTCGATTACTTTCATTCATGATGTCAACAAATTTTTTTTTTTTTTTGCGTATTACAAATCGTTTAAAAACAGACTAATGAAAACAAAACAAATAATAGAAACAAATTACCGACCCAGGTGTAATATAATAGGTGGAAATATGAAATTCTTTACAATTATAGTTTTTTTTAAGATATAGATTTAGACCGGTGGCCGGTCTGTAACCCATTTGAGTATTTATTGTACGAGTTAATATATGTCGTTTAAATTTTTAATAAAAACTAAATTCAAAAAATAATTAATTACTGAGGGACTAATTAAAATGAGAAAAGAAAAAAGCTGGATTTTATTTTATAACTACAATTTAGATTTAAGTTGAATTATTCACACATACATATTGCACTTTTTTTAATTAAAAAAAAGAAACATAATTTTTAATGTAATTTTTATTTAAGTTAAGGTAATAAGCAATTATAAATTTGTTTTGTAATGTAAAGCGCTTTTTGCAAATAAACTGATTAATTAATTTAACAATATCTGAATTGTTTTATTGTAAGTTCCGCATGCTTGTTTTCATTTTGTTCCGTTACAAAACAACAACAACAAAAAATTGGGTAAAGCTATACATACCCTCGTTAATATATTTGAATTTCTTTATTTCTTTGGATACATGCACTTAAAGATAAAAATGTAAATGTAAGCAAATGTGTAATAAATGTTTTTTTTTTTTTTATTATTTGTTCTTTGCCATAAAAATATTAAATATTTTTTGCATAGCAATTTTTCTTGTACAAATATGAACCAGAAAAAGTAACCTTATTGAATTAGTTGGATGATTATTTGCAATTGGCCTTTGTGTTGACAAAAAGCGCTCGCTAAATGTTGAATGACTGTCTTCTCTTGAAAATGCAATTTGTATACACAATAAAAGTACAAAGTTATTTGTAATTTTTAACTCATTTATTTATGTTTAAAAAGGAAATATATATAAAAATTTAAATAGAGTGGCCATTCAAGAAATCTTTAAAACATTTTTTTTTGAAGAGATTAACCATTGATTGTTATTGAATAAGAAAAAAAATTCAATTCAAATTGTATCGCAAAATTAATACATAATAATTTGATAACACAAAGGCTTGTTCATTTTTAATCATCTCATCTAATCGCAAAAAAGGCTGCAACGAAATAAAATCTACCTTTGATGTAGTGACAATGTAAATTCCATTTACCAGTCATTAATGGATAAATTGTTTTGTAATAAATTATTGTTAATCTCTTCGAAAACTTTTTTAAAGGTTTCCTGGAATAAGTACTACAACTGATCATATTATAACACGATAAGGTATGTAGGATTTAATATCAATCAATGTGTTTGATTCTTTTTTATGATAGGCATACATATGTAGTATTAAAATGTAGATATAACATTGTGTAATATGTGACTTGATTAATGATTTGTGATATAATTATTATTTTTTGTTTTCATAGACGACATATTTCACAAATCAAAAAACTCCAGAGAAACTAAATAATGCAGCACAAAAAAACTTTTCGAATAGTGGCGTAAATTTTAAATATAATTTATTACATAGTGAAACAGATGGTGATTGTGAAACTCAAACTCTTACAGATTCAACCGAAGCAACTTCTTGCACAAACACAGATGCCACTTCCCAATATATTGATTTTTCTTCCGAAGATTTTCAGCAACAAAGTATTTAAATAAAAATTATAGACATATATATATGTTTTTAATACAGCCGCGGTCATGGAAAAGGTAGTACCTGTGTCATTTTTAAAATTTTATGTGGGAATTTACTTCCGTTAAATATCCATAAAAGTGCTTTTTGTATATATATATATAATCAATGGGTCGCACATTCATTGGGATCCACACCATTGTGATTGTGATTTATTTAATTAAAAATTTTATTTTAAAACTAATCACGATATAGGGAATTATACGAGTATAAGCTTTCATTCGAAATAAAGCACGTTGTCTTACATTTTGATCTGTTTGAGTTACCGGCACTTTAGTTATGTTTTAATATATACATTTTTAGACTTTGATTTGGGCGAACCGATTGTAACCCAGCAAGATGTTATTTCATTACGTATAAGATAATAACATACAAAAGTGTTATTGTTTTTTTTAATAGAGATTTCAACACACTTTCAAAAATGCGAGCGCCTACTTCCGGTGAAAACTTTGTGTTAAATTCATTGGGTATTTGGCAAAATTTTAACTACTACTAGGTCAGGTTTTTGTATTGCCTTTTATTGCTGGGAAGCTCAGTGACCTTATATTAATCGCTGGATATAGCTAGATTTATAACCACGCCAACTAAAAGTAAGAGGCTGACAATACTATGAATCTGGAAATAATTTATATTTGTTTAATTGACACTGTTTATTATCATTATCATCAAAATTTAAATTACATAGGTACTACTATTTTTCGGCCGATACTGTATTAGAGTTTTAAAATTAAATTTTTTGTTAATAATATTATCTTTTTAGATATAAACTATTCCTTTGTTAATCGGGACAATTTAAATGACATTGAACTTAACAATGAAAATTCACTTTTAATACCATCACCTCAAACATCTGCTAATGCAACTGTCATAAATGTACACAACATTGATTCTATTATTAAAAAACATAATTATAACACCAACGATGAAGAATATGAGATGACATTACAACAAAGTACCACAAAGAATTTAAAAATGGAGTCATCATTAACACCCAAAGTAAATTCAAGTTTAGGAGATGAATTAAATTACATGAATTTTTCAAACGATTTTAACAGAACAGAGTTGGCCGTAAGTACGATTGTTATTTTTGTTACTCATTAATTGTTTTTTCTTTACTTATTTATTTGTGTTGATGGGAAAATAATTTTTTTTAATATATTTAGTTGAATAAAAAAAAAAAATGTTAAAAATGTGATAATGTAAGATATTTTTCTGAAAGTTATATGATTTAATTTTATAATTGTATTTATTCGACCTTTCAAATTGTTAATACAACTTCATATGTTGAGCTCCTTATTTAATCGATATTTCGATACTCTTTGAGTATCATCATCAGGATTATTCCCTAAAATTTTTAACCAAAAACAATAACTTAAGTATATGTAGCATAAATAACAATAAGACAACATAACAACAATAATTATTATAATACTTTTAACATGAATACAAAAACTTACAGTGAATGTTTACATGAACAAAACTAAATATTTTAAGCTATAGTTGCTTACACATTGTCATCTGTTATTGCACTGAAATATACTTAAAACTAATTATTACACTGTGCCTTTGTTTATCAAAAATCTGTAACTTTGAGCGTAACTATTAATATCAGCTTTAAAATTCATTCTCTTTGTTGTTGGTGTATTAATAATGTGGAGCATTTCTAACATGTAACGGCGTCTATAATTATTCTCGATTTGTAATACTCACATCGTCAAAATTTGGTGAGTGTTTATTCTCTACACAATGTTGTGTCAGTGCAGTTTTTTGTGTATTACTGTTACGCATTAACCTTTGGTCTGATTTGTGGCCTGCTATGCGTGACTTCAATTTATTTTTCGTAGTGCCCACATAGACTTTATCACATATCATATTTTCACCACCACTGCATGGAATTTTATATAGTACGTTGGATCTTTCCATTGTCTGTATTTTATCCTTGGTTTTACTGTATAGTTTAGCCATATTGTTGTCAGTTTTATGTGCAACTCTAATATTTTCACCATTAAATAGATGTGATTTTTCAAATCTTTCGGAAATTCCAGCGACGTACGTTAAAGATTTGTAAATAATTGGATCCTCAGTTACTTTTTGACAGTCTTGCTTTTCATATTTAACATCTCTTATTAGTTTGTTCGTAAGCTCCTTAGGGAAATTATTGTCATGTAATATATTTTTAATTTTATTTATATTATTTTTATGAAATTCTCTATCGCTTATGTTTAATACTCTCTTAATGGGGTTATTGGCTGTGTTTATTATTATTCTTTTTGGGTGTTTGGAATGAAAGTTAATAATTCGGCTGGAAGCTGTTGGTTTTTGATACCAATCTATTTTAATATTGTCATTTTCCCTGATAATCATCGTGTCAAGATACGGTAATCTGTTATTGCACTGCTTTTCAACTGTAAACTTAATACTATGGTGAAAACTATTCAATTTCGTCAAAATCTCCTCAATTGCACTTTCCCGAGCTATACTAAAAATATCATCCACGTATTTCGTCAAGATTTTAGGTTTTTCTTCCAAGTTGTTGTTAACTGTATCCAGAAGCCTTTCCATCACAATATCAGCAACTATAGGGGATGCCGGTGATCCCATTGGTAAACCTCTTTTCTGGGTATATATTTTTCCGTCGTATTTAAAATATCTATTATCTTTAATACAGAATTTCACAATTCGTAGAAATAATCTTTTCGTCATAGTTGTATAATTTGCAATTTCGTCCCATCTATCTTCTATTATAACTAATGCTAGATCCACAGGAATACTAGGAAACAAAGACACAACATCAAACGAACATAATTTCTCATCTTCTTATAAAGTCAAGTTTCTAATCTTATTCCTAAATTGCACTGAATCCTTAACATTATGTATTGAATTTTCTGTGATTCTTCTTCAAATCCCGGTTATATATTTGCACAGTTGACTAGATGGGGCGTTTATGCTAGAATAAATAGGACGTAAAGGATATCCTTCTTTGTGGATTTTCGGAAAATTCAATATATAATGTTAAGGATTCAGTGCAATTTAGGAATAAGATTAGAAACTTGACTTTACAAGAAGATGAGAAATTATGTTCGTTTGATGTTGTGTCTTTGTTTCCTAGTATTCCTGTGGATCTAGCATTAGTTATAATAGAAGATAGATGGGACGAAATTGCAAATTATACAACTATGACGAAAAGATTATTTCTACGAATTGTGAAATTCTGTATTAAAGATAATAGATATTTTAAATACGACGGAAAACTATATACCCAGAAAAGAGGTTTACCAATGGGATCACCGGCATCCCCTATAGTTGCTGATATTGTGATGGAAAGGCTTCTGGATACAGTTAACAACAACTTGGAAGAAAAACCTAAAATCTTGACGAAATACGTGGATGATATTTTTAGTATAGCTCGGGAAAGTGCAATTGAGGAGATTTTGACGAAATTGAATAGTTTTCACCATAGTATTAAGTTTACAGTTGAAAAGCAGTGCAATAACAGATTACCGTATCTTGACACGATGATTATCAGGGAAAATGACAATATTAAAATAGATTGGTATCAAAAACCAACAGCTTCCAGCCGAATTATTAACTTTCATTCCAAACACCCAAAAAGAATAATAAACACAGCCAATAACCTCATTAAGAGAGTATTAAACATTAGCGATAGAGAATTTCATAAAAATAATATAAATAAAATTAAAAATATATTACATGACAATAATTTCCCTAAGGAGCTTACGAACAAACTAATAAGAGATGTTAAATATGAAAAGCAAGACTGTCAAAAAGTAACTGAGGATCCAATTATTTACAAATCTTTAACGTACGTCGCTGGAATTTCCGAAAGATTTGAAAAATCACATCTATTTAATGGTGAAAATATTAGAGTTGCACATAAAACTGACAACAATATGGCTAAACTATACAGTAAAACCAAGGATAAAATACAGACAATGGAAAGATCCAACGTAATATATAAAATTCCATGCAGTGGTGGTGAAAATATGATATGTGATAAAGTCTATGTGGGCACTACGAAAAATAAATTGAAGTCACGCATAGCAGGCCACAAATCAGACCAAAGGTTAATGCGTAACAGTAACACAAAAAACTGCACTGACACAACATTGTGTAGAGAATAAACACTCACCAAATTTTGACGATGTGAGAGTATTACAAAGCGAGAATAATTATAGACGCCGTTACATGTTAGAAATGCTCCACATTATTAATACACCAACAACAAAGAGAATGAATTTTAAAGCTGATATTAATAGTTACGCTCAAAGTTACAGATTTTTGATAAACAAAGGCACAGTGTAATAATTAGTTTTAAGTATATTTCAGTGCAATAACAGATGACAATGTGTAAGCAACTATAGCTTAAAATATTTAGTTTTGTTCATGTAAACATTCACTGTAAGTTTTTGTATTCATGTTAAAAGTATTATAATAATTATTGTTGTTATGTTGTCTTATTGTTATTTATGCTACATATACTTAAGTTATTGTTTTTTGTTAAACATTTTAGGGAATAATCCTGATGATGATTCTCAAAGAGTATCGAAATATCGATTAAATAAGGAGAATATTTATATAATAAAAATCAATGACCTCGAGCTCAACATATGAAGTTTTGTTATATGATTTATTTTGATTAACATCTGAATTTCTTTTGGGTGGGGGGGTTAAAGTTTCCCAGCTCTGACACATTCTTATTGTTAATCGGCATATTTTTTTGATATTTACATATGAGATCTTATCTTTACATATAGATATTGCAACAAATAATACATAGGATCTAGAGATATTAAATAGTTTTTATATTATTTTTAATAATTTTTAAAGGAAAATGGGAGGAAAAAGCCTTTATATGATTTAATAAATTCAAATACTATCTGAAAAATATGTATGTGCTTATAGGAGGTTTATTTGAAATAATAGACCTCTATAAGCATATAATTTTCAATTTGGTGATTTCTTTTTAATTTTACGTTATTTCTCTACATTCTTTTATCAGTGGGTAAGAGGAATTTTCAATTTTGGTAAAGTAATTGTTATTAATCCTTGTTATGAAATCGATAATTTTTTCATAACCTGTTTCTTCATGAAGAAGATTTGTAAGATACCTCCAGGGTTTTTTATTTATCATTTTAAGACATTTGTTTTGTATAATTTGTAAGCGTTTTAGGTGGCAGTTGGCAGCGTCACTCCAAATAGGACACGCGTATGTTAATATCGGCCTTATAACACTTTTGAAGAGTAGATTTTTGTTTTTGGGGTTTAGAAATGACCTTCTGTTTAGTAGTGGCCATAATGCTTTAAATAATTTTATAGCTTTTTGACACGTAGCCATAATATGTTGTTTAAATGTAAGCTTTTTGTCCTAGACAACTCCGAGATATTTGACCTTGTTAAGTACATTTATGGTATTATTTCCAATAAGAAGATGACGTCTTGGCAGTCTTTTGGGAGATTTGTTGAATGGAAAAATTATTGCTTGGGTCTTGTTTGGATAAATTTTGATTTTCCATTTGTGAAAATATTTACTGCAATTTACAAGTCCCTTTTCCATTTTCTTCAGGAGTGCGCTTGTAAGTTTGTTTGAAGAAATTAACGCAGTATCATCTGCGTAATAAGCAATTTTCATATATTTCGGGACTTTAAAATCGGATGTATATATCGAGTAAGGCAATGGCCACAAGACAGATCCTTGAGGTAACCCTGTGGTAATGGTTTTTGGAGATGATGTTTCATTATTAATCGCAACTTTAAAGTTTCTGCCGTGAATGAAATCTGAAATAAGTTTGCATAAATATTTTGGTATATTTGCATCAAGAAGTTTAAATACTAGGCCATTATGCCAAACGGTGTCAAACGCTTTTTCAATATCTAACAATATTAGACCCGTTGAACGTTTATTGTTTTTATACCCTATACCACTATGTGGTTTGGGTATAATGACTTTGTGCTGCTGTTTGTAACAACCAAAAATATTTGACCTACACCCATCTTTAATTATACCGATCGAATCAGAATCACTATCTGATTCGATTTAACGATGTCCGTCCGTCCGTCCGTCTGTGTGTCCATGTAAAGCTTGTAATCAAACTGCAGGTCGCAAATATGAATATATTTTGATGAAATTTGGTATTTGATCTTTTATCGGCCATGTGATGAACGCTATTGAAATTGGTGAGAATCGGTCCATGTTCAGACCTAGCCCCCATACAAATGACCCCTATGAAATCAACATATATTGCCATAAGATCCAAATTATCATACAAATCTTAGTCAAATTGGGTTGTTTGTATATATTACATCCAATAATTAGTAGTCCAAAAATGATCCCTATTGGATAACTCTTAGTCATAGGCCCCATATAGAGCTGCTTCCCGATCTTCACTTAAATCTATCAAAAAACAAAAATATTTCACTGATTCTTCTCAAATTTAGTTTGTATATAGTTCTGCAAAATACAAGAGACTTTACCAAACATGGTCAGGATCGGTCCATTTTTGGGTCTAGTTCCCATATAGATATAGCATCCGATATGAACTTTTTCATATTTGCAGCCAAAAAAATTAATAAAAATCCCACTCAAATTTGGTTTGTGCTTATTTTATATATCCAGTTGGGCCTGAGAGATAGGGTCTCTAAACGCATGGTATAGGGTATCATATAGTCGGTCTACCGACTATAATTTTCTTACTTGTTATTTGTGATTATTTGGTTTTTGATTCTGTTTATTTGGTGCGTAGTGCTATGCCCTTTTTTAAATCCAAATTGTTCTTTGGCAACAATAGAATTGATCGTTACAAATTCACTAAGACGAGAATGTAGTATTTTTTCAAATATTTTACCTAAGTTACTTAATAGACTAATAGGTCTGTAGCTGTTTGGGTTATTTTTTGGCTTACCAGGTTTGTTTATGGCTATAACCTTAACATTTTGGAAATGGTTTGGGAAATAGTTGAGTTTGATGCAGCTGTTAAATGTTATAACCAGTAATTTTAGAGCTTTGAGTGGTAGTTTCTTTAAGAGCAGGTTGGGAACATTGTCAAAACCAGGGGATTTTGAGGGTTTTATTGATGAGACAATATTCATTACTTCTTCAAGAGATGTATAAATTGCAGATTCAGAACTGGGGTTTTCCTTTTTAAAATTATTTACTGTTGTATTTATTAGTGTATCTGCCGAGTGGTTATAGTTCGAAGTGAGGTTATTTGCTTGGACAAATGTATTTGCCAGGACTTCAGCCTTGTCCTTATCAGATGTTATTTTTGTATTTCCAACTTTAAAGTGAGCGATTTGATTTTTTCCTTTTCCTCGCAAGTTCCTGCTTATTTTCCAAAATGATTTATCACCTGGTTTTAAATTGGATAATAACTGAGACCATTTCTTATTGCGCTCCGAATTAATACTTTTATCAATCATGTTACTTAGAAACTTAGTACATTGATTATAAAAAGTTTGCTCGGCTATATTTGAAGATCGTTGGCTTTTTCTTTTAAGGCTTCTTCTTAGTTTAATATATTTCACAGTACTTTCTGGTAATGTGTAATTATTTTGTTGAGTTATTTTAGGTGTGGACACATCCCTTGCTTCGAAAACTACATTTATAAATTTTTGGATTTCCTGATCAACAACTACCTTGGTATTGTATATATCAGAATATAACGTGATTTTATTGTCTAAAAAATTCATAAAAATGTTCCAGTTGGTTGCACTATAATCATAATAATTGAGGTCAACCTGCAAGGCCGTTGATCTTTTAAGTGTACATATAATGGGGCGATGGTCTGATGGTATTTCGTAATCCATTGTTTTTACGTCTATATCTAAAGCGGAATTGCTTAAAATAATATCGACTGTGGATGCTTCGCGATTGTGTTGATGGGGGAATAGGGTTGGACTATTATGGTAGTGAATGAAAAAATTGCTTGATTGCTGTAGGTTGTTGAGTGCAATTCCTGCAGTATTATTTGAACGGCAATTCCAAGAACAATGTTTGGCATTTAGGTCACCAAAAACTATATATTCTTTGGTGGAAGGTGTTATGTTCAAGATATCAGCACAGAAGTTATGGGTATATCTTGGTGAATATAACGAAGATACAACAATAGGTCTATTATTTATAATAACTTCAATTGAGATGTTTTCGATTGATGATGTGTTTGATATAAAGCGGTTTTTATGAGCGACAGATTTATGAATTAACAGAGCTACTCCTCCTCCTCTTGCATCTGTTCTGTCACTTCTATATAAATAATAATTTTTAAAATAAGGTCTATGATTTTCTGAAAAAAATGTTTCAACCAAAGACGCTATTTTAATATTTTCTCGTTCAATTAGTATCTCAAATTGTTTTAATTTAGAAAAGTTTGAAATGCCATTAGCATTCAAGTGAAGCATTTTGAATTCGTTTAAATTATTAGTATAATCCATGGGCGTATTTTACCATTGACATTACAACTTTGATTTGCTGTACTTTTGAAGTGCACCTATGCAAATCATCCATAGCTGTAGTGAATATATCAAAAAGCTCATCAATGCTAAATAAATCGTTGTTTGTTTTCAGCTGGTTAGCATATGTAGCTTTGCTGTTATTATTGATGTTATTGTTAGAATTTGTGTTGTTGTTTCTTAAATTAGGGAAATCTCCCACATTAAATTGAAATGAGTTATTTTGTTGTTGTCTGCTTTTATTCGGACTTTTAGAAGTAACTCTTGTTCTAGTTTCCAAATAGAGAGAACGTAACGGACAGTTGATATCGTTTGCAGAGTGATCAGTTCTCTCTTTTCCTTGTTTTTTGCAGTTAAAGCATGTGAAAACAGCTGGTCTTTTTTCATTTGTGTTAAACGGACACACACTTGTATGATGTTGTTCTGCACATATCATACAGGCAGCACTACGATGACAATGTTCACCGCCATGGCCATACATTAAGCAGTTCCAGCATTGAGTTGGCTTATTTCTGGATCTAGATTTGTATTTTTTCCAGGAAATTATTATATTTGAAATTGTTCTTACGTTTCTTAAGGCAGTTGGGTTAAAATTTTTACGTACAAATTGAACTTTGTAAACTGCATTGTTGTTCGAACTGAATTTGGTGACTATTTCAGCTACAGAATAAGGGGACAGGTTGTAGTTTTTAGCTCTGCGGTGATGTCCTCAGTTTTTATGCGGGGTAAACCGTGTAAAAAAGTGGTGTATAACCTATTATCTTTGGAGCCATAAGAGTGAAACTCAAACTTACTCTCTTTAAGAATTTGCTTGTAGCATTCGAACATTTCTTTACTTGGAGCAAAAATTTTAGTACCAATTGAATTACGTTTGAAAATACAATCTTTACCAAGTAGTTTTTGTATTTCTGTAAATGAGGCGTTAGCTTCAACAACAATAGGTGGAGGGTTGTGTTGTTTAACCTCGTTAATATTTGATACAGGAGTTACGTCCATATCATTAAGGCCAGCAAGCAGGCTAAATCTGTTGCTTGAAGTTGACGCGATGATCGGGTTAAAACCCGGAGGAAGTTTTGTCATCTTGTTGGCAAGGAGCTTTCTTTTTGATGAAGATATGGCCCCTCGGGCCATCGCTAGATTTTTTATTCCTGTTTTAAGCTGAATTGACTACCACGTGAGTTCAAATGAGATCAAGAATAGGCAATTGCAAAAACAAAAATATACACTTGTTATTAATTTTAAATAGTTGTACTCTAAGCGCTTAAATTATTTACACGACCGATCGTAAAGAGAATTAGATTCGAACTGTTGTTAATCGGCATAAGAAACCATGTGACCCTTACATTTTAGGTATAAAATGTGTTCAGCAAATTTATGTAAAATGTTACGGAGAACATTTTTGTATAATATGTTAACCCTCTAACTCCCTAAGGTATGGGTATTTTTTGTCCTTCTTTTAAAAAAGAGCAAAAACACCATAAAAGAGGGATTTAAGGGGCTAAAATGTTCCGCAAAAATATTCGCCGTGAAATTTTACTATAAGTCCCTGAATACACCGAAACGGAAAATTCAACCAGAAAGTCAGAAATAAGACACAACAAAAGAGAGCTTAGGGTTATTTTCGCATTAAAGGCTCTAATTATTACAGTACTCGAGATATATGACATTTAATATTTACTTTGTATGGGGGCTGCCACGTCCGTTGGTCCGATCCCACCCATTTTTTGTCCGACTACTCACATTGATAATAGCTAACCTCAGACAAATGTGCTGTGGCTGTCATAGTACGCGAGATACATGACATTTAATATTTACTTTGTATGTTGGGTGCCACGCCCTATAATCCGATCCCGCCCATTTTCTTAATGGCTACTACCATTAATAATAGATGACTTCACGTCAATTTGCAAAGCTTTCCCTGTAATAGCACTCAATATATGATATTAAAAATTCACTTTGTATGGGAGGTGCCACGCCCATTGGCCCGATCCCACCCATTTTTGTCCGACTACTAACATTAATAAAGGATAAACTCAGACAAATGTGCAAAGCTGTGGCTGTCATAGTACGCGAGATATATGACATTTAATATTTACTTTCTATGTGAGTTGTCATATTTATATAATAATTTAATGAACTGAATTTTAAACAAAGAACACAATTATTAAAAATTCTTTATTTTCATTTTTATTACATATTTTATAATAGTTTAAGTTAAAGTTCATCATATAAATTTCATCAATTCATGATAAACTTTTTTTGCATTTCTCTTTCTGAGAGTGTTGTGTCAAAATTTCAAGTAAATCAGAGCAAAACTTAAGAAGATACAGTGTTTTCAGCGACCGGCCTCATAAGGTATATCGTATATAAATCAGTTTTTAAAAAACTTTAAATCGATTTTCTCGAATTCCTTGAACATCATACCTCAAAATCTACTTGACCGATTCTTTTGAAATTTTACACACTATCTACACGTATATCATCAGGTAACCACGAAGAGTGTTTTTTCCATTCTCTTCCTCATTTTTAACAACAAATTCCCTAAATTTTACAGAAAAATTCGTGTTTTTCAATTCAAAATGCTTCAAAAAAAATGAAAAAACTCTTCATCACTGCCTCAGGAAACATGTCACCTTTTAAACGTATTTCGATTTTTTTTATTTCTCATGATCCGGTAACGAGTTATGATGTTCAACAACGCCTCCGGAAATTCGCTGTCACGGACTTATTTATTAATAGTTTTAATTGAATTTTTTTCGAAGATTTTTCAAATGTTATGCAATAACGTGTATATGAAATAAATAATCCAATAATTCATATCTTCAAAAAAAGCATTATGAAAATACCACTTTTTTTAATTTAGAGAAAATATTTAACAAAATTTACTAAGGAAAGGTAAATTTTTAAGAAAATTTACTGAGGAATAGCTAAATTTTCAATATTTTTAAGAAAATTTACCTTTCTTTAGTAAATTTTCTTAAAAATTTTCCTTTCCTTAGTAAATTTTCTTAAAAATTCTGAAAATTTACCTTTTCCTTAGTAAACTTTCTCAAAAATTCTGAAAATTTACCTTTTCCTTAGTAAATTTTCTTAAAAATTCTGAAAATTTACATTTTCCTTAGTAAATTTTCTTAAAAATGTACCTTTCCTTAGCAAATTTTCTTAAAAATTTTCCTTTCCTTGGTAAATTTTCTTAAAAATTCTGAAAAGGTAAATTTTTAAGAAAATTTAAAAAATTTAAAAATTTAAAATTTTTTTCAGAATTTTTAAGAAAATTTACTAAGGAAATGAAAATTTTTAGGACATATTACTAAGGAAAGGTAAAGTAAGTTTTTCAACGTTTTCGATGTAAGAACTATAAAATTGATTTTTATAGAAAAATTTCCTTATTATTAGTCACTTTAAATTTTTCTTAATGTGATATTTTTTTTTAATAATTTATAATGTTTTTATGAATTTAATATGTTTGTTTTGTAGAGAAAACTATCAGATTAGAAACAGAATACGATCAATTGTTTTAATATTATAAATAAAGGAATCAGTATCCATATAATTTGTATTAACGTTGGTTGGATATTTAGGTTTCATGTAATCATAATGATAATCATCCATGAAAATAAAAAAATATAAATAGGTTTATTATACTCAATTCGCACTCTACACATTTCAATTGTAACTATTTCACCATGAATTTTCAACAAACTATGAAAATTGATGAAATTATAAGAACTTTAACTTAAACTATTACAAAATATATAATAAAAATGAAAATAAAGAATTTTTCATAATTATGTTCTTTGTTTAAAATTCAGTTCATTAAATTATAGAAATATGTTTAAATTTTTAAATTTTAGATATTTTGTAGGAAAATTTTATAATCTGGATAGTAAAATGTTGATAAAATTGTTAAATCTTCAAGGTTTGTAGTATAACTGTGTAAATTGTTAACATATCTTATATTCTAATTTTATATGAAAATGTTAAAATGTTTGTTATTGTTTCTCATGGACGTTTTCAAACAAACAAATATTAGCAATGAAAATTAATAATAAAACAAAATTTTGTTAATATTCTAACAATTTCATTTTTTAATTGTGTATATTTCGATTAAAATACAACTAAATATATACATTTTTTGTAAAAACAATAAATACATCGATTTTAATTTCATTTGTGAAGAGCAAAACTATATATAAAATAACTTCACATGAATTTTGCTACTATGAAAAAAAAAAATTTCACAAGAATGGAGTAGTTTTCAATATTTTATTAAATTATTAGAGAAATACGTTAAAATTTTAGTAATTTTAATTAATTTGTTAGATATTTTTTAATATTTATTTCTTCAGATTTTAATAGTGTTATTGGAAAATTGTAGAAAATGATAATTAAATTATCAAAACTAATTGTTCTGGATGAAATCAAATGTATTATTGTATTATTTGATAAATTCTAAAAATGTAAAATTAATTTTTAAAAGTCAATTATACTAATTAAAAAACTAAAATTAAAAATTAAAAATAAAATTAAAAAACTAAAAATTAAAAATTGAAAATCAAAAATTAAAAAACTAAAAACTAAAAATAAAAAAATAAAAATCGAAAATTAAAAAACTAAAATTAAAAATTAAAAAACTAAAATTAAAAATAAAAGTTAAGAAAATAAAAGGTGTAAAAAATGTGTAATAAATAGACTTCCAATTAAAGATTTTAGAAAATGTTTAGATCTAAGGTTCATCAAATAGATACTGTTTGTGATTGTTTTTCATTGATGTTTTCAAACAAACAAATATTAACAATGTAAATTCAAAAAAATAAAACAAAATTTTGCTAATATTGTAAAAATTGTATTTTGCCGTCGGTAAAACGAATATTTTCTCAAATGATTCCAAAAATCAATTACATAAGTAGTATTTTTTACTGAAATATTTCTGTTTTGTTTCAACAATTTT
The DNA here is from genome assembly GCA_963682025.1 of Cordilura impudica. Lineage (NCBI taxonomy): Eukaryota > Metazoa > Arthropoda > Insecta > Diptera > Scathophagidae > Cordilura > Cordilura impudica. The sequence goes on along the minus strand of OY821519.1, from coordinate 157,442,312 downwards.
TGGAAATGTAAATGATTTCCTAAAAAAAATTAATTTTGTAAACAAAATATTTTATTAATTCTTATAAAAAATATCATAAATAACCAAAGGTAAGTTTTTTTGTATTAAAAATTCGGGTTTTAATTTTTAATAAAAATTATCGAAATAATCGCAACTAAATGGATTTATTTTCATATGTGTAAAGAAAAACTATACAAAAGAACTTCATATGAATTTTGTTAATATGAAAAAATTTCTATAAGAATACAGTAAGTTTTCAATGTTTCAATAAATTATTATGAAATATGTTTAAATTTTAGTAAATTTAGTTTCAATGGTGCGTGGTAGAGAAGAAGAAAGCATATATTTCAAAAATTCATAACTAAACTGTATTCTTAATCGGACCGGTTTCTGGCATTTCAGCCTTCATCAGCGATTTATTGAACTTTGTGATAATTGTTATGTTTAATTGAATACATTGTTTCTATATAAAATTTATCTGCTTATGGCGGCCGTGAGGTTTGAACCTGATCCTCACACACAATCGTACTTGCACTTTTTGGTCAGCGCTTTAACACACTCACCTAAAGTCAGGCCTACGAGCAGTGTGGTTAAGAATCAGTTTTCATACCATACAGCTTTTACTTCGTATTAATTTCAGAAGATACAACTCTCAAACACACAACTCAAACACACAATCGGTTTTTTTGAATTTTTTAATATTTTTGCATTTATACTTCTAATTTCCACTATTCTCAGTTTCGTAAGAGTTGCCATATGTGATGTACGGTTTGTATATACTACATATTGCACTTTTTACATATAAAAGTCTGGCAACTTCAGGCGAGATAGCAACTGAGCGGAAAAATTTTGTTTATAATTTTTTATAAATTTTGTTTATTTTATTTTTTAAATATTTTTATTACTGACTGCAGACAATTCATTTGTGTGAACAACTGTGTCTGCTGCTGAGGGTATTTTTTCTTTTTTAACATCCTGATGGCAGGGATGGACGAAGACGATGACGGGTCTGCTGTATTACAGCCGCCGGCTGATTATATTATTGGAAATGGCGGTAACGAAATTTCAGTAAAACGACCAAGACTTGATGGGTCTAATTCACCGACTAATGTGGACGTTTCTGCTCTGTCTGGGAAACCTTCCTCTATTTTTGTTCCGTGCCAGCAGAACAAATATTCTCCATTGGCTGATTTGGTTAATACTGATAACAATAGTGAAAGTGGAAGACGTAACAACAAAAACAATGTGAATAATGGTACTTCTGAGCCGAAATCGACAAAGAAACCTGGTGGTAAAACATTTTGCCCTCCAATTTTTCTATATAACGTTAACGTTAAATTACTTTGTGAGCAGTTGGAGGCAAAAACCCCAAAAATTGTATTTAAAATTAATAATGTGAATAAGCATAAATCAAAACTGTATCTTTGGGATGCCAAGATTCATGCTGAAATGATGACTCTTTTAATGGAGAAGAAAATTAATTCCTATTCTTTTACACCTAAAGAATACAAACAAATATCACTTGTTGTCCGTGGGTTATACTACTGTTGTTTTATCAAAGGTCTTTATCACAGCCTAACACAGTCGTGACAACTTGACAGCTGTCAAAAAAGTAATCTCGAACCGTATGGCTTTGTTTGCTTTTTTTTCTTTCTTATATTTGATACAAGGACTTTGAGAAAGAGATTAAAAAATAAAATATACAAAATATAATGTGTGCAAGTGAACAGCTACACATGTTTGCAACCAGAATAAAGAACAATAATAATGGAACAAATAGTGAGTATTTGCTATTATAATAAACATTTAAAAAACATTATAAAAATATAAAAGGTGAGTATTAAAACCCATAGCTTGTGATTTGTTTTAAGACAAACATTCAAGACTACTCAAGCCAGGGCCGAAGGCTGGCACAACAAAAGGCGGCCAAGAAGGAAGAAGCTAAACAACGATGATGAACAATATGAAGATGAGATGCTGGATAATGTAGCCGACATGTTGGATGGAGAAGATTCGAAATTTTTGCAGTCGAGAAGAGGCACAAAACAACGAAAAATAAACATGCTGCTGGTGATGATGAAAGTAAACACGATATTAAGAATTGTTTCCGTTTTGTGTTTGCCAATGATAAAAAGCAAGACATGACTCTTTTCATAATATGTACGTCGCATTAATCATTTAATCAACGCCAAAAACAACAATTTCAACTTGGAATGTATAACTTGTTTGTGGGCTTTGAAGATAAAAAAATGTTAATGTAGATGCAGAGAAAGAAAATGAATTGAAACAAAAGAAGTTGGAGGCTCATCGTCAACGTTTGTTGAGTTTATCGAAAAAGGAACGCAAACAACATAAAAAGTTGACTGAGTTAAAAAAGGAGTTGGATGGGACAAGAGCCAATTCTAGGGTTTTAAGTGACATTTTGGAGGGTTTTGCTAATGCTTGTAAAAAGGGCCGGGCCCGAAAGGAAGAAATCACAAATTACTGTAGCTAAGCTAACCATTGGTCCAGCTGCTGGTGACGAAACTATTCGCAAGTTGAATTGTGGTATTGTATTATTGCTTTTGATTATGACTTGCATGTAGAGTGCGTGTCAGTGCTTCTCATCGTAATTTGTCTGGAAATAATATTCCCATCGCATTGGGTACTATACCGTTAGCTTCATAAATAAAACATTAATTTTCTACTTTTTTATTCCTTGCAATGAAGTTAATGGAGGATTCAATTTTGATAAAAGTAAACAATAGAAGCAACCAAATCAATACGAATAGAAAAATGTAAGTTGGTGCAATTGGCGGTATGGTCAGAGTGGAATTATGTTTTTAATTTAATAAAATATGTGAATTATATTTTAAACAGCTCGAAAGCAAATAAATCTTAGTAGGAGAGAACGACCAACCATTAGAAGAAATGGTAGCGCAACCTACATATTCCACAAAAGCCCATCAATCCTTAATTAAACAAATTTTAATATATAAGAGAATTATGAAATAAAAAATGTATATGTAGATTTCCACCGTTGTTAAACATGATGTCCCCAAAATGATGACAATGTACGCTCAGTTTATGAAAAGTAATATATAGTAGATGGCTTAAAACGCGTAAAGAAAGTCGAAAGTAAAGCCAAAACTACAAATGGCTAAAGTTAAACCTATAACTACAACATTAATTCCTTTTTATTGCTTTAATTTAAAACTAGCATTTAATGTAAGTTTTTAATTATCTCTGTATCCATGCAAAAATAAAACGAAACTACGGGCATTTATTTCAAAACTAAAACAAAAGATGATGCTTTAACATAATGAAATGTATATATTTTGAATTCTTCGATCTAACTACACAACTTATGTAGATTAAAATATAAAAAAAAAATTTTTCAACTGACGTAAAGCACATTTGGCAATCCGATATTTTCTACTGAAAAACTTGTACGGTAACACGAACACGTCGGCCATCAATTAATTTTTCGGGTTTGCTGAAAATTAAAAATTTGATCCCGTGTACAACTTAAATGTTAAATCACAAAAAAATAACATAAATTTGGCAGTTTCAGGTTCTTATCCAAGTAGTTCCCTTATTTGCAATTTTGGCACCGAATTACTAAATTGTTCAATTTCAGGACGCATCATATTGTAATAAATCAACCACACCGCATCTAAAGGCATATTCGAGTCTAAAAATATCGCACCTGCAACAGACTCGAAAACATCACCTAATTAATGCCTTTGGCATTTCAACGTCTTCATAATATTAACCTCTTCGTTTATACTATAACCGTTTTTCGTATGAATACGCACAAAACGATCAATAGCTTCGTTACGACCTGAGACAAGTGTCTAAAATATTTGTGGATTTCATGCCTACAGCTAATTACACAAATACGGTATTGTTAACTAAAGCAGATTTCAAATCGGTTAAGGCTCCAGGTGAATGCTGCCTAGGGTCTTCATACAAAAGCCTTATCAAATAATCCAATACAGCATCACCCAGAATTGTAAACACAATCTATTGGGAGTACGATCTGCCGCGGAATTTATATTTCAAAGCTTGTTCAAATTTCGTATAACCCAGCGCTTCTTCACCATTGGGTGTATATTGTAGCAGTAGAGATTTGGACGGAGTCCAAGAGCCATAAACAGTAACAAGTCAGGAAAAGTACTACTAGGTTCACTAGCTTCTTTAGCATCATATGCTATACTCCAAATAAGGTTTCAACGCAATCGGCAACAGATTTATCTAAACGAGAACTAAAAATTTGTTTTATTCATTTCCAATATATTTTATTTCGAGTTTTAATGAAATTACCTGGAATACTATATTTTTTCTATAAATTTATTAACTGTAATGTATTATGTTAAACTCACTCACTTTAATTACATTATTATTTTGCTAGTAAATATCAATTATAATGTAAATCTTAATTAACACACTTATTTCAATTTATAATAAAATTAACTGAAATAAGAACGCGTTAATTTGCCACAGAAATTTCAATTTGTGACAATAAATAATAAAAAAAAGTATACAACGTGTATAAGGGTGACAGCATGTTATATTAATATAGTTGTTTCATCTGAAAGTCGTTGTAAAAATATTATGAAAATTTCTGTAGTTCACAAACAAAAATGTAGATGTTGCTAGTGTGTGTCTAGACTGGTTGGACGGTGGTCTTTATTATAATGATCTTAAAAGCTAGTTACAATATATTTGTGTATCCGTTTTAATGTACTAAAAAGAATACAAGTTGTACTATATTAGTATTTGTTAATACGGTTGTTTATTTAGGTACATAGTACTTAAATACTTATTAATACTTATAACAGAGTTATAAATGAGTAAATTCATAACATAACATCCTCCATTTTTCTTTTTTTTCATTTTTATTTTATGTTTCTTGCAGGAGTTTTACAAACTCTACCACTTCTGGTAACTTTTTTGTTAACAATATTTTCATTATTATGTAAATTTACATTTGTTTTTTCATTTATCTCTTCATTTATATTTTGTTCAATAACAATATTTTCATTATCATTTAAGTTTACATTTGTTTTTTCATTTATCTCTTCATTAATATTTTGTTCAATAACAATATTTTCATTATCATTTAAATTTACAATTGCTTCTCTTTTTACATATTCATTATCATTTTCTTCAATATTTTCATTAAAATTATCACTAATATTAACATCTTGATTTTCATTTTCATTCAGATTTTTATTTATGTGCTGCCTATTTCTTCTATACGTTGACCCTTCCTCATCTTGAACAATAAAAGATCTAGGCTCCTTACAATCTTTCACTATAGTACCAGGGTACCATGTAGACGATGGTGTTTTTATGTTTAGTTATGTTTTTAGTAAGTTCCTTAGAATTAACAAGTTTTTGTTTTAAATTTTCAGAGTAGCAAGGCAATTTAGTTCTTAAAACCCTACCCATTAACATTTCCGAAGGACTTGGAAATTGTCCCTTACGAGTTGTTCTATACTGTTAAAGTACTGTGTACGGGTCAGACGAATCATCTAAACATTTGTAAAGCATTTTCTTTACTGTCTGAATTGTACGCTCTGCTAGGCCAGTTGACCTAGGCAGATAAGGACTAGAGGTTATATGCTCTACTCCCCAATTCTTACAAAAATTTTGGAATTCTTTCGAATTAAATGGAGGTCCATTATCAGACATAAAGATAGCTGGTATTCCATGTCTGGCGTATATAGATTTAAGTTTTGTAATAACTTGGTTACTATTATAACCAGAACTCAAAATATCAATTTCAAAAAATTTTGAATAGTAGTCGACTACTAACAAATACATGTTTCTGTTTAATTTAAAAAGATCGCATCCTATTTTGTACCATGGAATAGTTACAATTTCATGAGGCATTAACTCCTCTTTCGAATTTTATTTTTTGTATTTTTTACAAATTTCACAATTTGATACCATTATATTAATATCATAATTAATGTTTGGCCAATAAATTGATTCTTTTGCCAAGTTTTGGCAACGTTGAACTCCCATGTGCCCTTCATGCACATATGATTACATATCTCGTCTCAGAGATTTTGGAATTAGTATGCGATTATTCATAAGTAAAATACCACTAACCTCATTAATTTCGTTCTTCATAGCATGATATGGAAGCAAATTTTTATCTAATTTCTTTTTTGTCATATGGGCATCCGTTTTTTATACATCTAACAAAAGTTTAAAAACCTCATCCGTTTTAATTGATTCTTTTATTCTTTGTACCATTAAGTCTGGCAAAGTATTTTGCGACATTATAAAATTGCAATGCAAATCAATTTCTGTATTTAGATCTAGTAACGTATTTTCTTTAAGAGGTGCTCTTGAAAGTGTGTCGGCTATGTAAAGATATTTACCAGGTTTGTATATGACATTAAGGTTGTATGTCAATAGACGTAACATAAACCTCTGTAAACGTGCCGGTATTTTATAAATTGGCTTTTCAAATAACGATACCAATGGTTTATGATCAGTTTCCACTGTTACATTTAGACCATATATGTATGTACTGATGGAAACGAGTACAACCGAACAAAATAGCAAATAGCTCTTTTTCAATCTGAGCGTAATTGGATTGACAATCAGTCAACGAAGCTGAAGCATATGCACTTGGATTGTCACCATGCATGATTGTAGCTCCTACTGCAAACTTAGAAGCATCAACGGATAACTTTAGTTGTATTTTCGGATCAAAATAGACTAAGACAGGAGAATTCGTAATTTCCTTCTTTAAATTTAAAAATTCATTGTTTTGTCCTGCGTGCCATTGCCATAAAACATTCTTTTTAAGAAGATCCCTTAAGTTTTTTGTTTTTAAAGACATATTTTGAATAAATGAACCTAAATAGTTCACCATTCCTAAAAATCTTTGCAATTCCGCAACATTCGTAGGTTTTGGCATTTCTAAAATTGCTTTTATCTTTTCTTCATCCGGTTTAACACCATTACCATTAAAAACATGGCCAATAAACTTAATTTCGGTTTTTAAAATTTTTGACTTTGACTTATTAAACCTAAGACATATGACTTTGGCTCTTTCCAAAACGTTAGCTAGTATCTCATCATGTTTGTCGAAACTAGACGCATGAATGAGAAAATCATCCATATAAATGATTAGACCGTTTATATCGCCGAAAAGTCTGACCATTTCTGAGTGAAAAATCTCAGGGGCAGCGTTTATGCCAAATGGTAGACGAAGAAACCGATAACGACCTAAAGGTGTGTTAAAGGTACACAATTTTGACGAATTTTTATCCAATGGAATCATTCAGAAACCTGAATTTGCATCAAGACTAGTAAAAAGTTTGGAACCGGTAAGTTGAGCTCTACACTCATCTATATTTGGAAAACTAAATCTTGGTCGCACTATTACCTTATTCAAATTCCTTGGGTCAAGACATAACCGGAGACTTCCGTTAGGCTTGGTTACTAAAAGAATGGAATTCACCCATTCAGTGGGCTGATTTTCCTGGACTATTACTTTCAATTTTACCATTCTGTCAAGCTCTTTTTTTAAAGGCTCCAAAAGATCGATTGGGACACGTCGTGGAACTTCAACTATAGGAAAACTATTTTCTTTAATATGTAAGTGACATTCTTTTCTTAATTGACCTAGACCATCAAATACTCACTGTATTTGTCTACAATTGAATCCGACTTAATAACATTAACCGTTTTGACCAAATTTAATTTAGTAGCTAAGTCTAACCCTATCACATTTTTACAATTCATTTTTAGAATGTAAAATGTTGTTAAACAACTAGTTTTTTATAATTAATATTTAATTAAATTTGTCCTAAAACTGGAAGTTTTTCGCCACTAAATGTAAGTATGTTAGTGTTATTATTAGTATAAACATTTTTAATATTAAGAATACCTATAGTTTTTTCTGCTAGTAGATTGACTTGCGCACCGGTATCCACCTGGAACGTAACCATCTTGTTGTTATTGACTTGTGCATCAATAATCCACTCCTGGGCTGATTTTGCACCATTTGTTTTGTTGTTTAATGTCGCAACAAATAAATTTTGACCATCATCATTATTTGCAACCACCTTTACATATTTGTTGTTGTTATTGTTGCTTTTGTTGTTTTTATTAAAGCACATTTTGGCAAAATGGTTTAGCTTACCACAGACATGGCACTTCACCCCTTCTGCTGGACATTTGTAACGATGACTCTGTTGACCACATTTTTTACATCTTTGTTGTTGTTGAGTTGACTTACTTTTATGGTAATTGTAGTTGTTATTGTTAACTTTTGGCTTGTTATACTTATTTAACACACATATACTTGGGTTGTTGTTAGACACTTGTTGAATTGCCGAAGCATTTTCTCGGGCTGCCTCCACACCCTTGGCTAAATCTAGTGCCTTATCCCATTTGATGTCACCTTCACTGAGTAGTCTTTCTTTGATTTTTAAAAAGTTTTGGGATAACCCACAATGAAAATATCTCTAACGAGACTTTTCCTTAGTGTAGCATATTGGGTTATTGACTCACCCTCTTTCTGTCTTCGAATAAAAAATTTATGGCGCTCCATTGCCGTATTGACTTTGGGAACAAAATGGTCTTCAAATTTTTTTCCACAAATCATTGTACTTAACTGTATCAATGTTGATGTTGAAGGAATTTACAATTACGCTTCTACACCCATGTGGTGCAGTAACAACGCTACTTTACGTGAGTTGTTGGTCTTCCAACGCTGACGCCCTCAAGAAAACTTTGAAAATGTTATTCCAGTTTTTCCATTCCTGGCATAGATTTGTCAACTTAGTGTTTAATGGCGGCATTGCTGTTGCGACTGCTTGAGGCTGCTGCACAACGCGTAGGCTTTCATTTTCTGCCTTTGACATGTTGCAATTTAGTTTTACTTTGGCTTATTTTTAACCAAAAAATTTTCTTTTCTGCGTTTAAGTTCTTAAATTTTTTTTTTTTAAAGAATTATATTATTTTTAATTTGACCGGACTATTTTTGTTTTCCTGTATTTACAAGTTATTTTTTCTTTTTACCAATTACAAAAAGCCCTTATTAATTACCACGTTTCTTTTTGTAAAACACCTGACCCATGTTGTTTTAGGTCTTTATTATAATGATCTTAAAAGCTAGTTACAATATAATTGTGTATCTGTTTTAATGTACTAAAAAGAATACAAGTTGTACTATATTAATATTTGTTAATACGGTTGTTTATTTAGGTACATAGTACTTAAATACTTATTAATACTTATAACAGAGTTATGAATCAGTAAATTCATATCATAACAACTACAAAATAGAAACGGATGAAATCAAAGCGGCGTTAGACGGAATAGTTCCTAATGTGGTTTCTAAGGTGACTAAATTCAACACATCTTATTCTAAGAAAAATAACGTAGAAACAGGTCTATTTCTTGTAACTCTAGAACCTGGGAAAAATTGGGAGATATTACTAACATCAAATATTTGCTTAATCAAACAATTATATGGGAAAAGCCCAAGAAAAAGGAACATGAAATCCGGTGCCATAGGTGTCAGCACTGGGGCCACATATCTCGGAATTGCAATTCCGATTTTAAATGCGTAAAATGTAATTATGTTTATTTACCAACTGTGTAAACTGTGGTGAATCCGGACACCCCGCAAATTGGAGGGGCTGCCCAGCTTACAAAAAATATATAAATAATAAAAGAGACCGTATGAATAAGGCTCGTGTTTTAAAATCTACTGCTCAAAGCAACGTCATGAAAGTAATAAACTCCTCCACGACAAATCCAGGTGTATCATTTGCCAGTTTATTTAACACACAAATAAATCAAAATTCTAATTCCCAAGTAAAAAAATCACCAATCATTGATGAGTTTATAAACCTCGCAAAATACTTCTTGGAACCAGAAGAGTTGTCTTTAGAACGCGAAATAAACAAATTTTTTATTGATTATAAAACTATGTCAGTCAGAGGCCAAACCTGAATTTTTGCGCCTACTTAATAAAGTTAAAAGTTTTACGGGCCTTAGATACATAAACTTCATCACCTTCAATGTACGATCTCTTATCGACACAAATTTTCAAATTGATCTTTTAAATACCTTATTTTACAACAACATTGACATCGCATTTGTTCAAGAGTGCCATCTGCAAAAAAAAAAAAATAATGTGAAGATAAAAGGATACAGTTTTTTATATGATTACTCATCAATTGGTGTGGCTTTAATAACACTGTTCAAGTTGTAAAATGGTACTAACGTGAAAACCATCTGGTTGTGTTTGGATGAGCCTGACTACTACTGACTACTACTCCACCGATGAAAGTGCCAATTTGGCTCATTGGGAAAAATTTATGGCGTTTTGTTTGAATTTCGGTCAATTTGTCAATTTTTGACCATTTTCAGCCCATTTAAGTCGCTTTTCCAGTATTCAAAATTTCTTGTGTTATCTTTATACGGCTCGCAATTACTATTTCCACCATTAGAACGCACACTTCAACTGAGAAAATCAACATTTTTAGCCTATTTTCATGGTTTTTGCCCATTTTCATTGATTTTCCCCATTTTTTGGCTTTATGCGCATTTTTGTAATTCTTGCGTAAACTTATCGACACAATTCTTACCGTTTTTCCTTTTTACAATATATTATGCGATATTATTGCCATTTCAAGCAACTCAACACACTTTTAAAACACAAAATCCATCCTTTTTTACGCTTTTTCGGATAATTTTCGCGGTTTTTATTGATTTAAATAAATTTTTTGTGGTTTAATACATTTTTTCGGTATAAAAATGAATGGATTAATTTTAAATGTAATTAATTTTAAATTGGCAATTGAAATAAAGAAATATGCAATGGAATATCATTCGTTATCCTCCAATTCCATTAACAAATTCCAGCAAAGATCTGCCAAAAGTGAATCTAATTTTTTTCTCTGTACCAGTGTTCCAACTGTGCTGATACCTGGTGGAAACGTTCCCCAAGCTCGTCTGACTCAGACAGCAACTGACGCTCAAAGTGATCCTGGTGGTGATGCATGAAATGCACTATCAACGACATTCGAACGCCGATGTTTGCGAAAGGTTGCAGCATATCTTCAACAATGGCACGCCAATTGTCCACCCGATGAATGCCGAGAACTTTTTTGATCACTGCTTTCAGGCTATCCCAAGCGATGAGTTCCTCCTCTTGAAGAACATTGTTGAAGGCTTCATCCTTCATCAGTTTGCGAATGTCTGGGCCATTCGACACACCTGAATTCAATATATTGTTTTATATAAAAACTTTCAAAAATGCTTCAACTTTGTTTGGCGGAAAAAGAATTCCAAATATTTACTTACCTTCTTTAATTTTCGCTTCACTCAAGCGTGGAAAAATGTACTCCAATCGTCCAAACGCCAATCTATTTCCACGCACGCTTTGATGAAATTCTTCATTAACCCAAGTTTAATGTGCAATGGTGGCAGCAATACCTTATCCATCGGCACCAACTCCTCGTGGATAACGTTCTGCTGTCCGATTAGACGATTTGTTCTAGGTAACCAACCCCGTTTTTGATACTGTGGTGTATATCGCGAATCCCACGTACACAAGTAGCACATATTTTTAGTGTAACTAGATTGAAGGCCACAGATAAGTGCAACCACTTTCAAATCAGCGCATATTTTCCAACAATGTTCATGGTATTTCACAGAATCCAAGATTAGTTTCATCGGATCATACGTTTCCTTTATTTTCACGGAAAGCGCAATTGGCACAGAATTTTTTGTATTATCGAAATACAGCAGCACAGCCTTGAGACTGCTTTTCGATCCAACGATGAACAAGCGCCATTGGCCCGCATTTTACGTGTAATTCATGGCCGACATCAAACCATTAATATCATTACAGTACGTAAATGAATTGTTTTCGTTGCGAGTGAAAAACGGTAGAAATTCATGCTGTCGACCACGAGAACCGAACACTTTAACTTCTGGTGCCAGGATGTTCACAGCTTTAAGATTTGAGCAAGAATTATGGTTTTATTTTGTGACAACTTTAGTTGTCGGGACATTATGTTCAAGAGCTGTTGTGTAACTTCAATGTGTTGGCATGGTGGCGTAATATTTGATGGCTGATACAAAGAGAACTTCGATTCAGGCTCCGTAAAAAAAAATGGTGGGATATATTCTTCGGTTGGACTAGGTTTTCTCGGGTGACACTGCCGGAGAATGGGGAAGAGTTGTTTGAGCTGACGGAACACTTTGGTAAATATATTCCATCGCCTTTCTTCTGTTTATACCCACAACATCATTTTTACATACGTAGCACATGTTTTTTTTCGTGGTCGAGTGGCTCTGACCAAATCATCGGTATTCCATATCGATCATCGGTATTCCAAACGTACTACACACGATGCACAAGCCAGTTTAGGCACCCAGTCAACATTACGAATCACTGGAATATTGAAGTACTGCTCGTAAAATGTTGCAATTTCATCAGTAATTTTTTTCTTAGACGACATAATGGTCCACTTTCCGCACATATAACAATAATGACTGAAGTTTTTCAGGCATTTATCCATTTTTTTACCGTAAAAAGTAATCACTTCAAACTTGAAAACTCAATTTATTAACGAGAAATCAAAAAATTAAACAACTCAGTTTGTTTACTCAACAACCAGTGTTGCCAACAGTTCTTCTACAAAATATGCCAAATCACTGCTAAAATTGTGCCAAAATTATGCCAACTGCTTTAAAATAATGCTAAAAAGTTATGCTAAAATATTTCAGGTTAACGAATAATAGTCCATTGCATCTTCATTTCAATTGCCAATTTAAAATTAATTACATTAATACGGAGAAACACGCATTTCCATTCATTTTTATACCGAAAAAGCGTAAAAAAGGATGGCTTTTGTATTTTAAAAGTGTGTTGAGTTGCTTGAAATGGCAATAGTATTGCATAATATATTGAAAAACGATAAGAATTATGTCGATAAATTTGCGCAAGAATTACAAAAATGCGCATAAAAACAGCAAAAAATGGGGAAAATCGATGAAAATGGGCAAAAATCATGAAAATAGGCTGAAAATGTTGATTTTCTCAGTTGAAATGCGCGTCCTAATGGTGGAAACAGTAATTGCGAGCCGTATAAAGATAACACAAGAAATTTTTAATACAGGAAAAGCGACTTAAGTGGGCTGAAATGGGCTGAAAATGGTCAAAAATTGACAAATTGACCGAAATTCAAACAAAACGCCATTAATTTTTCCCAATGAGCCAAATTGGCACATTCATCGGTGGAGTAGTAGTCAGGGGGCTCATCCAAACACAACCATATGTTTTTCACGTTAGTACCAGAAATTTCGTGTTAAAAACTTGTACAGTGTAATTAGGATACAATTTCATACAGCCGAATAGATGTTGAAGATTAAGGACTATATGGTAATTTTATTCAATTGGAATTAAAATTAGATAACTTATTCAAGAGATACTTAGTTGGTTCCCTATATATTCCATCAAATCTCACAGTTTCCTCTCTTAATAGTGGACTGGATAGTATCTTGCAGCTCGCTAGTGGCTTTGGTGGTTTTATTCTGGGCGGAGATCTTAATGCCAAGAATCCTGCTTGGGTTGACCAAATAGAAAACTTCAATGGAAAGAAGAGTTGTCTTTAGAACGCGAAATAAACAAATTTTTTATTGATTATAAAACTATGTCAAAGTCAGAGGCCAAACCTGAATTTTTGCGCCTACTTAATAAAGTTAAAAGTTTTGCGGGCCTTGGATACATAAACTTCATCACCTTCAATGTACGATCTCTTATCGACACAAATTGTCAAATTGATCTTTTAAATACCTTATTTTACAACAACATTGACATCGCATTTGTTCAAGAGTGCCATCTGCAAAAAAAAAAAAAAAAAAAAAAAAATAATAATGTGAAGATAAAAGGATACAGTTTTTTATATGATTACTCATCAATTGGTGTGGCTATAATAATTAAGGATACAATTTCATACAGCCGAATAGATGTTGAAGATTAAGGACTATATGGTAATTTTATTCAATTGGAATTAAAATTAGATAACTTATTCAAGAGATGCTTGGTTGGTTCCCTATATATTCCATCAAATCTCACAGTTTCCTCTCTTAATAGTGGACTGGATAGTATCTTGCAGCTCGCTAGTGGCTTTGGTGGTTTTATTCTGGGCGGAGATCTTAATGCCAAGAATCCTGCTTGGGGTGACCAAATAGAAAACTTCAATGGAAAGAATCTTTACAACTGGCTCCAGGACCACACATTGGATATATTCCGGCTTTGCAATACTACGCCCTCCTACCCAAATGGATCGTCTTTCCTCGATCACTTTCTTCTGAGTCCACATCTTATCAACAGTACTTTAACGAACTTTAAAATATCCTCCCTGTGTACATTCTCGGACCATTTCCCTATTAAATTGGAATTGCGAATACATTTCACGGAGTTTATATTGAGAAGTCCAAGATTGTATATTTCATACAAAAACACAAACTGGCATCATTTCCAGCGTGATATGCAATTTGTTAGCCTAAATATGATGCCTCCTGAAAATAGGAATTTACAAAATTCTGAAATTGATTCATTAATAAATGAATTTAACTCCAATCTTACTTCAATTAACAATGACCATTCGGAGAGGATTGAGTTAATAAATAACAAAATGCCATTGTCAGAAAATATAAAAAATTCTTTAAAATAAAATATAGATGGCAAAGAGATTTGAAAAAAATATTCCACCGAACAGGCAACAGACTCTCTGATGAATATAATATAATTTCAAAACAAATATAACTCTTGAAAACAATAATAAAAGAAGCAGTTAATATTAAAAAAGCTAGCATTTTTAACGACAAACTGAAAAAAATAAAACCGGGACCAACAGCCTTCAAAGAAATATACAACTGTTGGCCAAAAGAAAAACACCATTCTGCCAACAAATAGTTGTTAATAATACCATATTTTGCAATAACCTTGAGATTTCCGAACACTTTCGGGAATATTATTCCTCTGTATATAGTGAAAACGTTCCAGAAAGACCCGTTGAAAACCTTGAAAACCATATTTCGTCTTATGTTGATGTTGTTCCTCGTCACATTTATTCCTTTGTTGCAAATTTTGGTTCATTTGTAAATCAGGATACTTATCATTTTACGGATTTAGATTCTATAAAAAATATTATAAAACAAATTAACAACAAAAAATCCAGTGGCATTGATGGGATCTCAAATTTTTTAATCAAAAAGCTTCCGGATGCATCTTTAAGGTTTTGTACAATTGTGTTTAACAACTGTTTCAACAATTATTATTTTCCTACGATTTGGAAGTCTGCAAAAATCATACCTTTAAAAAAGTAGGAAAACAGCAAATTATTAGATTTTCGTCCAATATCATTACTCTCTAACCTTGGCAAGATCTATGAACATTAGACCTGCCCTTATTTCTATGAAGATTTTTCAAAATGGCGGCGCATAGGAGAGTAGGGTCCAAAAAGTTTCCATTTTATGCCACAATGCTCCATGTAAAATTTGGGCTCTATCCGGCAACTCTCAAGTGGACCCAAAATTGAGTTGAATAATAAGACAAGGTTTTATTATAAGAAATTAGGAACTTTATTCGGCATTTTTGGAAAAAACTCAATTTTGGAAACAGTTTTGTCAATATTTTGTAATTTTCTTATATTTACGTTATTCTTCACTAAATTACCTTTTCACTAAGCTATTACTCAGAAAAATCTGATAAAAAATAATAAAATTACAATATCTTAAACATTAACTAAAGATGTTTTTTTGAACGATGGATATTTTTTGCGATAAGCTTCAACAACTTGCAATAATAATTGCTTTTCGTCTTCTTTGTTGGTCAATATCCGATTATAGTCCTTCATGAACTTCACTCCTCTTTCAGCGGTGTCATTAACGACGGCTAAATTTTTGCAGAAAACGCGGCCTTCTTTTAAACTCTCGTTGGTTTCCCATGTTGATGGGTCAAATTCCAAAAACTTCGGCGACAAACCGAACCGCACAAAGAAATTGTTAGTCTTGTTTGAAATGAAGTTGCTCAATCTATGGTTCGCGAATGTTTGCGGTTTTGAAACGGCCCGATTTTGATCCACTTTAATAATAGGCTCATCGTATACAAGGCGCTCAACCATTTTTCCTTTCTGTTCAAGAGAAACATTCGAGTCAAAGAAAGCCAAAGCCCTTGGTTCTGCTGATAAATACCACATGTGGTTCCTCATCTTCTTCAATATGGCAGCAGAAACTGGAGCATCAATTTGAGAGTATTCAATGGAATCTCGTATGAAATTGAAATCCTGGTTTGGAGCATTGATTGGATTTGTACAACCAATCCATGCACGAATGTAGATTCGCGCCAAGAAAATGCACACGTCGCGCAATCCACTCAGTTCTCTGGCCGTCAATGTGAAATGGTTGCGGAAAAGGAAAATTTTGAGTGCATAAATGCCTTTTGTCATCCATCGCGGGGATGACAGGGGAACGGAAGCTACCAGGGGAACGGAAGCTACCACAATGTGTTTCATCCAAGAAAACAGCAACCAGTTGGAGAAACTCTCTATAATCATTACGAGGGTGACGTTCTTTCAACTGCTGATTGCAGTAATTTCTGATGCCGGCTTGTTCATCGGGGGGAATTTTTGAACCAACGATTTCGTCCTTGACACCATTCTGGAATGCAGTCTGGTCAAGACTCTTCCAGACTTTCGCGAATCTCTCGAACAATTGAACTTCAAGACCGCTGCTTGTCGACAATTTCACTTCAAAAACCTGGCGCAGAACGATTTCGTAAATATGATGGCGATAGGCCAAGTGCAGCAGTTCTCGACGGCAATACTGTGGTTTCTGCAAGATAATGCAAGCGCCAGTGAGAGCTCCAGTGTTACTGGAGGTCGTGTCGAATGACATTGCTTCAACTCGATCGGCAATGTTCCAACGAACCAACAGATTGTAAACAGCGTCAGCTGTATCTTTTCCGCTTGAAGATTTTATTTGAGGTGCTCCAAGGAACTTCGAAGTCCCATCATAGCTGACCATAACCGCAACTCTCTCAACTTGTTTGCCGTCCCAATGTACGACAAGCGGCTTATTAATACTTAGCTGTTTAGGGGAAGAGACGAATGACTTATAACTACTTATATCGCTAACTATAAATAATACTAAATTACGTTTTCTACGAATTCGGTCTGGATAAATTCTGCTTCCTTCCGGCGGTTTACTCGACGATATCGATTAATCGTGGTTCGGTTAATAGCCAGCTCGTCTACGGAATAATTCAATGCATCGGCGCAGGCTATCAACACATGAGCTGCCATTGGATCGGTTAGCTTGGCGTGGTCAAGCGCAGAAGCAAGTCGTGGCGTTAGAAAATTTCTACGCCCTCTCTTCTGTACACTTTTGTGCGGTTCAACGATGTCACCAGTTTCGGCATCGGCAGTGCGCTCCTCAATTGCTTCACCCACGTCCTCAGCTTTTTCATCAATTCCTTCCATAACCTCAACCTCACCTTCATCACTCGATTCTGTATATTGGCCGGCAGCAAAAAGTTTAAAATGTGTTATGTATTACATAAATCAATAAGATAGAAAATGACATAAAGCCAAATACGAACCACTATCTTTCGACTTGGACATTTCTTCAAATTTCCGCTTTCCCTGCTTCTCTTTCTCCTTTCGTTCCGATGCTCTTTTTTCTCGCAGAAATAAAAGCATATCGCAGCCAATCATGCATCCCGGGCGTTCTGGTTGTCGTTGTAGAATGAGAAACTTCTTATCTTATCAATTCGAATTGTTTTTAGGGCATCTGCAGTCGCAATATCAAACAAATTGTCCAGATCGTTGGTAAATGCAAGCTCCTTTTGGTCCAAGCCGCAGATCTCTTGCTAGCGGGCACTTTTTGTATATCTTTCCACGTATTGTACAATTTCAACAATTTCTCCGCGCATCTTGTTCCGTATCGTGTTGGAATTCGTGCTTGTTGCCAGAAAATATACACAGCATCGATCGTTAATTTTGCACTTTCCTTTGCGTCGAGTTTCACAAAACGCATGTTATGAAAGAAGACCTGTAGGACTTGCCTTGACACCGGTTATCTGATGCGCTGTTCTGCCCACTAAGTCTATGTTGTAGAGCGATTGAACGGTTTGACGCGTTTGTACCGAGGAAATGGCTGATGCAGAAGCCGATGCAGGTTTTGATGTTGATGGGTCTGACATTATAATTGTAACAACCTATAATAACAAAATAATAACAATTATAATTTGGTTTACAACAATTAACTTTGGTACTTTATTATTTTGGTTAACTTCTTTAGCACAATTAAGTAACACACTGGTTGGCTGTTCTCATACGACTGACTCCAAACGTCTACTCTTTCGTTTGACAGTTGTTCTCTCGTTCTTAGCCTGGTTGTGTGTGTGTGTGTGTCTCGAAACCGGTTGTCACATTAATTAAATCAGATCACGGTATTTTGCAGGAAAATGTAATAACTAATTCAGAAGTAAGCAGTAACGCAGTTATGCTAAATAACAATGCCACTAGAGATGTGCGCGTGACGTGATTTTTCCGCCTCAGGCGTGTTTCACGTGTAATTTATTGGAGAATAACGTAAAAATAAGAAAATTACAAAATATTGACAAAACTGTTTCCAAAATAGAGTTTTTTCCAAAAATGCCGAATGAAGTTCCTAATTTCTTATAATAAAACCTTGTCTCATTATTCAGCTCAATTTTGGGTCCACTTAGAGTCGTCGGATCGAGCCCAAATTTTACGTGGAGCATTGTGGCATAAAATGGAAACTTTTTGGACCCTACTCTCCTATGCGCCGCCATTTTGAAAAATAAGGGCAGGTCTAATGAACATGCATTAAAAAGGAAACTGGAAAATGAATTCATAGTTTCTCCAATTTCATCTTTCCAATTCGGTTTCAAAAGATATCACTCAACACAACACGCTCTTCTGAAACTACACACCGATGTTATACAGAACTTAAGAAACAAAAACTCCACTGTTGCAATTTCTCTGGACATCGAGAAGGCATTTGACTTTGTGTGGCACAAAGGTATTCTATACAAATTGGTTGATCTTGGTATTGATCCATATTTGGTTAAAACTTTCGAAAGCTACTTTTCTGACCGAAAATTTCAAGTACAAATCAATGACTACTCATCTACAGCAAATAATGTAAAAAGTGGAGTCCCCCAAGGGAGCGTTTTGGCGCCATTTTTATTCAATCTTTTCCTTCATGACTTCCCGCATTTGACTGATAATTCTAAGGCTATACTGTATGCTGACGATTGTATGGTTTACGCACATGACGAATCTCCCATAAATGCGTTAGAAAAAGCTGCTTTACATCTTAGTATAATTAACGTATATTACAAAACATTGGGTATAAGAATAAATGCTGCAAAATCGGAGGCTATTTGTTTGAGGAACGCCTCCGGAAAATGTGCTAGATTTGTTGTCCCTCAGAACAAACTTCTGCACCTTTCACTGAATGGCGTTGACATACCATTCAAAACAACCATCAAATATCTTGGGAGTCAATTTCGACAAGCTGAAAGAATCCTTCTAGCAAAAGCGAGGCGTATATTGGGAATGTTTTCCAATTTGATGAACAGCAGATATTTTCCCCAGAGGACGAAGCTTCTCCTCTACAAAGTCGGCATCAGATCTGCAATAGTTTACGCCTTTCCAATTTGGTTTTCAATTTCCCCAATAGTTGCTTAAGAGTTAGAAATCTGTGAAAGAAAATTTTTAAGGAAGTGTATAAACAAAAATTACCAAAACCACAAAAAAAGATACTCCAATAATTACATATACGAACAAGCTAATGTTGTACCATTCTGTAGATATGCCTTCATTCTTCAAAAAAAATTCGTCAAGAATCTTGCATCCCATGGCAACGGTTTAATGAACGAAATCCATGAATTGGAAATAACATCGATTGGCTACGCCATTCTTATCTTTTTCCTATTGGTATATTGTTGGAGTCCTCAGATGTCGATCCAGACCTTTCTACAACTCCTAACTTCTACCTGAAAGCCCATCCGGACTCTCATAGAGGCTAGATTACTTTTATATTTATATTAATTGGAAATCTGTATATATATTTATATATATTTTTATTTATTTTTTTTTTTGTGTTCGTACAACTTACGTATACTTTAACTGAATTCGTATATTCGTATACATACCAGAGCTGTGAAAAACTGCAATCAATTGTCATTGAAATCAAAGTGATTTCAACCAAACTGATTTCATTCTTTGATTTCAAAATGATTTCAGATTTCAAAATGAAATCTTGTCAAAATTGCAATATTTTGTGATTGCAATCATTTTGAAATCATTTTTTTTAGAAATCATTGATTGCAATTCATTGAAATCGCATGATTTTCAGTCAATTCGATTGCAATCAAATTTTTGTTGAAATCATGCGATTTCAATGAATTGCCCTGAAATCACAACTAAAGTGAAAGTTCTACGAAATAATATACACTTGGAATCTAGAATCTAGCTGTTTCCACTAGAATATGGTGGAAACCTCAAATTTTTGGTGGAAACCACCAGATTTTAGTGAAAACAACTAAGTTTTAGTATAAAACAACAGATTCTAGTAAAAACCTCCACTTGTATTTAACTCATTACTTTGAGCATTTTTTACATTATTTAGCTCTCTATTGGCTTTTAATAGAAGTAACTTTTCAAAGTTACCATCTGAAAGCGATCCACGACGCGGATTATTTAGCAAAGTTGCAAAAGAAAATAACCTTTCTACTGCAGCTGATGACGGTAAAGGTGCGTTGAATTTCATAAATGTGGATTTCAGAATCGGATAATGATCAAGCATTTCAAACGATGTGTCCGTATCTGCTAGATAGGAACAAAGTTTGCGTGACGTCATACGAGTAAGACGTCAAAAAAAAAACAGAAAATGGATGGGGGCTGGGATGGCGTAACCTTGTATACATAAACCTTGATATGAACAATTTATTAGCAATTTGACACAAAACTGATTGCAATTAAAAATTATGTTTACCAATTTTACAAAACTTTAAACTTCAAACAAAAATTTACATTGTTGGTAATTCAAAATTATCAGAGTCATCTTTGTTTCTAGAAGAAGGAGTTTTATTTGAAGAGAACGAAGATTTTGATTTTGATTCTGATTTAATTTTGATTGCAATTAAAGTAATTGCAATTAAAGTAATTGCAATCAAATCGATTGCAATCAATTAATATATGAATTAATTTCAAAAAATTGATTCAATCATTTTTGTCGTATTGATTTCATGATTTCAAATTGAAATCATGAAATCAATTTAGGATTTGGAATGCAATCAAAAAATTAGCAATCATTAACGAGAAATCATGTGATTGCAATTAAATCGATTGCAATCGTTTACAGCTCTGATACATACTAATATAGGATAATTTTTACCAATTGTGATATTAATTTAAATTTTAGAATATAATATTTTTTCCTACTACTGTGATTGTGTAAAGTTCGATTGATGATCATAATATTTTGTGATATCTACCATGTTGACACTATTTAACAGATGTTTTATATAGTTTTGATTGTTATTTAGTTTTAAGATGTTATTTATTTGTTAGCAGATTTCGCTCTGCAAATCCAAGCAAATGCCGGGAGCAAACATTGTTATCTTTTCCTTTTGTATGTACTCTGTAATGCATACCATTTCATTTAAGCAAGTAGCTATTACAATTATCGTGTATTAAAACAAGACGAAAATAGTTTTAAGATTTTGATGTTATACTGTCGATTTGTATCTCATTTAATGTAACGAAAGACTCAATAAAAAATTTAATTGAATTGAATTGAATTGATATATTTGATATGATGCTTTGAAGCGAAAATTTTTGTTTGTTAGATTTGACGTCACTATTCAGACATATTGCAATTAATACTGTAAGTAATATGCAAATTTTAGTTTTGTTTCAATGGTGCGTGGTAGAGAAGAGAAAGCATATATTTCAAAAATTCATAAATTTAGTAAATTTAATTTGTTTCGTTGATATTTTGTAGGAAACTTTTATAATTTGTATAGAAAAATGACAATAAAAACTTAATAGACTAAATATAAATTTTTGTTATTCCTAAATTGCTAAAAACCATTTAAGAAAGATTATTTGTATACTCTGTATATGAGTATTCAGTAAGAAAATACATGGTATTGAAAGATTTCTTAAATTAATCTCTAATTTTGTTTAGAGTAATAATTGTTAGAATTTTTGTTTCACGTTCCCAATTTTGTATATTTAATCAAAATTAATTCAATGTTTCATATATTAAATGTTTCATAAATTAAACTAAAAATTAAAAAACTAAAAACTAAAGGCTTAAAGTAGAAATTGAAAAACTAAAAACTTAAATCAAAAAATGAAAAGCAAATATAAAATCTAAAAACTAAAAATTGAAAAACTAAAATTAAAATACTAAAAATTAAAAACTAAAATTAAAAACTAAAATTAAAAATTGAAAACCTAAAAACTAAAAACTTAAATTAAAAAATGAAAAGCAAATATAAAAACTGAAAACTAAAAATTTAAAAATTGAAAAATCAAAAATTAAAAAAACTAAAAATAAAATAAAATAAATATAATAAAACTAAAATTAAAAAAACTAAAACCAAAAAACTTTAATTATAAATTAAAAAACTAAAAACCAAAAAACTTAAATTAAAAATTAAAAAACTAAAAACTTAAATTAAAAATTGAAAACCTAAAAACTATACACTTAAATTAAAAAATTGGAAAGCAAATATAAAAAACTAAAAACCAAAAATTGAAAAATCAAAAATTAAAAAAAACTAAATCACTAAAATTTTAAAAATCTAAAACTAAAGTAAAAATTGAAAATAGAAAATTAAAAATATAAAAACTAAAAATATAAAAATATAAAAAAGCATAGAAACGGGGCATCATGTTAGTGCGCTGTCATGATATTGAAAGAAATATACAACTTAAATTGTTCTCTAATATTGAATACGATGAATATAAAAATACTCTTATTAAAATACGAAATAATTGATAATTCCTCCATATAATAAGAAAAAATATGTGGCATATTTTTAGACGCTCCTAATTTTACATATTTAATAAAAAATTAACTAAATATTCGTTCAATTAAAGATAAACCAAAATAAATTATAAGTTGAAAATACCTAGCGCCACCTTAAAAATATTATCGACATCTAAAAGAAAAAACATGTAAGCTTTAGATTTTTGTTTTATCACTATATATATCAGAAGCTTACACACAAAAAAACAAATATACAGACGAATGTATTTTTAGTTAAATGCGGGACACATTTGATTATGTGATTTCACAATATTTTGAAATAATTTAATTATTTCTACATGAAAAAAAGAAAAAATACTGAAACGCTAGTGTAATCTATAAAAACAATTGATTTTGAAAGTTTATGAAGGCACTTTTTTTTTGTATGTTTGCGTATATGTAAACGAAAATAGAACTGCGTGTTAACATGTTTGTGTTAGTAAACAATTTTAAGTTAGGCTTATGATTTGTTAATAAAAATTTAAATGTTGCCACCTCTAATGTATAAAAGCTTTAGATTTTTATTTTACCACTACATATATAAAAAGCTTACACAAAAAAATATATGTAGGCGGATGTATATTTAGTAAAATTCGCGACGCATTTGATTATGTGATTTCACGATATTTTGAAATAATAAAATTAATTCCACAGAGGGCAATTTAAGCTGTATGAAGAACAGTAATGTCTCTAAACATAAATAATAATAATAGTCAGTGGGCGATTCAAACTGTAAGAAAACCGTATGAAAAACAGTAGTACCACCTATGTATGTCACGAACAATTTTTTAAAAAGGTTTCTGAACATTAATAGCCAGAGGCGATTCAAACTGTATGAAAACTGTATAAAAAGGTTTGTGACTTTGCTATAAAAAAAAATAAAAATAAAAAACAGAGTTACCATTTATATATCACGAAAAAAATTTAAATCTATAGCCAGAGGGCGATTCAAACTGTATTAAAACTGTATAAAAAGGTTTGTGAATTTGCTAAAAAAAAAAAAAAAAAAAAATAAATAAAAAAAGGGTTGCCGCCCTAACAGAACTTGAAGTGCACGTAGAAACTGATCCAGAAACGGCATAAACGCACTACGCATGACCATTTATGGGCAAATACTTATTATACTGGCTGATGCGTATAGTAAATGGGCAGAAGTACATATTATTCCAAATATGACAACGGTAACCACATTACAAAAATGTAAGTGTGCGAAGTTAGCCCCCCATTTTTGGAAATACAATTTTTTGAAGATTGTTCTGAATTGTTCTAGGATTGTTCTACACTGTTCCAAAACGATGAGATTCCAACATGTAATTTGTACCGGTAAATCGAAAAAAACCAATTTTAAGCTTTGCCCTTCACTTTTGAAAAAAAAAAAATTGGCGGTTTTCTAGGTTGTTTTAGTTGTTCTAAACATTGTTCCAAAATAGATATGTCGCAAACCGTAAGGTACGCAAATGAGAACGAAAAACATTTTTCCACGATTGCGAAGTTAGCCCCCACCCCCATTTTTGAAAATAAAATTTTTTGAAGATTGTTCTGAATTGTTCTAGGATTGTTCTGCATTGTTCCAAAACGATGAGTTTCTAAAATGTAATTTGTACCGGTAAATCGCAAAAACGAATTTTAAGCTTTGCCCTCCACTTTTGGAAAAAAACAAAATTTTGCGGTTGTTCTAGTTGTTCTAAACATTGTTCCAAAATAGATATGTCGCGAACCTTAACGTACGCAAATGAGAACGAAAAACATTTTTTCCGCGATATCAACGTTATTAAACGATATCAATATTTTTATGCAACACGAAAGTTATCGTACAGATTCCAAAATTTCTTCCCCATTTTTGGGAATAAATTTTTTTTGCAGATTGGTCTGGATTGTTCTAGGATTGTTCTATAATGTTCCAAAACTATGAGTTTCTGAAATATAATTTGTACCGGTAAATTGAAAAAAAATAATTTTAAACTTTGCCCTCACTTTTGGAAAAAATATCAACGTTATTAAACGATATCAATATTTTTATGCAACACGAAAGTGAACGTACAGAGTCCAAAATTTCTTTCATACAAGGTATCCTGAATGGCACCCTCAGCACTATTTTAATCAACCCCAAATATACGAGTCCCTTAATTTTGCATCCTCTCTATAACATGCCCAAGTTTCAGAGCGATCTGAGGGTGCCAATCAGGATAACGTTAACTTTCGTGTTGCATAAAAATATTGATATCGTTTAATAACGTTGATATCGCGGAAAAAATGTTTTTCGTTCTCTTTTGCGTACGTTGGTTCGCGACATATCTATTTTGGAACAATGTTTAGAACAACCTAGAACAACCGCCAAATTTTGTTTTTTCCAAAAGTGGGGGGGCAAAGCTTAAAATTCGTTTTTGCGATTTACCGGTACAAATTACATTTTAGAAACTCATCGTTTTGGAACAATGTAGAACAATCCTAGAACAATGTAGAACAATCCTAGAACAAAGTAGAACAATCTTCAAAAAATTTTATTTCCAAAAATGGGGGGCTAACTTCGCAATCGTGGAAAAAATGTTTTTTGTTCTCATTTGCGTACGTTAAGGTTTGCGACATATCTATTTTGGAACAATGTTTAGAATAACTAGAACAAACCCCAATTTTTTTTTCCAAAAGTGGGGGGGCAAAGCTTAAAATTGGTTTTTTTCGATTTATCGGTACAAATTACATGTTGGAATCTCATCGTTTTGGAACATTGTAGAACAATCCTAGAACAATTCAAAACAATCTTCAAAAAATTGTATTTCCAAAAATGGGGGGCTAACTTCGCGCACATCAAAAATGTCGCGAAATATTTTCACAATTTCCCATCCCAAATATATTCTTAAGCGAAAGTTTTCTAAACACAAATAATATTGTGCACAAGCAGGGCCTCATACCACCCAGCAACAAATGAGCAAGCCAAAAGGTATGTGCAAACGATTAAATACAAATTATTAGCCTCAAAATGTTGCAAGTACGATGTACATAGTGACATTCACCCTACATCTGAAAAATCACCCTCAATGTTAATATTAGGCCGTCAAATTTAATCTCGTCTTGATCGTATGTTACAACACAATGATGTCAGCAATCGGTTACGCCTGATTACAAACAAAAAATTCACAGCAGGAGACAAAGTAGCAGCGATCGATTATCACTCTAAAAACAAATCAAAGATTTTAAACAACCGTAAGCTTTGAATGCGAGGATGAAAAATATATATGTTAATGAATTTGTTGTGAAACGCCGTTTCACATTTATTAGTTAATGTGTATTAGGTAAAGGGTATAAATAAATTGATAGAGCTTAAAAATATAATGTAATATAATAGATTAAGGTTACAAATAATCGTAGAAATTTAATATTATTTAATTGTTAATTGCTAATTTTTCTCGAGTGTAATCATTAATTTTTTTTTCATACATAATGCAAGTAACACACTACCGTGATTTTGGAGACCTTGTATTTGACCATGGTAACGAACGGGATACCATGTGCTGTTTTTGTTTTTTTTACTTAGTCGTTTTTTACCCTAAAAGAGTACGGCTCAACAAATTACCAGTTTTTGTAATGTATTTAAGGTATTTTAAGGAAATTTTTAATATAAATAATCAGCAATATTTTAACCTTAATTGTTAGTTGAATTCCGGTTTTAATAATGGTATCCCGTTAGTATTATTTTAAAATACTGAAACACCGGTGGTGGTTTTTCCTCCGGAATTGTAATCTCGGGTTCCAAATTGACATACAGTGGTGGCCTTATAATTAGAAACGGCTTTTCATGTATGTATTTGGAAATATATTTTAAAAACTTAGTTTATCATATTAAAACTATGAACTAGAAATAGTAAAGTAACAAATCAGCATTGATTTAAAGAACAAAAAATTCACAGCATGAATAACATTTTTAAGAAAATTAACAAAACACAAAAAACAGCAAAATCAATTTGGTCACATAATTAGAAACAACAAAAAATATTTATATACAACTTAAAAATACATATCTTCGTAAAGTTAAACAAAATAGACATATCCATTAATATTTTGTTGGATAACCCTTATTTTTAACAACATTCGCCAGTCTTTTCGGTAAACTTTGTATTAAACGATGGCATGTTTCCAGAGATATATTATCCCAGCTTTGCTGCACCATTTGAAACAATTCATCATTGTTTCGTGATTTTTGTACTTGAGATCTCTTTTTACAATTGCCCATAAGTTTTCAATTGGGTTGAGATCAGGACTTTGGGGTGGCCAGTCCAGGACATCAATATTTTGATCCGAAAGCCAACACTTCACTAACCTTGAAGTGTGCTTTGGGTCATTGTCATACTGGAAAATGTAATGTACGGGCATATTCTCAAAAGAGTATGGTTCCATTACATTTTCCAAAATACTTTTATATTGATGTTGATCCATTATTCATTGAATCCGTACAATTGGAGCCACACCACGCCAAGAAAAGGCACCACAGACCATAACAGACCCGCCACCGTGTTTCACCGTTTTCACAGTGTACCTGGGGTCTGAGGCTTTGTTTGGAGAACGTCTCCCATACGTTTTTCCATCAGATTGAACAAGTTAAACTTGGATTCATCACTCCAGAGAACTCTATTCCAGTAACGTGGATATTTTGCAAGCATTTCCCTTGCAAACCGCAACCGCTTCTTAATATTTTTTTTTTCGAGACGCAGTTTTTCTGTGCAATGCATCCACGAAATCCCGAATCTTGTAAGCGCCTTCTTATTGTCCGAGTGGATATTTTTGCGTTTATTTGCTGTCCAATTTCAGCCTTTATTTCTCGCAAAGGCATGAATGGATTTCTCTTACTGGCCCTACAAATAGTTCTGTCTTCTGCTGGAGTGGTCTTTCGTGCCCTAGGCTTCCTAGCTGGGGTTTCAAACTGCTTTGTCTTATTATACAAGTGAATTGCACCAAATACCATTTTTTTGGAGCAACCAAACTTTTGTGCAGTGACTGTTTTTCATTTTGATAACACTGCACAATCAACTCCCTCATTTTTGGAGTACATGACTTGTTCTTGCCCATTTTAGAAACTAAAACGTATCAAAATTATTAGAATTTATTCTACGGGTTTTCAAATTACACTCTCTTTGTCACTAATAATAAAATAAGTTCAGAAATTAAAACAACCACTGCACCTTTCTAATTAGATGACCAGCCAAAAGCAACTACTTGTAAAATAATCTTAATTTTTTTAATAATAAAACTTTGAACTCCACGTGTTTTGCATCGACAACAATGTTGAATGTCTACTCGTTGAATAACGGTTCCTATAATTTACAGCGTAGGTCTTAAAAAAAGTTGCACTGCGATTTTATTTTCTAAAAACATCGTTTCTAATTATAAGGCCACCACTCTATGTGAAACTCTAATTTGTTTTAGTAAATACTGTTTTTACATGTTTTATACATAATTAAATCATTTTCTACATGATTTTATCGATACTTCTGTCGGAAAACATAAAGCGTATAAAAAAAGCATGTCTTCAATATTTTACATTTTTTATTTTTATTTTAATTTACTTGCTTTTTTCAATATTAAAGCAATATGGATGTTATCAATATAGATATAATTTTTCTTTTTTCTATCCAAAAATGGTTTAAAATAATTACTTTTTCCTGGAAAACTTTTTTTCTTAATAAGAAACATGATACGCTATTTGAATTTAGCTTTTCAACGTTATATGATACCATTAGCAAATTGTGTTCGTTAATGCAAAAATGAATTCTTAGCTCATTAGTCCTCGAACTATATTTCGTTTTTTTCGAATAGTGATGCTATAATTGTAGCAGTTTCTACTTTTTCTGGAATTACAGCTCCTCTAACTGCTGCGCAACTTCAAAATTTGTCATTAATGTTGTTAAAATTGACTGACACTTCAGCAGGGACTCCATATGTTGTTGTTTATTTATTTTCGCAAAATATCAGAATATTGTATACGATATATTTCGTAAATAAATAAACGATTGATACGATTTTTTTTCGTTGTTCTCCATAAATATTAAAAGTATTAAAAAGCTCATTTCCTAAACGTATTTTTTACATATTACGGAAAAAGTGCTTTCGAATGATTTCGTTATTTTCGGAAAATTTTAAAAGTCATCGACAGAAATAGGCCATAACAGGAATGACTTTTACCATAAAAATCAAAATATAACTGTTTTTATTGTGGTAAAATAAGAAAATCGTACATGCTACTAATACGTTTACTAACTTAGGTCTTTAAAGAATTTGTAATAATATTTTGTAACTATTTTCTTATGAATCACATAAGAACTAAGAAAAATAATGGTTTTTAAACATTGTACATATACATATTTGATGTACCCTTTTCTTTTTTAGCAAACTTTGGAACGGCACAAAGGCATTCTGAAAAGTAATATATTAAAAAAGCGTTCATTACTTGAGCGAAATTTACAACTTGAAATAAGAGATGAGATGTCCAAGAACATGCTTTCTACAAAATTAAATGAAGTTAACAGTTGCATACAATCTCCTTCTATTATTGATAATAAAAAGTGAGTTATATCAGAATTGTAGAATTATATCAAAGTTAATATAATCCTTTATTTGTATTATTTTACAGGCAAACTAAGCAGGCTACCACCAGTACAAAATCGAATGAAAACAATAAAAATAATTACACGTCGTTACGGAATCAATTAAATAAACCAAAAAAAATATGCAAAAAAAAAGAGAAAATCTACTGTATTTGTCGGACTCCCTACGATGATACCAAGTAATTTTATAAGATACAATACATTAATGCCTGGTTTTCACTGTGTCATTTTCAATGTCAATTTATTTAAATTATTGCCAGTTGTATGAAATCGGGTTACAATGTTTTGTCATTTGCAACATTTGACAACTAATATGAAATTGCCAACATGTTGGTCGGATTTTTTGTTAATTTATAAAATGTAATGCAAACGTAATTAATAGAAAATTACGAGATGTCAGTTGAGGCAATTGTTTGTTGTCAGTGAAAATCAGGCATAACAAAAGGCATCGCCATATCAAGTGTCATTTCCGCTTAGTTTTTCAACTATTCACTCTTCCAACTAATTAAGTAGAGTTAAATATAAAAAAAAAACGATTTTTAATGTCGGTTTTTGTTTTAATTCCCTACTTAACCGGTTCTAAAAATTTCATCAAGAAAAAATATGTTATTCATTGAATTAATAGAAACTTTTTTGAGAATATTTCCCATAATAATTTATTTTTTATGAGTGAGAGTGAGTGAACGTTAGTTAAAATTCTCCACGGTGCCATATACACGAGGGTGGTCCCGGGAGAGCCCAACCTGACAAAGAAAACACAACATTTTTGGGAAAAATTTTCTTTATTTCTCAACATAATCTCCTTTATCTTGATACACTTTTCCCAGCGATATTCAATAGCTGTGATACCCTGTTTATAGTAAGAACTGTCTTGCTCCTTAGAATAGCCATCAACCGAAGACTCCACCTCTTCATTGTTGGCAAACCTATCACCGAGCCATTTTTCAAGTTTGGAAATTGAAGATAATTCGAGGGAACTAAATCTGGCGAATAAGGTAAGTGATGAAGCAATTCGAACTTTAATTCATGGATTTTTGCCATCGCAATAAGGAATGTGTGAACTGGTGCATTGTCTTGATGAATCAATACTTTCTTGTTTGCCAAATGCGACCTTTTTTCCTCAATTTCATCACTTAAACGCTGCAATAAGTTAGCTTAATAATCGCCTTTGATTGTTTTTCCTTTTTGAAGATAACAAAAATTATTCCACGTGTATCAAAAAAAAAAAAGCAGACCTTGCCTGCAGGTGGAACTTTTTTCTCCTTCTTTGAACACGATCCTCAGGTGTGATTTTTGTTTCTATTTCTTCATTTCGCCCACCTGGTTAAAATTCAGATATAAAATATGAGCTGGCTATTATTATATATATATTACATATTGATTTCTTCCGATACATTTCATTATTTAATGTTTAATAATATAAAAAAATAAAAAATGTACAATTAAATTTTTAAATTTTTACATTTAAAAATTAAATTTTTACATTTTGTTCATCGCCATACACTATTGAAATATCTTCACGACGCAGTTTTTTTCAATTGTGAGCGAAACTGGCACCCATCATCTCCAAATTTCAGCTAGGTCACGCACCTTCAGCCGACGATCATCCAATACCGTTTTGTGGATTTCTTAACCGTTTCTGGCGTGCCCACCTCAATTGGTCGACCAGTACGGTGTTCTTGGCAGCTCGTAAGGGCTCGTTTAAACTCTGCCACCCAATATTTTATAGTCGTAAACGAAGGAGCGGACTTCCCAGAGTAGAATCTAGGTCGGCTTTAATATTGTTAGGACTGAGACATTTGACACTTAAACATATGTTTTATAAGGTTACCACTTTTCCCCAAATTAATTTCTTAGAAACTATTGCCATCTACATATATGTCGGTTGTTCTGGGATCGCCATCGTATAAGAAAAAAACTTTAAATATTAGCAGCACCTAATTCAGCTAAGCATTAGCTAAGTATTAATAAAATTCAAATATGCAACAAAAGCAAGGGGGTGTGAAGTTAGCGACGAAAGATAACTACGTTTTTCAAAAATGTTAAATATTTAACAGAGACTGTTAAATTAACAGAATTTTTGTGAAGATAACTACGAAAGTTAAATACGTTCTACAAAATGTTATGCAGTATATAGAGAATGTTGAACTAACATGTTTATATGTTTTTATGCAGATAACTACGAAAATTAAATACGTTTTACAAATAAGTTGAGGGGTTCAGATATATAGTGGCATTAGTATATTAGGACTAGTAAATTAAACAAAATAAAAATAAATTTAATTTTACAAAAAATTAAAGTAAGAAATATCGTTAAAAAAAACATATGACTTTTTTCCCTAGTACTATATGGAAAAACTAAATGACATAATTGGACAAAATGGTTCGATCGGGGGCTTAGCCCTATATGAGGGTTTATAGATGAGCACTAGTAGTTTAGAAAAAGATCAAAAACATGAAAATCGCTCGTTACTTTATTGAGAAAGATCGATTTTAAAAAAATATGAATTTTTTTCCCCTAGTACTATATGGAAAAACAAAATGACATAATTGGACAAAATGGTTCGATCAGGGGCTTAGCCCTATATGAGGGTTTATAGATGATCACTAGTAGTTTAGAAAAAGATCAACGACATGAAAATCGCTCGTTACGTTTTTGAGAAAGATCGATTTTAAAAATATATGAATTTTGTTTTCCCTAGTACTATATGGAAAAACTAAATGACATAATTGGACAAAATGGTTCGATCAGGGGCTTAGCCCTATACGAGGGATCATAGACGAGCACTAGTAGTTTACAAAAAGATGAAAAATATGAAAATCGCTCGTTACGTTTTTGAGAAATATCGATTTTAAAAATATATGAATTTTGTTTTCCCTAGTACTATATGGAAAAACTAAATGACATAATTGTGCAAAATGGTTCGATCAGGGGCTTAGCCCTATATGAGGGTTTATAGATGAGCAATAGAAGTTTACAAAAAGATGAAAAATATGAAAAACGCTCGTTACGTTTTTGAGAAAGATCGATTTTAAAAAAATATGAATTTTGTTTTCCCAAGTACTAAATGACAATTATGTCATTTAGTTTTTCCATATAGTGCTAGAGAAAAAAAATCATATTTTTTAAAAAACGATATTTCTCAAAAACGTAACGAACGATTTTCATATTTTTCATCTTTTTGTAAACTACTAGTGCTCGTCTATGATCCCTCGTATAGGGCTAAGCCCCTGATCGAACCATTTTGTCCAATTATGTCATTTAGTTTTTCCATATAGTACTAGGGAAAACAAAATTCATATATTTTTAAAATCGATCTTTCTCAAAAACGTAACGAGCGATTTTCATGTCGTTGATCTTTTTCTAAACTACTAGTGCTCATCTATAAACCCTCATATAGGGCTAAGCCCCTGATCGAACCATTTTGTCCAATTATGTCATTTTGTTTTTCCATATAGTACTAGGGGAAAAAAATTCATATTTTTTTAAAATCGATCTTTCTCAATAAAGTAACGAGCGATTTTCATGTTTTTGATCTTTTTCTAAACTACTAGTGCTCATCTATAAACCCTCATATAGGGCTAAGCCCCTGATCGAACCATTTTGTCCAATTATGTCATTTAGTTTTTCCATATAGTACTAGGGAAAAAAGTCATATGTTTTTTTTTAACGATATTTCTTACTTTAATTTTTTGTAAAATTCAATTTATTTTTATTTTGTTTAATTTACTAGTCCTAATATACTAATGCCACTATATATCTGAACCCCTCAACTTATTTGTAAAACGTATTTAATTTTCGTAGTTATCTGCATAAAAACATATAAACATGTTAGTTCTACATTCTCTATATACTGCATAACATTTTGTAGAACGTATTTAACTTTCGTAGTTATCTTCACAAAAATTCTGTTAATTTGACAGTCTCTGTTAAGTGTTTAACATTTTTGAAAACGTAGTTATCTTTCGTCGCTAACTTCACACCCTTAGTCGGGGGTCACACAAGGCAATTTTTATTGCGCAGCTTTTTGGCAATTCTCTTTTGAAATTCCTTTTATGTCCACACACGACAATTTCTTCGGCAATTTTACTGTTTTGTTTTGCTTTTATTTTCTTTTAATTTGACATTTGTGCTCTAGTCCCGATCCATATATTCTTTGCATTTAACATAATAAATGCAATGGTTTTCCTCAACCAAAGTTATTAATTTTTCAATTAAGTCCCGATTCCATTTCAACGCCATTTTAATAAAGTAAACAATAATTACGAGTTATTCACACCAAGAAGCGAAACACCAAATGAAAAGAAATGTCAAATATTCAGCAAAAAAAGCGAATGAGAGAATTGCTTGAAATAGCCGAGAACCGGCAATTATTTTTCCCTTTTAATTCCCCTCACCGCAAACATCTATAAACTCAAGAATTGCGCAACTAAAATCGGCGTGTGTGAACTGCGACTTAACAAAAGCAATTAGAACTAAGAAAAAATGGTAAAAAGCAATAGGCTTTTTAACGCTGAACAAACAAAACAAAACTTCCAAATAATATAAACATTTCAGCCTAACAATATAAACATTTCAAAAATTAACAGTGTAAAAAGTATACAGGATGTGAAAACTACTCTTCAAACAGAAGAAAAAGACTGAGGATTTCACAAATAATTGAAAGTCTCGCGCTAAAATGACGGGACATCATATGCAAAAACATTAAAAAACTATAGCGAGCATAAGTCGTTTGCAATCATATTTATCAAACTGTTATGCAGACTAAGTGTACTCGTATATCAAGTGTTATTGTAAATGCTATTGCTATGTAAAGCGTTTTTAAAACAATTTAAAAAGTGTTTATGTTCTGCAATTAAATAAACATATCATAACAATGCTTATGAAAAGTTATAGAAATATTTTTATGGTAAGCTTATTCTCCAATTCAGTTACATTTCACTTATGGAATGGTTTATTGGGTATACCCAATACTAATACTATAGTATTAGCATTAGTATTAGTATTAGTATAAGTATTAGTATTGGTTTTAGTATTAGTATTAGTATTAGTATTAGTATTAGTATTAGTATTAGTATTAGTATTAGTATTAGTATTAGTATTAGTATTAGTATTAGTATTAGTATTAGTATTAGTATTAGTATTAGTATTAGTATTAGTATTAGTATTAGTATTAGTATTAGTATTAGTATTATTATTAGTATTAGTATTAGTATTAGTATTAGTATTAGTATTAGTATTAGTATTAGTATTAGTATTAGTATTAGTATTAGTATTAGTATTAGTATTAGTATTAGTATTAGTATTAGTATTAGTATTAGTATTAGTATTAGTGTTAGTATTTGTATTAGTATTAGTATTAGTATTAGTATTAGTATTAGTATTAGTATTAGTATTAGTATTAGTATTAGTATTAGTATTAGTATTAGTATTAGTATTAGTATTAGTATTAGTATTAGTATTAGTATTAGTATTAGTATTAGTATTAGTATTAGTATTAGTATTAGTATTAGTATTAGTATTAGTATTAGTATTAGTATTAGTATTAGTATTAGTATTAGTATTAGTATTAGTATTAGTATTAGTATTAGTATTAGTATTAGTATTAGTATTAGTATTAGTATTAGTATTAGTATTAGTATTAGTATTAGTATTAGTATTAGTATTAGTATTAGTATTAGTATTAGTATTAGTATTAGTATTAGTATTAGTATTAGTATTAGTATTAGTATTAGTATTAGTATTAGTATTAGTATTAGTATTAGTATTAGTATTAGTATTAGTATTAGTATTAGTATTAGTATTAGTATTAGTATTAGTATTAGTATTAGTATTAGTATTAGTATTAGTATTAGTATTAGTATTAGTATTAGTATTAGTATTAGTATTAGTATTAGTATTAGTATTAGTATTAGTATTAGTATTAGTATTAGTATTAGTATTAGTATTAGTATTAGTATTAGTATTAGTATTAGTATTAGTATTAGTATTAGTATTAGTATTAGTATTAGTATTAGTATTAGTATTAGTATTAGTATTAGTATTAGTATTAGTATTAGTATTAGTATTAGTATTAGTATTAGTATTAGTATTAGTATTAGTATTAGTATTAGTATTAGTATTAGTATTAGTATTAGTATTAGTATTAGTATTAGTATTAGTATTAGTATTAGTATTAGTATTAGTATTAGTATTAGTATTAGTATTAGTATTAGTATTAGTATTAGTATTAGTATTAGTATTAGTATTAGTATTAGTATTAGTATTAGTATTAGTATTAGTAT
This sequence comes from Cordilura impudica, assembly GCA_963682025.1. Taxonomy (NCBI): domain Eukaryota; kingdom Metazoa; phylum Arthropoda; class Insecta; order Diptera; family Scathophagidae; genus Cordilura; species Cordilura impudica. The sequence continues at coordinate 157,406,319 of OY821519.1, read as the reverse complement.
TAGTATTAGTATTAGTATTAGTATTAGTATTAGTATTAGTATTAGTATTAGTATTAGTATTAGTATTAGTATTAGTATTAGTATTAGTATTAGTATTAGTATTAGTATTAGTATTAGTATTAGTATTAGTATTAGTATTAGTATAAGTATTAGTATTAGTATTAGTATTAGTATTAGTATTATTATTTGTATTTGTATTTGTATTTGTATTTGTATTTGTATTTGTATTTGTATTTGTATTTGTATTTGTATTTGTATTTGTATTTGTATTTGTATTTGTATTTGTATTTGTATTTGTATTTGTATTTGTATTTGTATTTGTATTTGTATTTGTATTTGTATTTGTATTTGTATTTGTATTTGTATTTGTATTTGTATTTGTATTTGTATTTGTATTTGTATTTGTATTTGTATTTGTATTTGTATTTGTATTTGTATTTGTATTTGTATTTGTATTTGTATTTGTATTTGTATTTGTATTTGTATTTGTATTTGTATTTGTATTTGTATTTGTATTTGTATTTGTGTTTGTATTAGTGTTAGTATTGGTATTTATATTTGTATTGGTATTAGCATTGGTATTCTTTTTTTTTTGTTGTAGATAAAAATATAAATATTAATACATTTTACTTAATTCAAACCTGCGAAGCCATCAGGCTTGTTTGCAACAAAAAAGGCAAGTTTGTAAATTTCAGTTTATGCATTGGTTGCGAATTTAAAAAGTGTTCTTTCATTAATTTTTTCTTTTATGTACAGTTGTGCTCACATAATTAAGTCACTAGTATGCTACTCGACATTATTGTCAAAAATACGTAAACCCTTTTATTTAATTCTAATATAATTTTTTTTTATTATTCTTATATGTTAGCAATCAATTTACAGTGATATTAAAAATTACAAAATTTTGGTTCTTTTCAAGAAAATTAAAAACTTGGAAATTATCCAAAAAGAGCTGCTCACATAATTAAGTCATCTGAAAAAAATGGTTGAAATTGTAGAAATAAGTAATAAATTTTGTCGAGAGTCCCATTTTTTCATTAGCTTACCTCAATATTTAGTAGGATAACCCTTTTGCTTCAATACTGTGGAGCATCGCTTTGGCATGCTGGCTACAAGAGAAGCGCACTGGCCTGGAGTGATTTTGTGCCACTTCTCTTGGATAACTTTCCATAACATATCCTTATTTACCGGTTTTCGTGCTGCAATGGCTCGTTTTATTATGCTCCACAAGTTCTCGATAGGGTTTAAGTCCGGACTCTGCGGCGGCCATTCCAGAAGCTTGATGGACTGTGTTGGCAACCACGACTTAACCAGTTTCGAACAATGCTTCGGGTCATTGTCGTGTTGGAAAATCCACGCAAGCGGCAAATTGTCAGCCTATTCGGTGGCCAAATTTCCCTTTAGTATATTCTTATACATTTCCCCATCCATTATACCGTCAATCTTGACTATAGGACCCACACCGAATGCGGTAAAGCAACCCCACACCATGACTGATGAGCCACCGTGTTTCACAGTTTTTTTGATGTATTTTGGATCCAATTCCTTAAGTGGAGGACGTCGCACATATGGTCTACCATCATTTCCAAAAACATTAAACTTGGATTCGTCGCTCCAAACAATTAAATTTCAAAAATGTAGGATTTTAGCAAGATGGTCAGTCGCAAATCGGAGCCGCTTCGTAGTGTTCTTCAAGGAAACCAACGGTTTCTTCCTGGCCATTCGTCCATGCGAATTGTTTTCTTGCAAACGTGGTCTTATGGTTTGCGACGAAACGTTTACGCCATGATCCGTTTCCATTTTAGCTCTGATTTGCGACGAAGTTAAAAAAGGATCAGTTTTACTCAGGTTTGCAATGCGTCTGTCATCATTTAAAGACGTTTTTCTCGGTTTTTGCCGCGGAATATTTTCAAAAGTTTCATATTTTTGTAATGTGTAATGGCATTTGTAATTTTACCATGAGGAAAGTTCAAAATATCCACTACTTTTGCAATATTTTTGTATCTTTGGAAACAATCCCATATTATTTTCCGTTCAGCCGCATTCGAATTTTTTGTTTACCCATATCGTTTCAGCTGATGTTATTTGTTTTTAATTTATTTGTTTTTTATGTATTTATTATTTAAACCACAAAAAAAAATCTTCAAAACACTAATTTGCTCACGATACTCGTGGTGACTTAATTATGTGAGCACAGCGCATATGACCTTTTTGACGTTTTCCACATTTTTCGGGGAATACCCAAATTTTTAATTTTGCTTCAATCAATGTAAACAACTGCTAGCATAGCAGGGTTCCACAAAATAGTAAGGTTAGAATCGGAAGAAATAGGTTTAAGACAAAAACTACAAAAACATTTCATTGCATACCCATGATTTAATTATGTGAGCACAAGTGTATATTAGTGGTCAGTCGCTGTCAGGCAATTGCCAAGTAAAGGTAGTTTTACTCTCGCGGTTATGTTAAGAAAATATCGATAACTCAAAAAACAAAAACACGTGAAATAACCTCTTTTTTGTATAACTTTTACGTCGTCGACTTACAACCGTCGTGTACACAAGTGTCTGTTCGATAATCTCTTTTACTCTTTTACGCAGTTTACAATGCTTTTTTTGTACTCATACACACATCCTTAACCTCCCACATTATTTACAAAACCACAAAAGTTCCAGAAAATAATTAAAATTTATAAAGATGGATGTGGGCGACCCATTCCCTACGGGGAATAGGTTTAGTCTCCTAGTAGAGACAGGAAAAAAACCTACTAAAAAAGAAAATCGAACTCTAATATTGAAATATTTCCAAAACTTTATCAACATAATATTGGGAATGACCCCAAATATGCGATCATAAAACCAACTGATGAAAAGAAACCAGTAACTGGCTTCAGTGTATTTGCCATTGAAAAAGCTATTCAAGGTATAAGCAAAGAATACTCCAGCATAAGTTTATTAAGAGATGGCGGCATTTTAATCTAATACACAAAAAATTGCTGACAAATTCGTACGTACAAAAAATTTTGGAGGACTCTGCGATGTAGAAATGTCATTACACAAATCACTAAATACCTGTAAAGGTACAATTTATGATCGTAATCTAATTAAAACAAATGAAAAAGAATTTTTAGGATATCTGAAAGATCAAGGTGTAACTGAAATCTACAAATTCATGTAGCATATAACGTGTATGAATTGGAGTTGGCAGATGTACGTAGGAAGCTGGGCTAAAAGGTCGCATGCACTGTATCCGGCATTCCAGCTCGTCGGTGGGGAGGTTCGTTATTAGCTGCATCCTAAGCCAACAGACTACAATTAAATTTATTTTATTGCATGCTTACAGATAGAAGAAAGGAAGTAAATATAGGAAATTATCATCACAACGAAAACCGCATCAGTCCGATATTAATACGATTTAGCCTGAGGTGAAATATGGCCAATCAATTGCCCCCCCCCCATCCATGATCTTAAAAAGAGAAACCTCATACTGAAAATTATGATCCCAAACACTTACATCACAAAGCTTTACCATTAGGGTCAGTCAACACAGCAAAATTAAGGATTTACAGACAAACCATCTTGATTTATTTGAAGTTAAAAATCACTTAAATTTTATCTCTAAATTTATAAAAAAAATAATAATTATAATAATAAATCATTTAGATACGATGTAAAATGTACATGTTGTTAAATTATTAGATATATAGAAAAATAAATTTGATTGTTCAAAAACAAAAGTATATTTGAGATGAAAAATACAAATAAACATGACCAGCATTAAATTTTGTTCCTAGAAGGGGTTCAATAAATTCTAATAAATAATCGGCAAATTATTTTCAAATAGTTACAAAATTATTTATAATTCATCAACAATGTTTTTTTTTTTTTTTTAAGTTCAAAGAAACACAATAAATTATTATTAAAGGCTGGTCACCTTTATTATAGTTATTTACTTAAATAAATAAAAAAATGAGACGAAAAAAAAAGAAGTAAATAAAAAAACTTACATCAGTTTAGTGACCCGCTCCGCCAAAAGTACTTTTGATGAAATCGGCTCTTCCACTGTTAAAGATGTATTTGATCATAGGGAGAATTCAATTTCTTTCATTGTCCTCATTTTTTTTTCTCTTTAATTTGTATAAGAGTTAACAAAATTTTGTCTTGTTTTTTTTTTTTTTTTTTTTGTATTTATGTAATTTTAAACACTATGATTAATAATGGATGTAATTTCTATAGAAATTACTAAAGCAATAACATCATTGTATGAAGTAAAACCGTATTAGAGACTAAATCTTAATAAACTCCTTTCAGAGAGGCAAAAACCCGTTGTAAATTGTGTATGGTGTTACTTCATATGAGATATTATTGTAGAAAAAAAAAAACACAAAAAGAAAAAATTTACACTAATCGACAAAATTTAGGTATAAAAATTCGCAATTCATTATTTATGGTGTAATTAAGAATTTGGCATTAATTTAATATCAATTTAACTTAAACAAATAATTATTTACTAACACAGTTCAATCCGAGTTAATTCATATGCCAATTTGTGTTTTTTTTTTCTAAACTATTTCAGAATTTTTTTATTCTAATGCACTATATTCTACAAATTTTAGATTTGAATTTTTTTATTATAGTTTTGTAATTTTTGAATTTTTTTCTATGTCTAATTTCCTGTTAGCCAGTGTTTAGTTATTTCTTTCAATTAATGTGTAATGCAAGTTATTGTTGGTTTTCTTTTTTCCGTTTTAGGTTTTTTTTTTTTTTAATCATTTAACACTATTGTAGAGAAGGATTTTTATGAAAATTAATTGAGGATAAATTATAATTTGGGTTTACGGATTTTAATAAAAATTTCACAAAGTTGCAGAGGTTACCAGCACTTGCAACCAGGTTTTTATGGCAAAAACTAGGGTATGTAAACAAAATAACTCTTTTTTTCTTTTTCTTTCACTTTCACGACACCAACACTACCATCTGTTATGACTGTTTGTTCAAACTAAATCGTTCATACAGCATTAATCGCTTTCATCCTCCTTCCATTTAAAAGAGATCTTCACCGATAATTTCTCTTATACTGATGCTTGTTGTTTTAATACCAACTAGGTGCCAATTCTACATGAAATAAGGGAAATTTATGAGAATTGTAAAATGTTCCTTTTTTTTTTTCTTTTAATAAGAAACTAAGCTTTTATCTTTCTTTCTGTAGGAATAATTACCATTTGCAATTGACACCTTTGTATAAATAAAAAGAATACACCATTCCAAAGTACATATAGTATATGAATTCTTTAAGGCCAGAATTTGAAAATTATATGTTTTAGCCAAAATCTTCGTCTATTTCAATCGAAATGATTGGGACGCCTCATTTAGGAGATCGCTCATTTATCCAAATTTTATTCTCCCTTTTTTTTTTTTTTTTTTAAACGTTGGTTAGGGAATTAAACAAACAATTCCGAATGGACAAAGAAAATGAAATCGAAAATTTAAAATAAATTCGTCCGGATATCATTGAAACAAATAATTATGCTTACCAGAAGTTCCTCAAAAAAAATGTTAAATTTTTGTTCGTTAACAGATGTAGTGAAAGCCACTTGTTAACCAAAAATATGGATTCAGTCAACTTTAAAATTACAAATACTTTTATTTTCAATTGCAAAAATTTTTATTTTGAACTGTGTTTTCGCAGAGGTACTGTCCTTATGGCAATTTGGCAGAATAATGAACTGCAGTCACTTTTTCATTGGTAAGAAAGCTCGGTTTTTACTGCATGATTTTGCAAGTTTGAAAAGCTAACGCAATAATTCCAGCGCTTAAGAAAATTTGCATAAACAAATTAAGATACAAAAGCATAAGCTACGATAGCCGAAAAAAATTAATGCGTAATAACTCGACGTATAGGTGGCGTTGATCAACGTACATAAATAGTTAAATGGTAATGTTAAAAATACAAACTTTTGCATATAGATACAATACAGCTAAACTATGTAAACCAAAAAAAAACAGGAGCCTTTACATTCACCAGACAAGAAGGAAACGAAAAAGTTCCTACGGGTAAAATACTACTCTGATTCAATTTATACAAAATTCCATCTGAAATTACGATTGCTTGGTACTCTCTACGAGTCCGAGAATACTTTCCCGATCCAATGCATACTCTCAATAGATGTAAAAACAATAAAACATGTGACAACTGTAATTTCCCTCCACACCCTCCACTAGTATGTACTCGTGTTAAGTGTGCTAATTGCCTTGGCGATCACCCCGCTTCATCTTACAATTGTCCAAAATATACACAACTAAAAGAGACTCTCAAAATAAAAACACAAAATAAATGTAGTATCGGAGAAGCAAAAGGAATTTACAATCAACGGTACCCAAATCAACAAAATATATCATATGCAAATATGGCAAAAATAATAATTCTAAAGAACAAATACACAATTAACAAACAACAAAAAATTCCGAAACAACAGAATCAAATAAAACTCAAAATCATGTGAACAAAATAAACTCTTCACCCACATCTCAACTCTCTCAACAAAAAACAATTATTTTAACAACAGAAGCCGAAAAATCTAACTCAAACTACTCTCCAATTCAAAACTCTTTATCTAAAGCTTCAACATCAAAAACAACAAACCCTAAACCAGAACTACAAACTAAAGAAAAAAAACTCAACATCAAATCAAACATCTCCTTTCAATACTTCTTCATTACTCTCTTATTCAAAACATCCAAACGAAAATATTAAAACAATACAACAACTTCTCAAGAAATAAAATTAAATATACAACTATGCCACATACTTTTATTCCACATAACTCAAACAACATTCCATCTCTCACAACCACTATATGTTTGAAAAAAAAAAAAAAAAGAATTTCATCATTATACATCCCACCAGAAACAAATATATCCGAAAGAGATATTGAAAATCTAATTCCATCAAATGAAGAGGTAATTATCGCAGGTAATTTCTATGCCTATTCTAATTTACCTTTTACCTATTCTAACCAGGAAAGTCATAAATAACCTTTTCAACAGTGATCATTTTCCGATACTTACGACTTTAAAAAATACCAGAACTGATACGTCATATCAAACAATACCAAATACACGTTTTAAATACAAGCTTGCGATTTGGCAAAAGTTTCAAAAACATATACAGCCCAATTCTAAATATTCCCAGGGAAATGAGTTCCCGGGGAATTCATTTTTCCCGAGAATAAATCCTATTCTAAACAGGCGGGGAGAAGAATAATATGGGAGAGAGAATTTCGATTATTCGAAGACAGATGTTTTGCTTCAGTTGTTTTGTTTTGTTTACAAATTTAAAAATTTTTGTGGAAATTAATAGTAAAACTTTTTTTAAAATCTTTAATAAATTAAAATAAATACAAAAAATGTTCAGTGTAGCGTTTATGATGGTAGCTGAAGCAGAAGAGCAGCAGCAGGACAAGACGAAGCAAAGCATGGCAAGAAGAATGATACGTGATGCCAGCAACCCACTGCTGCCTGCTGAGTTTAATTTCCACTCCAAATTGCGCCATACCCGGCTTAGCTCCTCCTTGCTTCTTTTGAACATCCCGCATGCAACATCAGGGTTGGCTTGCATTATGATCAAAAGAACATGAATTTGTTTTTTTTTTTTTTTTTTTTTTTGTTGTTTTTGACCTGAAAGCAACAGTAATGCCATAATAATATTATTATACAAAATTTTAAATATATATTACTATTTTTCATAAAAATATTAAATTCTTACATTTTTCGCAGCACTCCCTCTCAATTTTTTGGCGGAATTATTCCCAAATTATTCTCCCTTTTATTGACATTCAGAATAGCTACTTTTTTCCCGGGGAAGAGATTCCCATTTTCGAAGTTCTTTTAGAATAAGGGTAAAGGGAAAAGAGAAAAAATTCCGGAGGAGATTTTATTAAGAATAGGGGAACAGGGAATAGGGAAAAAATTCCCAGTTATTGAGAATTGGGCTTATAGAAAATTCAATAACTACAAAAAATACATACACGCTCAGCCTGCAATATTTCTATACCTCGAACATCTCCATATGGTACAAAGTATTCAAAACATGTGCCGTGGTGGAATGAGGAGCTCAAACAACTACAAAAGGTGAAATAAGAAGCTTGGAAGATCTTTGGAAATATGATGACAATAAACAATCTAATAGATTATAAAAAGAAGAACGCAAAATTTAATAAACAAAAAAAGCTTGCTAAAAGACAATGTTTTGAAATACTCACAAAAACCTTAACCCACAAACTCTAATAAAAAATATATGGACAGGTATTCGTAAGTTAACTGGGGACTATGAACCAAAAGTAATCAAAACCTAAGAATACAATAACCAAAGGTATGACGAGCCTCATTTAATAGCACAATATTTTGGGGAATATTTATCAAAAATTTCGAAAATTGACAAATTTTCAAATGAATACAAAGCACAACTCAGTGATACCTTAAACCTAAGAATAACATATGAGCCAAGTAAAATATTTGGAAAATCCAATTCATTTAAACGAATTTTATAGTTATTTAAATTCAACAACAAGCTCTTCTTCAGGTTTTGACAAAATAACGTACGATGTGTTAAAGAACATTCCAAACATTTTAAAACAAAAAATCTTAAATCTATATAATAATATATTTGACACCGGTATAATTCCTCAATCATACAAAACTGCAATAGTAATACCAATAAAAAAACCAAATATAAATACTCTTGAAATTTCAAACTATCGCCCTATATCTTTACTATCTTGTGTAGGAAAACTACTTGAAAAAATAATATCAAGACGACTTCAATGGTTTTTACAAACACCAAATAAAATATCGCCCACCAAGTTGGTTTTCGACCTAGATGTGGAACAACTGATGCGTTAATTTACTTAGACCACATGATTTGCAAAAATCTATCCACAAGAAATCATCTCTCAATACTGTCAATAGACTTCGAAAAAGCTTTTGATAGCATTGGAATACATCTTGTTCTAAAAAAAACTTTATGAATGGAAAATTGGCCCAAAAATTTTTAATTATATAAAATCATTCTTAAGCCATCGGAAACTAAGAGTAAAGGTCAACAATATTATCTCTAATACTCAACCAATCCTTAGCGGTATTCCCCAAGGATCACCTTTTTCAAAAACACACACGATTAAAAAATCGCTTTTGAAAACCTTAACAAAAAAAAAAAATCCCATATTATATATATGCTGATGACCTCTACATATTAAGCAGCGCAAAAACAACTATTGCTATCGAAGAGAAATTTGAAAGTACCTTGGAATTGATTGACACTTGGTCTAAAACCTCAGGCTCAAAATTATCGATAAACAAATGTAAACACCTAGACATATGTAAAAAACACAACTGTAATGAAGCAAAAATTTTTCTTAATTCTACTCGTATTGAAAACTTAAAACAGCTTAGAATTTTGGGCATCATTTTCGATAATAAACACACATTTAAACATCACTGTGAATATTTAAGGTCAAATCTACAAAAAAGACTTAACATAATAAAATACCTTGCTTCGCAAAAAAGTCAGGTCCATAGTAATGTACTCATGAATGCTACAAAGCACATAGTGGGATCCAAAATTGAATATGGTCTAACGATTTTTGGAAAATGTACACCTTCAAATTTAAACAAAATTAAATCGATTTTCAACGCAGCAGTTAGATGCAGCTTGAGAGCTTATAGGACAACAACTACAAAAAATCTACTTATCGAAGGAGGTGTATTAAATATTGAAGAAAGACAGCAAATTCTAAAGTGTAACCTAATTCAAAAACTCATACACAACAACAACTTACTTCAACATGACATTAACCTTTTAAAGAAACGTAAATCTGCGTTAAGAATAAAATCAACTATATCAGATGTCTGGGAAATGAGCAAACCGTATACTCTCACAAATTATGAGTCGACGAGTTATTTACCAACATGGATACTGGACAACAATATTTTCTTAGATTATCGTAGAAGGAAATGGAAATTTAATAACCCATGGTCTTTTAACAGAACCTGCCACAATTTTTGTGCTAAACCCTACGCTTTATATGAAAGCCTGCAAATAACTAAAGGAAATAGAGGCAAATATATAATTGCAACTGACAGCCAAGGCTTATTCCAAGCCCTAAAACACACTGCAAAAACGAAATTGTCAAAAACATACAACTAATTATATTTAAAATAACAGACAGAGTTTTATGGATCCCAGGACATGCCGGTATATGCGAAAATGAATTTGCAGACGATGCAGCAAAGAATGCTATATTAGCCCCACTACTATTTCATACACCACTAACTACAGACAATTTTAAGAAAAAAGCAAAAAATGATATCATTATGGAAAATAAAATAGCATGGGATCAATATACACACTTATACAAGGAAGTTAACCCTAATGGCTTACTTTTACTACTTCCAACAACCACCACTGTTTTTATGAACAAATTGTATACCAGAGTACGCCTTGGACATACACGCCTTACCCACAGCTACATGATCGAAAAGACACCCCAACCGATGTGTCAGTTCTGCAACCATTAACTGTTAAACATATCCTTAACGAATGTTCGTGAATACTTAAATTTAACAAAGAAAATATAAAACATAATTTATTGAAATGTAAATAGTATTATATAATTTTAAACCAAAACCGATAGCCTCAGCTGCTAGTGTTTTATTTCTTAGTTATAATTTTATTTATGAAATATTGTAAATAAATAAATAAATTGTATAACTTTTATTTCTTTCTTTGTGAAGCAATAAATTACAAATTAATTAAGAACGCTTAGGACAATTTACTATGAACGGGGTTCACCCCCGAATTACATATGCCACGCTTTTTAGTAGCAACTGCTGTTCAAGGCAAGAGATCAACTAAAATTTCTGAAACTAACATCAAATCTCTTGCTTCTTATAATGTCTTCCAAATTGAAAATGGAAGAGGTGAGTGAGATGAAAAGCGGTGACCTCATGATTAAAACACCGAATCTAAAAACTGCACAAAAATTTCTAAATGCTAAACACATCGATATCGTTCCGGTAGAAAAAACAATGCACAAATACCTAAATTCGACCCAAGGCAGAAATTTTTCAAAAAAAAGATAATTGATATATACGAAGAGGAATTAACCCAAGCTTTGGCTTTTCAAAAATAAAACCGTAGCAACAGGTGCTGCTATTCTTACGTTTAATCTAATCCGTCGTCCTGAAACAATAAAGTTGGGATGGGAACGTGTTCGTATGGATGAATATGTATCCAATCCAATGAGGTGCATCAGTTGTCAAAAACTACGCCACACAAAAAAGCACTGCAAAAGAAATACGCATAAACTGCGAAAATGAGACTCATACATCTTATGATACCAACTGTCCTAGTTTCTTGAAGCACAAATCTGTAAATAAAATTAAAGCTGACCGATGCACAGCACGAAATGCATGGAAGATATTTAATGAAAATCCATCACTACATACCATTAAACCTTTTCAAAAGAAAAAACCTCAAACATTTTCCGAAGTTTTATGTAAAAAAAAGGACAAATCAAAAAAAAAAAAACATCAACACAGCGCCCTCAACAAATATCGATAACATAAACATCAACCAAGATAAACAATTGAAGATGACAACAATAAAGCTAAAAATAATGACAACTCTCAATCGAATACAAATACTACCAACACTAAAATAACACAAGAAACAACATTAAAATCATCGTTAACAACAACAACACAAAAAGCAAAATCAAACTTATCAACACATATAACATCCAATCCATCAACAACAAAAACACAAACTACAAAATCATCACAGCAAGCAAAGAATAATCAGCAACAAGAGAAAAAAATAAAGTAAAAACAACCAACAACAGAAGTATATACGAAAAACGTCAATTTAACAACATCCATGGAAGACTACGAGGAGGAAGACAGCGAAATGACATGTGCAATAGGGCATGTGCATGTGCAATGTGTCCCAAAAAAAAAATTATTTTTCGATTTTCATTTTTTGAAAGCTTATAGGGTAAAGTATTTTTGTGATTTTTTTCAGATTTTTCGGAAGAGGTTTAGAGGTCGCTAAAGTCGAATTTTACCCGGACATTTTTGAGTTTTACTTATTACTTGTCCCATAACCACGAATTTCTTTGTTACAAAGTCAATATTTTAAAAGAAGAATGCACTCTTTACTTTTCTGTGTAGAAATCGTAAGTTTCGGTAATTTTTTTGCTCATTTGGGTCCCCTTAATGACATTTTTTCGTAAATTTTGCATAAATTTTGAAAGTAATGCTTTGTAACTTTTAAAATTTCTATCAAAATTAAAAAAACGAATGACGCAGTTTAAAATGTGGATAAAGGCTCAGTCATTTAAAAAAAAAAAATAATTTTTTGCTGGCATATGTACAATTTTTGATGCATATTCTCAAAGTAAATGCAGTAAATTCAAGCAAGGCGTCAATTTTTGAAGCGTTTATGAACGATTGCAGCTGGTTTCGAAAAATGCATATTTTTAATGAGTATATAATTTTCATCATCCAGCGTGCCCGATTAATGGCTCCAGGAGGTTTTATTGTCGGATGGGGCTCAGATCTATCACCCAAAAATATAAGGCTCAGTTGAAGCAGTTCTTTGTAATCTTCTCTTGGTTGCATTTTCTCAAGCTGCGCTTTTATAAAATTTTTTACATCTTCGCGTATATATTTCGGCATTATTTTTTGTGGCTGATGCAGTCGGAAAAATTGCCCTTATCAATGGACTCCCAACTTTGCTGAAAAGTGGCGAAGACTTTGATTTGTGGTGATGTTGTCTGTTCTTCAATATCAAGTGCCTTAAACGCTGATCCTGCAACAAGCTCTAACATATGATGACGGCATGCTAAAAATATGAGGTCTTTTTTAATTTTTGGCAAAGTAAACCACATGCCCCAATTCGACATCCTGTATTGGAACTTGTTGTGACTGCACACATAAATTTAATACTCTCAGTTAAGTTCCAGGTTTTTAGCATTTGAAACACTGCCCCGGCTTGATGTTCTCCCCTTCCGGATGAAAGTGGTACTACTCCCAGAAGCTTGGTGTCGAAATTTCCGGTTGCACTAATTGAAAGCCGATCAATTTTTTTAAATCGGGCATTATCTTTCCATCTCAATGCACTGTAATGAAATTGGACGCCTCAAACAATTTCTTAATAGACTCATTCGCTGTTTCTGACGTTCCCTCCAAATTGAACTCTTTGAGCATGCAGCTTTTGGTCTGCTGTGTCCAGGGTCTGAGCAGGAATTCACTACAAGTGCAGCTTTGCGGCAACTAATTCCAGTTCTGTCCAGACCTGCACAAAGCTGTTGCTTATTTGAGGAAGTAGCAAATTCTTTTTGGATTAGTTTTATTGCTGGCTCATATTCTGAAACATTATCATCGTCATCACTATTAACGCTGCAGCTATCTATGTTTGCAACAGATTCCAATTTTATCTTCCGGACCTGCTTTGAACTTGGAGATTTTGCGGAAGGTTGAACTATTGTGCTAAATACGCACCTTAAGTTGTACATGAAGTTTTTTGTTGTTGTTTGTAGACCAATTTAATAATTTTTTTATATAAGCTGCTTGGTCGTATTATATTTATTAAAACATAGTTTTATATTTTCGCCAACGTTTCGTCAAACAGTTGTTGACATCTTCAGGGCTTAAACTATTTTTCTATGTCAATTCTAATTTTCTAATAAGAATTCAATTTGTCGTTTATTTTTCGAAGATTTATTCTTATGTAACGATAACCACTTTGAGTGCAATTTAATTACGTGCAATGTGTTGAACCTTTTGATTCGTTTCCCACAAATCCTTAAAATTGTTTGCAATTTTTCTGGCGCTTTTTGATATCGTGTATTCTTCGACCAAACGTAATTTGAAAAATCGTTGCGGTATTTGCATTTTCGTTGTCAGTTCAGCAGGATCAAAGGCATCAATCATTTTGCCCACAAGCCACACACTTCTTGTCTTCAACAAAGCCATATCTATTTTTAACGCTATTTTCACTATTTTAAAAATTAAACAATTTATAACTTTTCACTATCACTTGAAAAATAACAATGACAAACAAATGTTAAAAAAACAAATTTATATATTCATTTTTTTTTTTGAAAATTTGTCTGATGCAGCAATAAAATTATTGGAAAATTTACAATGATTTTCTTAAAATTATATAAAAAAAACTACCTGTGTCATTAAGAATGCCTTCTTCAGTCTTAAAGTGGGAAATCCCAATAACATTTTAAGGAGCAAATCAGTTTAATAAAATTATACCTGATCCATTCCACTTTTTATTTATTTATTTATTTAATAACTATGTAATAATAAATTATTACAAAATTATATTAAGTAAGCACTAGCTGCTAAGGCCATCGGCTCACTCCATTTTTTAATTCTATGATGACTTGTATATACATATATACCTTGTTAAATTCTGTAATGACGTAAATTAATCCGCATGTGGTTACTACAGCAATAAAACCTCTTTTTTTGTTTAGTGTACCAGTTAAACATGAATTGTTACCTAAAACCATATCATAAAATTTATTGTTCACTTGTGTACCTTTCTAATTTTTTTCCAGGAGGAACGCTAAAAGAATTTTTTAACAACATTATCAAATCACCTCGTAAAAAGTTGTTTCAGAGTCTATAAAGGACAAAGAAACATTTTATCTATTTTATATATCTTATATATTAAAAGAATTTATGAATAAACTTTGCATTCAAGATTTTTTTCAATATTTTTCTTCTCTCAAACCTCTATAACTAGAGTTCTAATTAACGTAGGCTGTTGACATAGGTCTAAGAACACTCAGTGGATCAAGCTCCTTCTTTTGAGCTATTAACTGCTTAAATTCGTTGGGTTTGAGGAAAGTTATGCGTGGAGAATCAACTTTACTTTTACTGTACGTTAACTTATCTTGGCATATTTTGGCATTACTGTACGTTAACTTCTCTTGGCAAATTCGTTGGGTTTGGGGAAAGTTATGCGTGGACAATAAACTTTACTTTTACTGTACGTTAACTTCTCTTGGCATTACTGTACGTTAACTTCTCTTGGCAAATTTTGGTATTATATTATAAAAATTAATATAATATAATATAATGCGGCGGAGCAGCAGGGGTCCTCTAGTATAGATTTATAAATATTCGCGCGATTTGTTATAAATCTTAGAAAAACTTTTTGCACACAGAAAATGTTTTTACTTTTCTTTTTTTTTAACGAAAGAACTACTTTACGCAAAGCTTGCTTGCACAATATTTTTCCGATGCATAACTGGCAAAAGCACCTTAGAATATTTTTAATTTCACAAAATGCGTACAAAGTGTAAAAAGGGTATAACTTTGGAACGGTAAGAGCAAATTCAATAATTTTTTTTAAATGACTCAACCTTTATCCACATTTTAAACTGCGTCATTAGTTTTTTTAACTTTGATAGAAAAGTTACAAAGCATTACTCAAAATTTATGCAAAATTTACGAAAAAATATCATTAAGGGACCCAAATGAGCAAAAAAATTACCGAAACTTACGATTTCTACACAGAAAAGTAAAGCTTGAACATTCTTCTTTTAAAATAATGACTTTGTAACAAAGAAAATCGTGGTTATGGGCCAAGTAATAAGTAAAACTCAAAAAATGTCCGGGAATCCCGATTTTTGGGTAAAATTCGATTTTAGCTACCTCTAAACCTCTTCCGAAAAATCTGAAAAAAATCACAAAAATACTTTACCCTATAAGCTTTCAAAAAAATGTTTGGGCACCCCATGAAAATCGAAAAATAATTTTTTTTTTGGGACAACCTAATATTATATAGGTTTGATAATACTAAACCATCTTCCAAAATGGAAGATGACTGTATGTAAAATAATTTATTTTTATTTTTAAGTAAGGATATTGGTTTAAATATTAATATATTACAGTGGAACATCCAAGGTTTTCCCATTCACAAATATGTGTTAGAGATTATTATTGCTAGGCACAAGCCAAATATAATTGCTTTGCAAGAAACACACATTGTTGACAAAAATATGCACCTGCTACATATGCCTGGCTATAATATATTCCATCATAATAACGACTACACATATGCAAAATCAGGATTAGCGATGTTAATAAGCAAAACCATCAACGTTACGCAGCATACAAAATCAACTGGTGACCTTCTATTTCAAACCATTACCATAAAGGGTATAAAAGAATTGCATGTAACAAACATTTACAAGGAAGGTGACGTTGACCTTACTGCGGTCACGGTTAACCCAATCAATACTTCTAGTAGCGGGAATCACATTGTTCTATGTGATCTTAATTCACAAAAGCCATTGTGGGGTTCACATTCTTTATCGTCCAGTGGTGCCATATTTGAAGAATTCTCTGATGACCGAAACCTGGTAGTACTACCCTTCTTAACACTAGACACACACTACAGTTGATGTATCAATGGCAAGCAATGTTATAGCACCATACTCAGACTGGAGGACACTGCCGCTACCCGAAGTCGGGGACCATTTTCCTATTAGCATTTATAATAGCTTTAACACCATTATAAAACAATTTATTCCAAGGTTCCGAGATAAGCATGCCGATTGGTCCAAGTTTAAGGTAAAAGTGTCTCAGGTATCAGATGACTTTGAAGAATCAGATAATGTTAATAGAGAGGCTGCACAACTCAAAAAAAATTTAAGAAAATCTATTAACGAATCTATCCCCATTACCCGTAAGCCCAATGAAAAAAATAATCCTATTTGGTTTAATTCAGAAATAGCAAAACTACTCACTAGAATTAAACAAAAAGCTTGGAGCACATATAGAATAATTAGGGATATAATAAATTGCTTGAACTTTCGAAAAGTTTGTGCTTAAATGCTAAACGAATTACTTGGTCAAATTTTGTTAATAGCTTTGATCCAATGATGGACGTTAGAATTTTATGGACGAAGATCAAAAACGTCAGATCTGGTAGAATAAGCAATTTTCCAGCTATATATAGGACAGTAATATAGATTTACAATACCCTAAAGATATTGCCAATAAATTCGCTAAATATTGGTGTTCCATAAGTTCAGACAGTGCCTTTTATTCCGAGATCATAACAGAAAAACGAATATGGAACATAAACGATTCAGGATTGAATACTTTCCCACTTTTGAGTGGAGAAATTAACATAAATGAATTAGAAGAAATTCTTAGAAATGTAAAAGGAACCACGCCATCAATCGACAAAATAACCTATTCCATGGTAAAGAATTCAACTACATTTAAGCATCGTTTATGTAAACTTTATAATAAAATACTACACACTGAAATTTATCCTCATGACTGGAAGGTCGCCATTTTATCTCCTATACCAAAACCTACAAAAAATCCTAACCAATTGGAAGAATATCGACCCATTTCTCTCCTACCAGTACTGTCGAAAATACTAGAAAAAATCATTGCAACCAGGTTTTAGAAATTTACCAAATAACACATTTTAAGCAAACAACATGCATTCTTGCCCAAACGTGGGGTTCATACTTTGTGCCATTAAATGGATGATAAACTCAGGCAGCATATAGCGAAAAGGTTACATAATGTAGTTTTGTCTGAAGATATAGAGAAGGCTTTTTATTGGGTACTTTTATTCTTTTATTCTGAAAGAACTAATAGAATGGGTATTCCAGCTCAAATACTTAATCTCATAAAGTCTTTCCTTTCACACCGTAGAATTAGTGTGAAGATTGACGGCTACCTTTCCGAAATACATTCAATAGATAACGGAGTTTCCCAGGGCTCACCGTTGTCTGGTATTGTTCGCAGTATATGCAAATTCACTAGCTAAATCAATTGAAAGTATAAATGTTGTCGGAGTCTATGCCGACAATATCATTGCAATTACTTCCGGTACTCCTATAGCTGTTGAATCTAAATTAAAAGATATCAATGATAGAGTTCAACAATGGGCTGAGTCTCGAGGAGCGGTTATTCCAGTAAACAAGGCTGAACTATTTATTACATGTTTGTAGAAAAAGATTTTGTTGCCCCACAACTCTGATCATAAATGGTTGCCAACTTCAATACTAAACACAAATGAGAATCTTGGGAGTTGTTTTCTCAAAAAAAACTTTCATGGAATGACCATGTTAAAGCCCTAATAATAAAAATTAAAACTAAAAATTTGTTAAAATTGATTTGCTCAAGGAAAAAGGACCGCATATGGGAACCGCTTTAAATATCTGTAGAGTACTTACTTACGGATTAATCCAACATGGTATTACTGTATATGGTTGGACATCGAAACAAAATACTCAAAAACTGAATGCCTCTCTTAATCACTGTTTTAGAACAGCCTTGGGTTTACTACAATCAACACCTATTGATTTTCTTAGAATTGAGATTAAATCTTCAAATTTCCAATCAGTGTTGGAAAAAATATCAATTAATCTATCGGCAAGGTCAATCACTGACCCCGAAGAAGGTTTACATCAGAATTTCTGGCATTACATAGATCTTTCATCACCAAAGTACAAATGTTCCATCCAAAGTATTATAACCCTATTGAAAACATACAATATACCGATTCCTCTAAAACCAGATGCGGTTACATCAGTAAACAACAAAGTTAATATCGATGCCGAATTTGCCGTATTCAAGAAATCTGAAACCAGCCCAGAACGATATAAATCTATGTTTGCTGAAAAGAAAGCAAAATATTCACCGGATATTACATTATACCCTGACGGTTCCTACCAGGAACAACAAACTACTGAGACTAGTTACACCATTATTAAACAAGGCCTTTTACCGATGTTTACTGGCATATTTAACGCTATCGACAATGCTATTTTATACGCTATTTAGAAGAAAAGTAAAGCTTTAATATGCACAGATAGTTTGAGTGCTATTTATGCAGTCGCCAGTAATAAAAAAGGAATTTTCAACAACGTTTTACTGAAACCTAATACACACCATGAAATAACATTACTGTGGATTCCATCCCATATAGGTATTTAAGGCAATGAACACGCCGATATTGCTGCCAAACAAGCACTCTTCTTACCTTTAATATACGAAACTCCATGCTTTCCAAAACTAATTGTAAACACGTACAAAACCCAAAACTTTCAAAATTTAGTACAACAATGGCAAAACTCAAATTGCTTCTTAAGACTTCACAATCATACCAATAAAAGGCCCAAATACCACTCCGATCTCAGTAGAGAGGAATGCATTACAATGGCACGAATGAGAGTTGGAAAGGCTTTATTTAACGTAAAACACTATTACGGACGTACAGAATCACCAAGGTGCAGCTTTTGTAACACAGAATTAGATATACCTCACATATTAACACAATGTCCCATCTCAAAAGCTGATAACACTATTGTGGAAATACTAGACTGTTCAAACCGTAACAATATAAAAATAATAAAACAATGTATTCAAAAACAAAACATTAGCGAAATTTAAACCAATATCCGCGCATTATGGTTCTTGATAACTTGAGCTTAATATCAATATTTTGTAAATTTACTTTTGTAAAATATTACTGTAAATAAATAAATATATTAGTGGTATTTATTAAATGTGCTGGCAGCAGATTTAAAATTGTTGGTAAAATTTCGGTTAGAGTGTGCTTTCCGTAGTTATTTTTAAAGCGTTCGACCTTAAATCTTTTTTCCGCTCTACGTCTTGTGTTGTGCTGTTGACCGATAATGTGAATAAATCTTGTGTCGTTGAAAAACTCATTCGCGATTGTTGTGAAATATGTACTTTTTACATTCAATACTTTGAGGTTTCTGGCTTGTTGTTCTAATTTGATAATGCGTGAGTCCATTTCACTTATTAGTTTCGTGTTGTCTATATTTTTGTCGCGTAGTTCGTGACAGTGCGTTTTGTATTTCATCCTTAATTTGTGTAAGAGATGTGTTGGTGGTTAAAGATAATGTTTGTATTGTTGTTTTTATTTCGTTTACATTGTACAAAGCTCAATTTAGAGTTTAGTAGATTAAGAGAAAGAGAATCTTTAAAACGCTTAGCATTATCCTCATTGTAAACATCAGCATCATCATCACGTTGTGTGTTCTGTTGTTGTTGTCGTCAAAAGCAATAGAGGGGTTTGGGATTTGCTCTTTCTGCAAATGTGGCATTTCCACTTTGCTTTTCTATCAGCATGCATACTATCGTATATTTTCTTAATAACGGTAGTACATGGAGAATAATCAAAATTGGGCTTGCAATTTTAACACTTCACAGAGAGAATTCATTTCTGTTTTCGTTTTAATATGATAAAAATTAGATTATTACTTCTTATTTTTTTAAGTTTTTGTTTTAATATTTTGTTAAAAACAGCTGTTTAACAACATTATCGGCATCTTGCTTTTGTTATATAAAATAATAATACTAATACCAATTCTAATACTAATACGAATAGATACGAATACGAATCCGAATACGCATACGAATACGATATATAAAAGCGGAACGAAATCAGACTACAACAATTACAGACCTGTATCAATACTATCGGTTATTGAAAAAATTGTTGATGAAGTTGTGCGAAGAATTACTAAGTTTATAGAAAAATTTAAAATTATTTATCCGAGTCAATTCGGGTTTCAAAAAGGTTAAAATATTAACAAACTAATGGGAGAGTTTTCTAATTATGCCAATGCCTGTCTGAGCAAAAATACACACTGCCTTGCCTTATTTATGGATTTTAGCAAAGCCTTTGGCACGATAAACTAATCCAAATTTAGAAAGTAACGGAATTCATGGAAGTTGTTTAGCATGGTATAAAAGTTATCTTAACTATGGAACATATCGAGTAAAAATAAATAATAACTTTAGTGATGAAATACCATCATCTCATGGAGTACCCCAAGTCTCAAAGCTAGGCGCGATATTATACATTATATATGCCAATGAAATGATTAACATACTAAAAAAGGCGAAATATTCGCTTATGCTGACGACACTGCTACTATTGTCTCGCATAAAAATATTAATACAGCAACTCAAATTATGCAGAGTCAACTAGACAATCGTCAATGCAATAACCTCGTCAATATCAGCAACATCACCAACATTATCACAAACAACATCAGCAACATCAACATTATAACATTACAAGCAGCAACACCTTCAATCACAGCATCATCACCAACAACTTCAACATCATCATCATAGCCAACAACAACAACAACGACAACCCAGAAATTATCGTCAACAACAATACCGCCAGCCATAATATCAACGTCAACAACAACTACACTGACCGTACAAAACAAACCTCTAACAACCTAGCCAGAAACCTCAAAGTATTGAATGTAAAATGTATAAATTTCACAACAATCGCGAATGAGATATTCAACGACACAAGATTTCTTCACGTTATCAATAAACAAACAGCACAACACAAGATGTAGAGCGAAAGGAAGATTTAAGGTCGAACGCTTTAAAAGTAACTACGGAAAGCACACTCTAACCGTAATCTTACCAACAATTTTAAATCTGCTGCCAGCACAGTTACTTTTTTAAATTTGCGATAATGAATGTATAAAATTAAATTTACAAACTTCCTTTTTTCCTGTAGACAAGCCTGATGGCTTCGCAGGTTAGAATTAAGCAAAATTAATTAATACTAACAGATTCAAGCTCTCGAGATTCGAGTGCAAATTCTAGGAAATTTTATTTTTTCATTAAATAAAGACCCTACACTACACTGTCGACTCTTCGGTCTGTTCGGATGTGATTTGTATAAGTTCCGTCGATATAATCGATTTATTATTAAAAAAAGTGCCTAATATTGATAATAAAATTAAAATACCTATAAGCGAAAGGACGCTGATAACAATATATTAAATGTTGTTATTTAATAAAAATAAAAATAAACAGAAAAATAGAAAATTAAACTTTCAATTTCAAACATAATAAAAATAAAAAAACAAGAAAAACAGAGCATAAAACAAAAAGATTAAAATGCCAGTTGGCCGCTCTCCCCCTACTCTTAATCCAGTGTTAAACCAACAAGAAAACACACCATCACCCGCGCTAATTGCATCTCCTTCAAATGTTAATTTAAGTGAAATAAATGCATCACACCCCCCCACTACACAGTCAACCACGCCGTGGAGTCTAGAATGTAAAACTCCTAATGGACAAACAAACAATAATATTTTAAATCGTACTCATCAATCATTCTCTTATCCAGTGGTAAATACGTCAATATACTCTATTGTAAGTACTCACGCTAATTCAGCTAAAACAACAACAACAACAATAACTAAGCCTTTGATGTCATACACACAAACAGACACTCTTACAAATACTCTTAATAATCAAACGCAGTCACATACAAACATACAAACAAGTAATACGAATACTCATAACAATCTATATCCACCTTTTCAACAGCCGGTAATAGTCGCATCAAATGGTGCTATACCCAAAACTAAAATTACTGAGACAAATGTACAGAAAAACGTTGTTACCCCTAAACAGACACAAAAGGGTGTAGATAGATACTTTACGGTACTTAAACGGAAACGTAGTCCACGATCGGCTAATATTGCCTCATCCTCTAAACAATCAAGGGATAATGAAGAGGTCCCCGTAACCCAAAACCGGTTCGCATTGTTGGCAAGTGATACCGAAGAAGCTCCAACAGTCGGTAAATCACCCAAACCCCCCACCATTATACCTAAAAGAACCAAATTCAAATGAAATTGTTCAATTATTAATTAAACTTATTGGAGAAAAATCATTTTACGTTACCCCAATCAAAAAGGGAAAAATATGTGAAACAAAAATCCAGGTTATTACTGAAAATGACTTCCGCAAATTGGTTTCTGAATTTGAATCTCTTAAAAAAAATTTTTACACCTACCAGCTGAAGAGTAGTAAAGGTCTGAAAGTAGTCATTAAAGGAATAGATTCCTCTGTAGACCGATCAGAAATACAAAAGGCTTTAGAGACTGAGGGCTTTAAGATAAAAAATGTCTCAAATGTCAGAAATCGTGAAAATATTCCCCAACCCTTATTCCGAGTTGAGTTTGAACCCGGAGATGTTATCCTAAAAAATGGTGAGCCACATCCAATCTATCGCCTTAGATTTTTGCTCCATCACAGAGTTAGTGTAGAAGAACCCCACAAACGTAAGGGACCACCTCAATGCTTAAATATGCTGAATATGGACATACTAAGGCTTATTGCCATCTTAAATCTGTTTGCGTAATGTGTGGTGAGTTTCACCAGTCGAGCAAATGCGACAAATCGCGGAATGACCCATCAGTAAAAAAATGCAGTAATTGTAATGAGAACCACACCGCTAATTATAGGGGTTGCCCAGCATATACGGCAGTATTGCGCTCTGTTCCCTATAGAGGACAAGCCTCACGTACCCATACCTCACTAACCCAATACCCTAATTTATCGCAAAACGATCAGAGCAAAATCAATGCTCGCTCATACTCAAATGCTTTGAGATCCAAATCGCACCCTTACCCAAATGCTCAACCAAACCCACAAAATACTAACCCGAATACCCAACCTCACACAAAAACCCAAGCTAGTCCAGATAATGTTCAACCACAAATGCAAAGTTTTAGTAAACTTGAGTCAACACTAGACACTCTAGTCAAAACAGTTAATACGTTTACTAGCTCAATAAACAATATGATGCAAGAGATGATGAGAATGCAGTCTAAGTTATTACAGGCAGTACTAAATAAACCATGAATAGCCTAAAAATATGTTTTTGGAACGCAAACGGCATACGCCAACATAAAAACGAGCTTGAACACTTTCTCAGAAACAAACAAATAGATTTAATGCTTGTTTCTGAGACTCATTTAACACCAAGAAGTATATTCGCAATACACGGATATACTTTGTATGACACAAAAGACCCGAGGAACAGAGCATGTGGAGGCTCGGCGATTCTCATTAAATCTCGAATGAAACACTATGTAATGCCAGAACTTCGTGAAGACTATCTTCAAGCGACATCGGTGTGTCTCGAAGATTTTGGCAGGGACCTGGTGATCTCATCAATTTATTCACCACCGAGATTCACAATAACAGCGGAAAAATATACACATTTCTTTAAATCACTGGGACCACGCTTTCTGGCAGCTGGCGACTATAATGCCAAGCATCCTTTTTGGGGATCGAGGCTGATTACCCCAAAAGGTCGTGTATTATTTGAAACTATTTCAAAATTGAGCATGGAAGTTATTTCCGGAGTAGAACCCACTTACTGGCCGACTGATCGCCAAAAAATACCAGATCTAATAGACTTCTGTTTATCAAAGGGGGTGTCCAGACAACTTGTACAAGTAGAACTCGCATCTGACCACACTCCCACAATTCTTACCATTTTGAACCCTAACAATATTGTTAACCCGAGTTCCGGAATAACAAACTGGTTAAAACATAAAAAAATTTATTAGTACCCATTGTACAGAAAATATTCCGCTAAGAACACCTAACGATATCGACCTCTCCATCAAAAATCTTGAATTAAATCTTAAAACAGCTGCGCAACTCGCCACTAAACCCTCACGACACACCAGACCATATACTATTTCATCTGCAGATGTCGAACAACTACTGAATGAAAAGCGTAGACTCCGAAGAGAGTGGCAACGACACAGATCTCCACAACTTAAAGCTCAATTGAGGGAATCTACAAAAAATCTACAGAGACTGCTACAATCTAAGAAAATCGCACCACTAAATGCATACCTTGAAAGTTTGGACTCTACCCCAAACACTGACTACTCATTATGGCGTGCTACAAAAGGTCTAAATAGACCAGCCATAAGTAAGCCTCCTTTGCGAAAGCCAAATGGGGAATGGGCTCGCAAGGATTCTGAAAAAGGAGAGTTGTTTGTAGAACACTTAAAAAATGTGTTCACTCCTAACATTTCACAAAATATAGTAGAGTTGCCAACTCTTATACCCCAGAACGAAACAGCTAACCCAATCAGATTTAAAATGCAAGAGGTCGAAAGGGCAATTGTTGACTTAAACCCAAAAAAAGCACCAGGGATCGATAAAATTAGTAATAAGATGCTTTTAGAATTACCCCGGGTGGCTTTGATAATAATTCTTTATATTTTCAATGCTATTTTACGTCTTGAATATTATCCCTCAGAATGGAAAGTTTCCCTTGTCACAATGATAGCCAAGCCGGGCAAAGATAATACAAAAGTCGAGTCGTATAGACCAATCAGTCTTTTGTCGAACATGTCAAAGCTGTTTGAAAAATTGTGCGTGGATAAATTAACCTTAGCCGTTCAACAAAACAATTCAATACCAGACCACCAGTTCGGGTTTAGAAAACAGCACAGCACCATTGAGCAAGTACACAGGCTGGTAACTGTTATCAGAAAGGCTTTTGAAGAAAAGAAATACTGCTCTGCCCTTTTTATCGATGTTTCACAAGCATTTGACAAAGTTTGGCATGAGGGTTTACTCTTTAAAATTAAACGCTTGCTACCACCCAATATACACAAGCTCTTAGAAAGCTACATCAAAGGCAGGCAGTTTACTGTTAAAGAAAATAGTTTTATAAGCACCCCACAAAATATAAATGCCGGAGTTCCACAGGGCAGTATTTTGGGGCCATTATTGTATTTACTCTATACTTCAGATTTACCAACAAATGTTTATATCCACACTTCTACTTTTGCTGATGACACGGCAATCTTGTGTTCATCAGAACCCAACAATAGCGTCTCAAAGATTACAAACTAACATCTCTCAGTTAGAAGCTTGGTTAGAGAAATGGAAAATTAAAGTAAATGAACAAAAATGCATTCATATTACGTTTACCTTACGAAGGGAATCTTGTCCAACAGTTCGTATTAATGATCATAATATACCCCAGAACACACATGTTAAATATCTGGGCATTCATCTTGACCGTCGAATTACATGGAAAACTCATAGATGCTAAAATTACCCAAATGAAATTGAAAACTGTACAACTAACATGGCTTATAGGTAGAAACTCTAAACTTAGCTTAGACTGTAAATTACAGATTTACAACTCGATTATAAAACCCATATGGAGCTATGGTATTCAGCTATGGGGAACTGCCTCGGCTTCCAATGTTGAAAAAATACAAAGAAGGCAAAACAGACTGTTAAGACTGATCACAAATGCACCCTGGTACGTGAGAAATTCAAACATACATAAGGATCTGTACGTCCCACTTATCAAAAGTGAGATCAAAAAATACTGCGGAAGATATATGAAAAGACTTGAAACACACCCTAATACACTTGCTCGGAATTTATTAAATAATCGTGGCCATCTACGACTTAGAAGACTGGACACGGCAGACTTGGTACAATAAAATTGCTATAAATGCTCCTGATCACATTTAATCGCTGAGCCCTTGAAGTTTTGTCTGGCACTGGCTGGATTTAATGTCAATATTTAGTTTTAAGATTTGAATACTTATTGTTAGTTCACTTAAATTTTGTGAAGATCCAATAAATAAATATGATGAAAAAAAAAAAAAAGAAATAAAGACCCTAAAGTTATACTTATCAATTATAGCCAATTCACAAATCAACACAAAAAAAAACAAACTCATTTTTATTACAAAAACATTAACAAATTTAATAAACACACACATAACATTGTATAATTTTATGTATGTGTTAGTAGCAACTTTAAATGCAGTTTACTCCAAAAAAAAAATTTTAAATTTAAAAATCTGTAAATGGGGCGGACAGCTAAAAAGAAATACCTTTCAAATGAGGCATGTGTGGTCAAAATAGGATTAAAACTGACACAGTAGCATCAGTAGATTAATATTTTTATAAAAGTGTTAAATTCGGCTATGCCGAATCTTTGATACCCTCCACCTGGGTTTTACGTTTACATTAATATCTGGACTTCTTGCACTATTTGTAACAAATGTATATAAAATATTTTAATATGTAAACACTTTGATAAACCTATTACTGAATTATTACAACAAATGCTCTGAATTTTCAGCATTTTATAAAGGTGTCTACATATTTTAGGTCATAAATTGGCACAATGACACCCGATTTATCCCATTTTAAATACTAACCTGATCCAGATAATTACAAACAATATTAAGTTTAACCAGGTAAATGGTTTATTTTGTAATTTTCTTTTTAATTTAAATTTTTTAATATAAAGGTGCATTTTATTTTTTACAATCCTTTTCAATTTTCAAGACCTATTATTATAGGGCACATTTGTGAGTCCGCATAGATCAATTTTAAACTTTAAAGTCTTTTTAAGTCTGGTAATAACTCTATAATATAAAGGAAGTAAATATGTGGATTCTTTAATAACAATGACAAGTATAAAACATTTTTTTGTGCATTACATTAAAATATTATAAATTTGAACATAATTAATTTTAGAAACATAATTAATTTTAGAAAAATGTCTGATTCGTTTTTCGATGATACTGAAAACACATCAAAGAAATACAGAACATAAAGATTTTGCTTCAGTTAGTTGAGAGACGAGAAGCTAATGGATGGCTGGAGCGGGTCAAAGGTGACGACTATAAATGCGGATGCAAGGCTTTTGAAAATATATTAAAATGCGATAAATCAGATCTAAGTATACATGCTTATAACCACTGTTATAAAAAATCTTTTAAAACCAACAGTATTGCCATAATTTGAAATTGTAAAGATGCTAAATTGCAAAAAAAAGATGCTTAAACGTACTGGAGTCTAAAAAAAAGATGCTAAATTTTTTTTTTTTAATTTCATTACCGTTATATTGAAAAATTATATACTTATTAATAAATTCTTTGGTTTTTAAATCGAAAAATTAATATAAAACATATGTTTAGATTTATATTTTTTAAATTTTAATTAAAATTATTTTGGATTTCATCTGAAATTTTTTTTAACATCAAATTGGGTTTATTTTTTTAAACTTAAATTAAATATTTTTAATTTTAGAGGAATTTTTTTTATTTAAAATATAACAGAAATTACATTATCAAAAGATACGATTATATTAGAATAATTGCTTTATGGAATCAAACATTTCTGTGATGTCTTCATCTTCAAGTTCTTGGCTCTGATATTTTTCTGACGATCGACTTTTATCAACGACATCGCTCGGTATATTGTAAGTGTGACAGCACCGATTTTTCAATTTCAATCCTTCTTTTATACGTATTACAGAACATAACAACTCGGATTTTATTCTGTTCGAAGTTTACTTTTAACTAAAGCCATTAAACTAAACAAACGTTCAACTTCGGCTTTTGAGAAAAATGGATTTTCGCCAATAGAATTTTTCAATCCATAAAGGGGTTGTATTCAGTGTTGTATCCCAGTTTTGTTCTGTGATATAACTCCATTGGATTTGAATTTTTTCGGTTTCAGATGATATAAATTTAAACTCTTCTAATATATTGGTTATCTGTTCTTTTACCCGATTTAATGTGTTTTGTATTGCAAATTTTGGCATTTTTTTAATACAATAATATTTTTTGGCAATCGACTTTCTAATTCATTAAAAACTGTTGTTGGTGTTTACATTCTTCTATTTCAAAATGTTTTGTTATATTTGTTGAAAGAAACGAGCAGAGTGGTAAAAGGAGTGGTACACAAAATTACTGTACTACACTTTGAGAAATTAAAACATATCAATACCATTAAAATTATATATTCAAAAATAATGAAAAAAAAAATTATCAAAAAAAAAGATGCTAAAAGCAACTTTTTATTAATAAAAGATTCTAAGTTAGCATCTAGCATCTTTTGATAAATTTTGGATGCTAAACGACAAAAAATGGTTGCTAAATCTAGCAACTAAAAAGCTAAAATGGCAACACTGAAAACCAAGAACAAATATTCTGTTTGAGTTATAACATCTCATTTGCAAGCCATTTTAATTGTGTAAATTTTAAATGCACATCTAGCCATATCAAAAAGATGAATTATACAGAATTGTAAAAAGTTTTTTTTTATAATATCTGTATGTATTTTATATTATTCTTATGTAATTCTCATGATATTTTTATCTCATTTTTTATATTTTTTTTTCTTTGTTTTTATGTTATTTTTACATAATTGAAATTGAAAATGTACAAATTAAAAATAAATTTTAAAAAAAGTAGTGTAGGGAAAAAAGTGGGTGTAGGGAAAAAAGGGAATTTTTTTCATAAGGGTAGAGATTTCTGAAAAAATCTCCTGGCATCACTAGTACCTATTAAAACCAATGTAAAAATTCACAAGACAACGCGACGTAGACTTGCTTTGTTCAAAAGCTTCCATAAGACTGAATGAAATTGTTGCTTACTTTACTCTTTGGTGAGTATTTTCGTTTTTGTTCGGCTGTATACATATAAGAAGCCGATTAGAGTTCGGTTTACTCGTGCTGCTATGCATATGTTTGTGTGTTAACAAAAATATACGATATCCCAGTCATCATTTCGAAGATTGTTTTAACAAAAATTACCTTACTGTGTCTTCTTCGAGCACTTTTGATGATTAAAAACTGATTAATCACATGCGCTATCAGAAAAAGACTAGAAAATGATTTTTGCTTTCTTTTAAAAAGTGATTTATAGAAAAATTACATTAAATAAGACTCAAAAATGAGTCGAAACTGATCAGAAAAGGGATAAAAAGGACTCTCAAGAAGATTCGCGGGTAAGGTAATATTTAATCCTAACAAAAGAATATTTTGTGATCAGCAAAAGGGCGCATTTATGATTGTTTTAATAGCACATATGCTATTAAAGACTCTACATGATCATTTATTGCATAAAATGCTTACTGGGATTTTATTCACTATCTGTAGAAACAGGTTTTTTAAGTAAAACAAATCTGCACACAATTTCAATTCTATTTCGTTCACTATGATACGATCACTTTGTTTACTAGCTACCAGTAAAATAAGAAAATAGTATTATAATACAGCGTAATGATGAATTGTACTTCTCAATTAGTTTATTTTTAATGTGCCATAAGAAGTTCGGCTTGTGCTAAGAAAAGCATGAATATATGTTTCCCAGGCCGAAGCTTCATCATTGCACTTTGATTGAGTTGAGCTTCGCGACTATTCATAATGTGAATAGCTCGTGTCTTAAATTTGCACATTGATTGAGCTGAGCTCTGCGGTTATTCTTAATGTGGATAACTCTTGAAACAAAATTTTGGGAATGGCGTTTGCCTCCGTTCCCGACATTAAATAACAAATTTTAAAAATTTATTGTAATTAACGTCTTTTTTAACATCTGACAAAAAATAGTATTTTTCTAAACACCAATTTTTTTACAGGGTGTTATGGTTTACCTACCTACTACTTTTGAATGCAAGTATGCAGGGTTTATACATGTACTAAAAATACAACTCTTAAAACCATACTATTTTTGCAACTCTAAAAATTTCAGAATTTTGTATAAATAAAATTAAATTCCGATTTATTTTAATATACGCTTATTATGGATATACATATACAGAATATATGAATATTATTTATAGTATTTTGATATTGGCAACAGTAGTATGTATCAATTTGTAACATTTTGTGATGTTATAAAAATCGCAGAATATTGATATTGATTTTATATAGTTTCTTTCATTAATTAATTAACTTAAATATTACACCAAAAAATATTGATATTGATGAATTTTTATATTATTAACACAACGACCACAAAAACAACATGTACAGCTATGACAAAATACAAAATTTAGGAAAACAATATAGGAAAACGTCATATTTTTTTTACCTTTTCAGTGATTTCTCGGCACCTATGAAACCTATTGTCATGATTTAAAAACAGAAGCCTTCTCATGATGTTAGTGATTCATTCTCACTAAAAACGAGCGCCCCAGCTGTCCTATTGAGGGCGTTATCACAAGAACACATATTCAAATCATGTTTTCTCAGGACTTTTTTTTTTACTTCTTCGCTCAATAATCGGGACCGGATTAACCGATTTGGACGATTTTAAATAGCAAACTTCTCAGGATGTTAGTGAATCATTTTTTATACCAACGAGCACCCTAGCTACCCGATTGAAGCCGTCATCGTGATTTCCACAGACGGACAGCCGGACAGATGGACAGACGGACATCGCTATATCAACTTCGCTTGTTATAAGGATCACAAATATATATATTTTATGGGGTCCAGATTTTTTTTCTAATTATTACAAACGGAATGACAAACTTATATATACCCTCTGCACACTGGAGTGGAGGGTATAAAAAAAACATGTTGTATATGTAAATACTCATATACATAGTTTGAATTGATATCACATTGTATTTAAACAAACAGTTAAAGAATAAATAAAAGAATGAATAAGATATTTGTTTGAAATTTAAAAAAAAAAAGGAAAATACAGTTTAAACATGTAGTTTGATTTTGATTTATTAAGTATAGAAATTTGTTTAGAATAACTATTGAAAAAGTTACCTTAAATATTTCTTCCGCAAACAGAATTTTCATTTGTATTGAAAACTAGCGCTAAGACTTGTATGAGTGTGCTTCCAATTATAATCTCAACAAAGTTGGTTCTAAAACATTTTCTCGAAGGCCATAGCATATTGTATCGTATAGTCGGTCTAGACCGACTATAATTTTCTTATTTTATATTATGATTAAAACTCACTTCCGACTGAAGACTACTGTCAAAGTCTTAAGCTCTTATTTGAAGAAATTTTAATATATGAGAACAATTTTTGTAAATTTTATAATTTTTTGTTGATACTAAAGAACTACATACTCATAAATAATCACTCTAAAACCAAACTGTGCTGAACCATTTTTGGTCATAGTCCCCATAGAAAGTTTCCTGATATTCACTTAAATGACTCGAAACACAAAAATGGCATATATTTTTCAAAATTGTTTTGTTAATGTGCTGAGCCATTTTTGGTCATAGTCCCCATAGAAAGTTTCCTGATATTCACTTAAATGACTCGAAACACAAAAATGGCATATATTTTTCAAAATTGTTTTGTTAATGTGTTTAAAACAGTGAAGGCCGTGCCAAACACGGTGGTGCTCGGCTTCTTTCATGTATACAGCCGAACGAAAACAAAAATACACACCAAAGAGTAAAAGTAAACAATTTCATTCAGTCTTGCGAAAGCTTTTGAACAAAGCAGGTCTATGTCGCATTGCCTTTTGAAATTCATATATATTTTTTTTTAATAGGTACACAGAGAATATTTGTTTAAAAGAAACCAAAAATGTTGAGAAAATATCGAAGACTTGATAAACTATAAATTAAACATTTTCTATAAATTACATACGTCGCCTCCATTAGACAACATTATAGCTGTCTTTTATGCATTTTTTTTTTTTTTTTGTTAATTTTAAAAAATATCCAGTTACTGTAGGCTGGTAAGTTTTTTAGTTTTTGGTAACATACCACTTAATAACCTTTGAAATTTCTTATCTTTTTAAGTTTTGCTATTTTGTGTTTTTTTTTTTTTGTTTATTAAAAAATGAATTACTTATTTGATTTAATAAACTTCAAACTTATGGATAAAAGAGATTAAATGTTCTTCACATTTTGTTTTACATTCTCAGAATGTAAGATTTAAAATTTTAAAACAACAAAATATATTTAAAATTTTACCATATTCTTCGTGAACTCAACTATTTTCCCTTTTATGCATTCATATAAACATAAACACTACTACTTACTCAATTCTCTCGATGGCCACAACTGGTTTAAAATATATGAATAAACTAACGTATGGCATCCGATATAAATTTTTTTCAATAGGCAGGCATCAAATTCATAACAATATCACTGGAATATTGGGGTATGTTTATATTATATGTCTATTTCATGTCATCTCCTTGTACAATTGGCTCTTTTCTAAAACTCGATGTTGGGTATCGTATTGTCGTCCTAGCTCTCTTACTTGTTTGCAACTAACAAATCTAGTTTAGGATCTAAAAAAAAAATATATATATAAAAATAACTATTTAAAGCCCATGCGTAGTTTGTAGAGGTTTTGATAACTCTTTTGACAAAAAAAAAAAGTGTTCGGCTACTATTCGGTGTTTGACAAAATTTTGTCTGACGTCGAAAATTGTTATGTTACCACAATAATGTAGTTTTTAAAAAACTTCCACTAATATAAATTTTCCTTGTAAACATAAAAATAGCCATCGGTTTCGATGAACAATTAAAAATGTTTCGGCGTATATTTGG
The DNA here is from genome assembly GCA_963682025.1 of Cordilura impudica. NCBI lineage: Eukaryota > Metazoa > Arthropoda > Insecta > Diptera > Scathophagidae > Cordilura > Cordilura impudica. The sequence continues at coordinate 157,373,081 of OY821519.1, read as the reverse complement.
CATCTGTCGAACTAAATTCCATCTAATTATTATTTTTTCATGTCTTCTGTGAGTCGATGATGCTTTTTTGTTGTTCTTTGCTCCATCTAAAATTATATTTATTAATACTTTAATTAAATTGTTTTAGATTCTACGTGGGTTGCGATATATGTAGTAATTGGTTTCATGGCGACTGTGTCAATATAACAGAAGAAGACTCAAAAAAACTGTCTGAATTTATTTGTGATGATTGCAAAAAAGCAAGGGATACACAAGAACTCTACTGTTTGTGTAAACAGCCATATGATGAATCACAATTTTATATTTGTTGTGACAAATGCCAGGACTGGTTCCATGGCCGTTGCGTGGGCATTGTCCAAAGCGAAGCTGAATTCATAGATGAATATGTATGCCCCGCATGTCAGAAGAATAATTCAGTAAATATGGCTAATATGAAAGATTTGACCGAGTATGAAACAACCGAATTGTGTAAACTTATCAAACAAATACAGGTAAGTAATAACAGCCAGTTTTTTTTAGAATAATACAAATAAATGTTTTTCATGTGTATTGCTTTTAGTCTCACAAAAATGCTTGGCCCTTTATGGAACCAGTCGATCCTAAGGAAGCACCAGATTACTACAAAATTATAAAGGAGCCAATGGGTAAGTATACAACTTAGATATATAATTTAATAAATAAGACCGAATTTTACAGTTATTTCACGAGAAAAATGTAGTAACTTTTGAATAAATAAATATTTTTACGCTGTTGTTTGTTGAAAAGTTGGAACTTTCAGCTTCTATTTGTGTCCTTAATCGTAAAAAATAAGGCAAAAAATGATTTACGTTTGTTTGTCTTCCACAGAAAGTAAGGTTAGGGAACAGACTACATTTAGCAAAGTGGAACCAAAATGTAAATATATATTATTATATATAACATCTTGCGGGGGTAATCTTTAATTTATAGTATTTTCTGGCCAGTGTTATTTATTGGTACATAAATATATACTGGGCTTTTTTTATATTCACTACTGTCGTAATTGTTCTCTTGTTCGTCTACGATGGCGTAGTCAATTTCAGTACGCTATTTGTGCTTCCGTTCCTTTGGTTTAAGTCTTCTTTAGTTAAACGCGTTTAAGCGTCGGCTACATAATTGTCTTTTCCAGTTTATGTATTCGATCTTAATTTTCTGTCTGGCATTGTGTGCACGTCGACCTCTATTTTCGCAATTAGTGTTATTATAGTTATTGTTGTCGCTTCCATTATTTTGTCTATACCCATTATTGATATTTCCATCACGAATGGTTTCTAAATGGTTTCGGGAAGCAATGGTAGTTATTAATGGGTCTTTGCCTGTAATGCAGAATAGTATTCTGTTGCTTGGTGTCCTTAGTACAGCTGCTGCTGATTGCTGAACTGACCTGCCTCCATGATAAGTTTTCATGCAGTTGTTTGAGCCAGTAAGCTTTTTTAAGGCGAGTTTGCAAAAAAAAAAAAAAAAAAAAAATACAAGTTGTAATGGTTACAATCGAAACTTTTAAGAGGTTTTTATTTGGTTGTTACAATGTGACTGAAACTTAAAGTACTAAAAATATTCTTTTGTACACAAGTTGTCTTCATTCTTAACATAATTAAGTTCAATTGAACCGTTGCAAATATTAATATTTGTTTGAACTATTGAATGTTTTGTTATTGTAAAATTATTAAAACTTGTTTTGAGTAGCAAAAGCAAGAGAAAAATTCAAAGCAATATATGTACGCACATGTATATACAAGTATGTACATATGCGTGTATTAAATAATGTTTTTACTGCTGCTGCTGGTGGTGGTTTCAACGAACATCCTCCCCCGTTGGAAAGCTGGGATTTTCAACAGAATTATCTTCAATTGGAATACCGCCAATTTAGCGGCGTCGCGTCGACTCGTACCGTTGACGGTTTTGACTAATAGTGCGTTTATATCTAAACGACCATTTACACGATACCACTCAGTCGTATGATTTTTCGAAATAAAAATCCGATGAAATTCATCGGACTGTCATAAAATCGTACCGACATTACTTCTGCATACTTAGGCCATTTACACCATCACACTCAATGCTTATGAAAACAGCAGTTTCGAATATCAAGCAAATTTATTTTGAAATTTATATATTATTTACACTTTCTTTGTTTTTGTTTACCTTTTTTTTTTATATTACCAAAAAAAAAAAAAACTGGTCCGATGAAAATTGCAAGTTATTAGAAATGTTTCCAAAACTATCGGACTTCAAAAATAAAATCCTACAGACATAAGCTTTTTACATGATACGACTTTTTCATAATACTCGTCTTTTTGACAGGTCGTATTACAAAGTGTGATAGTGTAAATTGGCCTTAAGAAAAATCTAGTATATACGAGATTTCGAGCATAATCTAGCTCATTTTTACTGGATTTCCCATACAAAATAAAATCTAGCTCGTTACTAGATTTTAGCAAAATCGCAAAAAAAAAAAAAAAAAAAACTTGTCAAACTTGGTCACTGCCAAATGATACTACTGTGTATTTTTATTATTGTAGTAGAAAATTACAACGCAGTGACTGAGAAATTAGCAATAAAAACAAAAGCAAACAAGTTGAATAAAAAAAGAAATAAAATATTAATTATTAATAATAATCTAAGCCATAAAAATAAAGTTTTTATTTATTTATTTATTTAATAAAATATATTTTATAAATAAATTTACAAAATACAGAAAAAGAAAAGCGCCGGGTAACTTGACCATAATGCGCGTTGTGATTAAGGTAATGAAAATATGATAAAATACAAAAAAAAAAAAAAAAAATTAACTTTGAAAATTGAGAAGGAAAATGTTTAATGGTATTGGTTTAAATTTCCGTTATGTTGTGTTTGTGAAAATATGGTTTTATCTCGAAGAGTTTACCGGGCTCATAACAATCCAAAATCTCCGCCAACGATTTATTCATTTTGGAAATAGGGCACTCTATAAGGATATCTAGGATATTCATACTTTGATGGCATAGCTCGCATTGTAGAGGGTTGGAGTGGTTATAATAATGTTGGGTATTAAATAACCCTTTTCCAACTCTAAGGCGTGCCAGAAATATACACTGGTATCTGGTGTAAATATGGTGATATCTGGGTCTGTTGTAGTCTGGATTATGTAGCCTTAGAAAACATGTCGAATTTTGCCACTCTAACTGTAGATTTGGGTAATACTTCGATTTAAAGCTGTTGCTAATAAACTGATGAAAGCATGGCATTTCAGTGATAAGTGGCATTTTGATAGCCTGTTTGGCTGCGCTGTCCGCATATTCATTACCAATAATACCGATGTGTGAGGGTATCCACAGAATAAGAATAGCATGGCGTACATTAGGCTTCTTCAGAATGTTGTCATACATATTATTTTTGTTATAAAGAATAGCCTTAACGGCACTTAGACTGTCCGAACATATTATAGATTTTGTGTCTTTGAGTATCGCAAAAGTAATTGCTGCGTTAATCGCCGCGAGTTCAGCCGCAAATATGCCGGAATATATCGGTAAGAGACTCTGTTTGACCACTTACCAACTTGAGTTGGGTAAATGTTGGACCACCGCATAAGAGGTTAAGCCATTCTGAAAGGATCCGTCAGTGAAGAGTTCTGTTTCAGCTGAAAAGTCATAAATTTTTTCTGCAACCATTGCTTTAAACTCCTCCGGGCTAGAATTTGTTTTCTTATGAGTTGCCAAACTGATATCAAACAGCAAATTGTTTACTTTGTTTAGATTACCATCTGGTTTTTCAGGCAACGAAATATCAAATTGTTTTAGGAGAAAAAGGATTTTTTTATGGCACAGATATTCTTTTTTTTGATGAGTATTGATGGTCTTCCAGAAAGTGTTGTGAAGACCGTCCGAAGGGTCTGTAATCGATCTTGATGCTAGATTAACCAATCTTTTTTTCAGCAGAGTACAAAAATCTGGTGATTTTGCCTCCACTCTAAGGGATTCGATAGGAGTTGCCCTCAAAAGGCCAGTAGCAGTTCGGAAGCAATTCAAAGCGGCGTTCAGTGTTTTGCTATTAGTTTTTGTTGTCCAACCATATATTGTGATGCCATGTTGAATCAACCCTTGTGTTAGGGATTTACTTATGTCAATAGCAGTGTCGATATGTGGACCTTTCTTCTTCGAACAAATTAGTTTTAGGAGGTTATTAATTTTGTTTACCTTTTTAATTAAATGCTTTATATGGACATTCCACAACAAGTTCTTTGTAAAAAGTAAACCAAGGATCCTCATTTGATCCTTATAATGCAATACAAAATTGTCCAAAATGATACTAGAAGTACAGCAATTTTTCCTTCTGCAGACGTGCAGTAATTCAGACTTATTGAGAGGTACCACAGCACCTCGTGAAATAGCCCAAGTCTGGACCTTATTGTTAAAAATATTGAGATTGGTTGAAACGAAGGTAGGAGAGCCAGATGTAACGGCGAAAATGTTGTCCGCATATATACCAACATAATCAATTCCTGGTAGATTCTGAATAGATTTGGCCAAAGAGTTTACGTATATTAAGAATAAAATAACAGACAAGGGAGATCCCTGAGGCACTCCATTATCCAAAGAGTGCAGTTGTGATAGATGACCATCAATTTTAACCATTATCCTGCGGTTGGACAGGAATGAATATATAAGTTTGATTATTGGAGTAGGAACCTTCCATTCCCTTAATTCATTTAGAACGAAAATGGATACTATTCTATCATAGGCCTTCTCGATGTCTTCTGATAGAACCACGCTATGTCTTCTCATCGACAGGTTGCGTCTAAGTTTGCTTTCAAGTTCATGGCATAATGAATGAACTCCATATTTGGGTAGAAAGGCGTGTTGTAATTTCGATATGTTGTTTCCAGTATGTTTCAAAAGCCTGGTTGAAATAATTTTTTCAAAAATTTTTGATAATACCGGTATTAAAGATATAGCACGATATCCATCTAATTTATTAGGGTTCCCTCCAGATTTTGGTATGGGTGAAAGAAGTGCCACTTTCCAGTCATGGGGATAGATACCACTTTTCAAAATGTAATTATAAAGTTTTGCTATACGTTCCTTGAGCGCAGGAGGTGAATTTCTGATCATTGCATATGTAATGCGATCAATTGATGGAGTTGAGCCCTTTACTTTGCTAAGCGCCTGATTAATTTCATCCATGCCGATTTCCGTACAAAGAAGGTTATGTTCAGTATCCTTATAATTAATTAGGTGTGAGATGTAACTTTGTTTTTCTGAAATTATATTGGGATTAAATATATTATCAGATCCAATAGAACCAAAACTCTGCAAACTTATTAGCAATATCAAGGGGATTGTTAATGAAGAATAAACCATCGATGATCGATGGAAAATTGCTTCTTCTTTCAGTTCTAATATTTTTAACCCTCGTCCATAGAGTTCTGTAATATAACATTGGGTTAAGTGAATTTAGAAAACTGTTCCAGGTAAGACGTTTTGCAATTATTGATTCTCGCTTAACTAAAGTACAAGCTCTCCTATAGTTCACTGCATTGCACTGACTTCTGTGTCTCTTAAAGAGATTCCAGGCTGCATGTTTATTTTTAACTAGTTTTGCTATGTTATTGTTAAACCAAGCCGGTGAGTGTTTGTTATTCGGTTTATTAGTTTGAGGGATTGTCTCGTTAGCCGCTTTTCTAATGATCCTTTTAATTTGAGCAGCTTCCCTATTGATGTTTCTAGATTCCGGAAAATCTGTCATAATATGTGATACTTTCATTGAGAATGTAGCCCAATTAGCTTTATCATCCATGAATCTTGGGTGAAAACGTTTGCAATATGTTTCTTCGTTATTACAGATAATGATTGGGAAATGGTCTCTAGCGCCCAGAGAACTTAAGGCCGTCCATGTTAAAGAGGGGGATAGATCAGCACTGGCCATAGAAACATCCACCGATGTAAGGGTACTCCGTGTATTGAGGAGTGTAGGTGAGCCATCGTTAAGGATTATTAAACCATAATCGTCAGCGAAAGCTTCCCAAATAGTGCCATTAGGCGATAATGATCGAGATATGAATAGCAGGATTATCATTAAATATTTTCCAAGCGTCTCGCATTGTGCATCTTCTATCCGTTTTGATTTTGTTCACAGATTTATGTTTGATAAAAGTAGGGCAAAATGATTCAAAGGATGAGTGAGTTTCGTTATTGCAGTTTACGCAATATTTCCTAGTGCAAGTGTCATGAGGAGGTACATAACCACAAACTTTGCAAAGTTCAATATTCTTACATCTGTTTTTGGTGTGACCCAGTTTTTGTCAGGTGACGCATCTCATCGGGTTGGAGATGTACTCGTCCACTCGTACCCTCTCCCAGCCTAATTTGAGAATATTCGGTCTATTTATGAGATCGAACGTTAGAACGGCAGCACCAGTGGCAACAAATGTTTTACCTTCTTGGCGATTTATTTTGCGAACACTAATAACTTTCTGAGATTCTAAAGACTTTAAAAGTTCGTCTTCAGGGATGTCAGTAATTTTTTTGGAGTATATCCTACATTGGGTTGAATTTAGAGTATTGTGCATAACAATTTTAACTGTTACTATGTCGATGTATTTGGCTTTGAGGAATTTTTGGACTGATTTTAAATTTGAGGTTTTAATCATCAAGTCACCACTACGCATTTCTGTGACATCTGTGTAGTCTCGTGATATAAAATTGAGGCCCTTTTCGATTTGAAACACGTTGTATGACGACAAAGGTTTTGGTTCTTTGTTAGCAGATTGGGGAAGTGCCGTTGCCACTAGGTATCTGGGAACATGATCATCATTATTCCCAACGTCTGACAGTGGTTCAATATCGTCCACTCTGATTCTTTTGTTCCTGGATTTTTTATTTCTTTCGTATGATGGATCTAGGATACTGAATCGATTTTGATCGGGGGATCAGCCCCACTCATGTTGAAATCTCAAAACCTCTTCACGCTCTTCTAAAATTATGCTTCAAATTAATTAAATTAGTTTATTTTATGAAGCAAATTAAATAAATTTATAGAGATGTGATTGCAAACGCCCGTTACTTCTCCGATAACAAAAAGTCTATATAACAACCGCAATTAAGAAGCACGATGTTAACACGGCAATTGCCTGTCAAAGACTGAGATAAAGTTTTTATTAAAATGTCTTTCCTTATGCATATGAGTTTTATTATCTCCGTAACTGTGCGAGACTGTGTGTGACTATCTTAAAATTAATCTTTGGCCACAACAAGTCTATGGACAAAGTTTCAGATCCATCGGATGAGGGGAAGTGGGGTTTTGATCTCTCCGTGACTGTGCGTGACTATGCGTGACACTTGACTATGTCGAAGTTGATCTTTACAGCAAGTATATCGACCAAGTTTCAGATCGGTCGGATGATAGTAAATGACATTTAGATCACTCCGTGACTGTGCGAGACCATGCGTGACTAAGTCAAAGTTAATCTTTTTCCACAGCAAGTGTATGGACTAAGTTTCAGTTCGATCGGATGAGGGGAAATCACATTTAGATCACTCCGTGACTGTGCGTGACTGCGCGTGACTAAGTCAAAGTTAATCTTTTTTCACAGCAAATGTATGGACCAAGCTTGAGATCGATCGGATGAGGGGAAATGACATTTAGATCACTCCGTGACTGTGCGTGACTGCGCGTGACTAAGTCAGAGTTAATCTTTTTTCACAGCAAATGTATGGACCAAGCTTAGCTTGAGATCGATCGGATGAGGGGAAATGACATTTAGATCACTTCGTGACTGTGCGTGACCACGCGTGACTACCCCGAAATTAATCTGTAGTCACGACAAGACTATGGGCCATGTTTCAAATCAATTGGATAAGGGGGAATGGGGTCCACCCATGGCAGACAGACAGACAGAGAGTATGAGTTAAAAGAAAGAGTTTAAAAATGACGAACCTATAATATTTAGTAATTGACAAGTTTTAACGTTTTATTCTTATATGTGCTCATTCCAATCTGCTATATAATAATTGTGGAAAATGAATTGGTTTTTGTTGTTCAAACAATACATTTAACAAATGATGTTTTTCGCAAAATTTCTGTTTCAGCTTGTGCTTTTTTCATTATTGATGCATAATATAATAAAAAAATCTGTGCCTTTTTAAAATTTTCCATATTTTCATTTTCCTATTGTTTTGTTTATTTTTGGGGTCCGCCATCTAACGTTTTTTTTTTTCAACTAGTGCTTATTTCGTGAATGGTAACACTTAGCTCATGTCTGATTTGACAGATAATTAGTTTTATCCTTCCGCTGAAGGAATATGGTTGTGTATACGCTTGAACAACGCTGGGAAATATTGCGACATTACTTTGAAAATCATGGTAATGTTGCAGAATGTGTGCGAAAATTGCGTACGGATTTTGGAAGAAGAGAAGCACCGTCAGCTCCGTATATTCGTTATCTTGTGAAAAAAGTGAAAGAAACTGGCATCCTCATCGATAAACCAAAGCGCGAAAAGCCAAAAACAGTGCGTAATATTGCTGCTGTGGCAGAAAGTGTGCGTGAAGCTCCATCAACATCAATTCACCGTCGTTCTCAAGAATTGAACATTTCGGAGGCATCATTGAGACGAATTTTGCATAAAGACCTTGGTATGACGCCATACAGAGTGTAATTGGCTCAGGAGTTGAAGCCATCCAATGCGTTTTTGCTTCGCTAAGTGGGCCTGCGATCGACTTACAGAAGATGCCGATTTTGCAAAAAAAAAAAAATCATCTTTTCAGATGAAGCTCATTTTGATCTTGGCGGGTATGTAAACAAGCAAAATTGTCGCATTTGGGGCACAGAAAACCCGCACGCATACATTGAAAAGCCGATACACCCAAAACGAGTCACTGTTTGGTGCGGATTTTGGTCCAGAGGCATAATTGGGCCATTTTTCTTCGAAAATGGGCAAGGAGTGGCTGTTACAGTCAATGGCGATCGTTATCGGGCCATGTTGAACGAATTTTTGTTCACAAAAATTGAAGAGGAGGATATTGGCAACATTTGGTTTCAACAGGACGGCGCTACGTGCCACACAGCCGAAGCTACACTCGATGTTTTGCGCCCTGTTTTTGAAGATCGCATTATCAGCCGCAGAGCTGATGTCGTTTGGCCACCTCGGAGCTGCGATTTGACACCGTTGGACTATTATTTGTGGGGTGCCCTCAAAGATAAGTGTTACGCCAACAAGCCAGAGACAATTGGCGCTTTAAAGGACAATATTCCTGAAGCCATTGGTGAAATACAGCTGCACACAATCGACAATGTGCTTAAAAATTGGACCGATCGTGTAGGCCATTTGAATGAAATTATTTACCATTATTAACCGGAAGGATTGTACTTTCAAATAAAAAAAGAAAGTTGAGATAATATTCAGTAGTTTTTTTTATAGTATTTTCAAAAAAAAAAAGTTATTTGGCGGACCCTTTTAATGTTTAATTTTAATCAGCTTTTTATTTTTGTGGAAACAAAATCTCAAAAAAGTTAGATGTAAACGGTATAGATTTTGAAATAGATTTGAACTAAAATCTACTAGATTTTCCTTAGATGTAAACGCCTATAATGCAACCCGTACTACTCCGTCTCTTCCGGCGACCACATTCACTATACGACCAAGCTGCCATTTCATGTGTGGAAGATTTTCGTCTTTTATTAATACCATGGTGCCATCAGTGAGGTTTGTGTTTGATGAGCGCCACTCGCAATAGTATTATATATGAGCTGCTCCATTTCTTCTAAAAAACTTGTTGCATATAGCACACTCTTTGCCATCTGCTTAAATGGCTGATGTCTAAATCTGTTATATCAGGCTCCAAAAGGGTTGTTAAGGGTGTGCACATCAAGAAATGAGCAGGGGTCAGTACCTCGAGATCATCTGGACCCTCTGATATAGGGCATAAAGGCCTAGAATTTAGGATGGCAGAAAGGTGTAAGCGAATATAATTTGCTAGATGATAAGACATTTTCATTTCTTTTTAAAAGTTTTTATTCAGTAGTAAAATGTACAAATTGTATATTGCGAATCAAAGTTTAAGTACCCATTGTTATCTCTTGCGGCGTTAAATCTCCATTATATTTGATACCTTTTATGAAATTAAAAAATCGATATACATAAGCAAAAACTCGTTGAATCTTGGAAATATGGCAACATTGTTTAGTACCAACATCTGATCTCTTCATTTTGACATTTCCTTTTTGTACATAGATATATTCAAGTATATACTTATACTTACAGCTTTAACATTTTTGTACCTTAAGTATCTTTCTTATTAATTGAATTTAATTCTTGTAAATAAACCTTGTTATATTTATATAAAAGAAACACAATAATTGGCGACGAGTTAAACCCGAAAAATCAAAATATCGAAAAATTCAATTAATTGAAAGAAATTGCCAAAAAAAAAAAAAAAATATCAAGTGCAGAACAAATCCACAATGAACGCCGAACAGTTTGCAAAATTTCTGGAAATACAGCAGAAAATAATAGAACAAATGACAAACAACGCAAAATCAACAGGTGCAGGTTCATCAAATCAATTAGGGCCGAACACAAACATTGCATTAGTTCCAAATATCGAATTGTTGGACATTTCAAAGGAATCATTCCGCAATTATAAATTGAGGTTTGAAAATTACACTCGCATGAAGAATATCAACAACAACAAAGAGTACTGTGCAAGGTTATTGCTGAATTTAATTGGCGCTAAAAGTTTCAACACAGTGACAGCGCCGGCTTCACCAAGAACAACGAGTGAGCTGAAGTACGATGAGTTGGTGAAACTTTTAGAAGAACATTTATAGCCGAAACAAAATGTGTTGGTATCACAGCATCAATTTTTATCGAAATACCGAACAGATGAACAATCGATATCAGAATTTGCTGCAGCGCTCAGAACTGACATCGGTGATTGCGAATTTTACTGCCAATGCAAAAAATCCGTAGCTGAGATATTTCTTCGCGCGCAATTTATTCGAGGGCTGAAAGATAATAATATTCGTGAACAATTACTACAGTCACCACAACTATCTGCGTTTTCAGATATTGTGTCAAAGGCGTTGGCTCTCGAAGCGGCGAAAATTAATTCCAGAGAACTTGCAATAAAACAAGTCAATTAAATTCTCAGGAAATTAACAAAATTTCTGGTAAAGCTGTAAAAAATAAACAAAAATATCATCGAAAATCTCATCAAAGCAAATCGAAGCAGGAAAGGTATGAAACTGATAACAAAGCATTGGGCCTTGATGGTCTTTGTCTAAGGTGTGGTAGGAGCAACCACTATGCAAAAGAGTGTCGCAGCAACAAGAATAATCTTAGATGCTCGGAATGTAACAAAACTGGTCATGTAGTTAAGGTATGTATAAAATCACGTTTAAAAGACGATAAATCGAATAAAGAATCAACTCATCAAGTTCAAAACATCCATCAATATGGAGTTTTAAGCGTAGTCGATCAGAACACCTTAACAAGTTGCGACCGATTTTTCGTAACCCTAAATGTTCAAGATAACCCCATTCAGTTTGAGATGGATACGGGGTCGGGGTATACATTTTTGCCAAGGGATCAATTTTTCCAAACTTAACCTCAATGTTCCATTGTTACCAGCCAATCTTTCGTTTCGGTCATACACCACAGATATTTTTACCCCTGATGGGAAGATTTTAGTCAAAGGCGAATATGAAGGTACAGCAATTGTTGATGAAATCTACATTGTTCCAGAGGAGTATACAGCATTCCTTGTGGAAAATTCCGATTGAATCTTTTTACAGCAACAACGATGGGGGTTGATTGAGTGGATGTGTCTGGAACGCACCAATCGAAATAATAAAAAAGAAACAAATTAGGTTTCTCTTTGTGGCAACTAAAAAAAAGCAAGTGACAATACTTTCCTTTATGTATCTTGATGAATGTTACACTTTTGATTTTATTTTGGTGGAAATTACAATTTATTGGGTTGTTTGATTTACAAATGTTAATAGAACTTTTTGATTAAAAAAAAAAATTACCGCGAACGAAAAAAAAAACGAACTTTACTTTTTGGGGGTTAAACAACGATTGATGTTCAAAAAAATAAAAAACAACGATTCGACCTTAAAACTAAAATAATAAAAAAAACATTCGTTAAAACTTAAGTACTAAATTACTTAATGACACCAACACCCTCTGCATCTCAAATTGATGATCGTATCATTAGGGTGACCATCCAAACGTAAACATCCCGGCCGCCTTGCAGTACTGCAACCAAAAACCATTGTACCAGTCCTAGAGACATAAATAAATAGAAAAGGCAAAAAGAAAAACTCCAATATTAAATTCAAATTTTAAAAATTCGTTTTATCCAACAACGAATATAGCAGTAAAATATATTAAATCAAAGTTGAACCGCGAGCAGCAAACTTTAATTCCATTTTCCGCACACTAGTCGTTCAACGGTAAAAAAAACTAAAAAGGTAAGAAAAAAACTAAAACAAAGAAAGATTTATAAATAGAAGTATCATGACTCGAATCAACAAAAAAAAAAAACACTCCTTACAAGGTCAATCATTGTGGTGCGCATGAACCGGAAACGATGTAGCCAAAAATGGTAAATTGAGCCAGAGGTTTCCCAAAAGAGCCACCAGAAACGGCATTTCTTATAATTTTCGTGTAGACATCACATCCGAGCTTTGTATGGACTAGTGCTGCATCATCCACAATCCTCGCATCAGTAGACGGAGTCACCAGTGTGAATTTTCGCCTCACCTTGGCGTAAGCTTCAACCGTCTCGCTGTTTCCGTGGTTACCAAGTCGCCGCACAACCTCTTCCGAAACAACAGAGCATTCCGATCCGGGGTCAATCACAGCGCGTTCCGAAATATATAACGATCCCTGGAAACTATTTTAATTATCGCCGTGGGCTTCAACAACATGCTCTGACTAATAACATAATTTGGCAACGAAACATCATTGGCTCTTCTGTGGTTGATTTCTCCATATTGTGCGGGCTTTTTATGGTTCCTCGAATTACTAGGAACCAGAGCTCGAGACGAACTAGGTCCCTCGATCTGTAGACCATCGGACGAACGAGGTCCCCTGGCTGAGTTTCGAGACGAACGAGGTCTTTTACTCTTAGGGCGGGTAGACGAACTATGTCGCCGTTCACAGCGCTTTACTTTTTTGTTCTTTTTTGGGACTGACGAACTAGGTCTTTTACCCGGCTTATGTAGGAGAGTGTGATGCATGTCACCGCAGCGCTTGCATTTGCCCGTACTTTCACAAGTACGCCAGGTATGGTCGTGACTCAAGCATCCAGCAAAATACTTGTAAATGGAAACAAGCTGCATCCTTTCCTTATAATCTACTTGGAGAAACTTTTCACAGAAACGTAATGGGTGGTCCTTTAAACACACACGGCAAACCATTTTATGTGTGTTACGACGACCTTCAGCATACTTTTTTTGACAAAACCATGATACTATAAAGAATTTAAGTAGTAAAAAAACAGAACTAACACGTTGGAAGAAGTACTAACTTCACAACTGGTCTTGTAATTAAGCTACGCTCTGTTTTTAGCTCCACAGCTCTGACATGACCATCTTTACCCAAGTGGGCTTTTACTACTCTACCTAACCGCCATTCGATAGTCGGTAAGTTGTCTTCTCGAATGACAACCAAATCTCCAATCTCCAGGTCCTTTTGCATAAATTTCCATTTATTACGCTTTTGGAGATCCTTTAAGTATTCATCTTTCCACCTAGAACATAAACGCTGGTTCAATGCTTTAACTCGCAGCCATCGATTAGTAATGGAAATAGGCGCTTCTAAAATTTCAGCTTCGGGCGGAGATAAAAGTGGACCGCCAATCAGAAAATGGCCCGGAGTTAGAATGTCTAAGCATTCCACATTTTCTGATAAAGGACACAAAGGTTTAGAATTTAAACATGATTCAATGCCAGCTAATAAAGTCGAAAATTCTTCAAAGGTATATTTCAAGCCACCGGCAATTCTTCTAAAATGGCGCTTGAAGATTTTTACACCTGCTTCCCATAAGCCAACCATATGAGGTGCACTAGTAGGTTAAAATGCCACTCAAGGTCTTGGGGTCCATACCGCGAATTTACAGCAGTACCTGAGCTACGAAGAAAATCACGAAAATCTGATTGTAAAGCCTTTGAGGCACCTACGAAATTTGAACCATTATCCGAGTGTATTTCCCTCCGATATCCTCGTTGCGCAACAAATCTTTCAAAAGATGCTAAGAAGGATGGTGTAGATAGACTGCTTACCGCTTCTAAATGAATCGCTTTCGTAGCAAAACATACAAATAAACAAACATAACCCTTCGTAATTAAACAAGCTCGACCGGTATAATTTCGGATATCAAAGGGTCCGCCGGAATCCGCACCAGCAGTGGTAAAAGTTCGAGAAGTAACACTTCTAGAAGTGGGAATAGCTGCCATAATCTGAATTTGAGTTGCCTTTTTTTTGTATCGTGCAGATCTTACATCGGCCGATAACCGTTTTGATCAAATTTTTGGCGTGTGGAATATGAAATTCAGTCCGTAGGACTCTCAACATTAATTGATTTCCACCGTGCAGCGTAACTTTGTGGATAAAATTGACAAACAGAAGGGAAAACTGACACCCAGCATGTAAAACTATAGGAAATTTTTCACTATATGTTAAATTCGGAACATTTGCCAAACGTCCTCCAACACGAATAATCCCCTTATCATCCAAAAAAGGATTCAAATGCAACAGTTTCCCTTCTAACACCGGTTGGTCATTCGACAATTTATAATATTCGGCGGAAAAGAAAGCCTTTTGTGATACGATTATCAACTTCTCTTTAACTGACTGAATTTCAGCTGAAGTTACATCTGGAGACGGAAAAATTTCTCCTTGTTTTAAAATAAGTTTCCAGCCCCTGACTACTAAAGCCATGACACGTAATGCTCTCGAATAGGAAGAAACGTCTTTCAGCAAATCGTAAAAAGACTCAAAGTAAACAAAAAATACCTGGTGTCAAATTCTTTAACAGATAAAGTATCCCATTGATCGGAATAAGAACATAGCCACGAAGGGCCATGCCACCAAAGTTGATTCTCAACTAAATCTTGTGGCCGCACACCACGATTTAACAAATCAGCAGGGTTGTCTTTCGAGCAAACGTGCCTCCAGCAATTTTTCTCCGTTTTTTCAACAATTTTCGAAACCCTATTAGCTACGAAAGCTGAACAAGTATTAGATGGTTATTGAAGCCAAGCCAAAACGATCATTGAATCGCTCCATGCATATACTCTCGTCCGAGTTTCATCAAACTTAAAATCTTTTTTGACCGTATCAATCAACCGAGCCAAAAGGTACGCTCCACAGAGTTCAAGACGAGGGAGTGAAACTGTTTTCAAAGGAGCTACTCTAGACTTCGCCAACAATAAATGAGATTGAAAAGCGCCCTTTTCATCGAAGACGCACATAAACACAAGCGCCATACGCCCTTTCAGATGCATCCGAAAACCCATGAATTTCTAAATTGGCCGTAGGTGTGAACCCAATCCAACGAGATATAGTTATCCTATCAATGAAACTATAGTCATCAATAAATTGCCTCCATTTCAGGCTACTATTTTCCAACAAAGCATCATCCCAATCTGTCCTCTCGCTCCAAATTTGTTGCATTAATATTTTTGCAATAATCACTATAGGTCCTAGCCAACCAGCGGGATCAAAAAGCTTCTCTCTTAGTAAAATTATCCTTTACAGGAATAAGAGAAGTTGCAAAATAGAATGTATCAATTTTAGCATTCCACCTAATACACAATGTTTTTGTGGTACTCTCATCGTCGATTTCTAAAAAGTTTTCATGCAAAAGAAAATCAGTTGGCAGGCCCTGCAGAATACGTTCATCGTTGGAGGTCCACTTCCTCATAGAAAAGCCAGCCGATGATAAAACCAACAATAACTGATCCCGAGCCGCCATAGCCAATGAAACGTCATGAGCTCCTGCTAGAGCATCATCCACATACATCATTTGACGCAAAATCTTCGAAGCGAGTGGCCATTTTTCCTCAACGTCGCTAGCTAATTGATGCAATGTCCTAATAGCTAAATAGGGAGCACAATTTACCCCAAAAGTGACAGTTCTCAATTCATAATCTTTTAATTCGTCACCCGGGTGGGGCCGGTGAACAAAATATCGTTAAGACTTAAGCCTGAAGATGAACGACTCGAGGCATTAAAAACAACCCTGACCTTAGTAGACACACTTTTAGGTTTAAACACAGCATGATGTGGCAAATAAAAAGATTTTGAAAATCCAAAATCATCATATTCCGAAAGAACATTGTCACAAGTCGTCTTAAGAGTCGGGTTTTTAAGCAGCGACACCTCGTTTCTTACAATCTGCCGCTGCGATTTCTCACGAGAAAACCCTAATCCACTATTAGTCAAATATTGGGGTTTAAAAGGCAAAGAAACTACATACCGCCCCTCTGCACTACGCCTCGTATTTTTTTTGTAATATGCTTTGCAATATTCGTCTTCGGATGTCGACTCGGAGGCCTTTGGGGGTTCTTCTATGGCCAAGAATTTCTCCAACTGTTTATCTAGGCCAACTTCTGTATAAAAAGGAACACACGTAGTAAAGGCTCCTTGTCTCAAACTAGTAAGTGGACCAGTTAGAATCCACCCAAAAATGGTTTCCTGAAACATAAAATTTCCCAAAATGTTACGCTTGACCCCATCTCGCATGATTTTGGAGTAAATATCAGCGCCAATTAGTAGATCGACTTTACCACTTCTTGAGAAATTGAGTCGGTCAACTTTAAACCTAACAACGAAATCGATTGCGAAACATTAACCAGTTGGCAAATTTCCCGTTAAATTAGGCAGAATCAAACCATCTACATATATCCTAAACGAACTATCCAGCGGAGAACTCAAGTCGAATGAAAAAAGTTTTTGAACTGAACCCGCCAAAGCATTGTTTAAACCAGAAACTCGAGCTCCAATACCTCTAACTGGTAAATTAAGTTTCCGCTGCAACCCTTCAGAAATAAAGGTGGCCTGTGAGCCCGAATCAATGAGGGCTCTGGGCGAAAATACGTCCCACGACACACTATATTGACTACAGCGGTTCCCAAAAGAATTTGTCGATTGGTAGCAGCAAAAAAGTTCTGCACCATTGCATTTTGTGCGGCCACCTGACTCGTACTTGGTCCCTCAACATTTACCACCTCCCTATGTAGTAACGAATGATGTTTTAATTTACACACCAAACAACTAAAATTGCTTTGGCAAGTATTTAACTTATGACCATCACTCAAACAGTTCAGACATAAATTGTATCTTTTCACAATTATATATCTGTCCCCGGGATTCATTTTCAGAAATTTGGGACAAGTTCTTAACAAATGGTCTTTGGAGCAACTTGGGCATGTCTTTTTAATCACTTACATCTGATATGTCCTTACTTTCCTATCGTTACCTGAACGAGAATTAATTCTGGAGTGCGAATTATCTCCTGAATTAACAATCTTACTGGAGCTGGGTTTTTCAATATATTTTGCTGGGTTCGATGTAATAGTCTCTCCCTCTTGCTGGAAAGTTGCTAATGTCCAACCAATCCCTACAAAGGGTGCGGCTAATAACCCTGAAAATTACCGTCCAATTGCAATCTGCTCTGCGCTCTCAAAGGTGATGGAGAGCATGATCAATTTCCATCTTGTGAACTACTTATAGGCCAATTCACTTCTTAATGATCGACAGTATGGCTTCCGTAGAAATCGTTCCACGGGAGACCTGTTAGCTCTACTTTCTGAGCGCTGGAGTCGCTCCATTCGCAATTTTGGCGAAAATAAAGTGGTTGCTCTAGATATTTTCAAGGCATTCGATCGTGTGTGGCACTGTGCATTGATATCAAAGCTTATTGCATTTGGGGTCGGTAATGACTTCTCTCGATTTATATCGAGTTTTCTCAGAGACCGAACAATACGTGTTGTTATTGATGTGGTCTCATCTAATGAGTTAGCTTAATTCAGGGGTACCCCAAGGTTACGTTCTTTCGCCTTCTCTTTTCCTTATCTTTCTGAACGACCTTCTTGGTCAAACTTTTAATTCTATTTACTCTTTCGCAGATGACAGCAGCATTTGTCATTCATATTCCTTTAATTGTAGGCCAAGCCTCTTGGAGGTTGGGGCAGAAGGCAGACAATGAATGACACACTCAATCAAGACCTGTTAACAATCTCCGAGTGGAGTAAAGCGAATAGGGTTGATTTTAATGCGCTGAAGACTCAATGCTGTATGTTGACCCATAGGGCCATGGAAGCAACAATGTCATCTGTATATATGGGTGGTATAGGTATTGAGGAATCGGATACTCGATGTTCTAGGCATGAGAATTCAATGTGATGTTCGTTGTAACGATCATGTTTTTCAAGTGTCGAAAGAAGCATTCAAGTGTCTTGGTTTTCTAAAACGGTGTAAAAATTACATCACTCCTTCTGATCTCCTTAAAGTCTATACCACTTACATCCGACCGAAAATGGAATACAACTCCCATATATGGGCACGAGCTTCAAAGTCTATTTTGGAGCTACTGGACCGTGTACAAAGGAGGGCGTTGGCGCTCATCAATGACAGTAGGGTATCCAACTCTATTGATTCATTGGAACATCGTCGGAATGTGGATTGTGTTTCACTGTTCTATTGATATTACCATGGGAAATGTTCTTCTCAGATTAGCGGACTTATTCCAAGTGCCCGAGTTTCGGTTCGCTCTACCCGCTTCTCTAGTAGATCACATCCGTTTGTAGTCTCTTGCCCAGTTGACCGCACAACGCATTACAGAGAGAATTCGTTTATCAGTCGAACTAGCCGTATGTGGAATAAACTCCCCGCAGAGGTCTTTCCTGACAGTTATAATCTAATAAAATTTAAGTCAAATATCCACAAACACTACTCCCTCTTTCCTCCTCCCTACAACCTATTTTCCTGAAACCAACACAATGCACTGCATTTGTAGGGGCATCCACTGAGTGTTGGTTAATATAAACAAAAATACCCGAAACGGTTTCTAATGATTGAAAACGAGGCGTGAGAAAATCGTCCATATCTTTCCACTTCGGAAATTCCGTTTTCTCCCTGTTCCCATAACGACAAAGTTAGATCAGGCAATTTTATAGAGCAAAGAAAAATAAAAATTGGGTCCCAATTCGAGATATCAATTTCGTGTAAATGAAGAGCTGAAATTCAATTATTGATATCTCTTTGCAACGCTTTATTTCACTAGCTGACTCTGGTTTGACCTCAACCAAATTAAACAAAATTTTTAATTGGATATTAACTAGAATTCTCCTATTCTCATACCTATCCTTCAAATTTTTCCACGCAGTATCGAAACCACCATTAGTTAGGGGAGATTTTTTAACGATATCCAAAGCCTCATCTCGCGTATTTTGTCGGAGATAAAACAGCTGTTCAACTGCCGACAATGAGGAACCGTTAATATAGACTGCCATGAACATGTCCCTAAAGGCAGGCCAAGACTGGTAATCACCAAAAAAGGTTCGGTGGTGCATGGTGGTAACCTATTCTGATGAGTAGGTAATCTGTTATCACCAGAACTCACAGCATCCCTTGAATTTGCACCACATTGAGTAGAAGAAAGTACCGACTTATTGACAAAAGATTGGGATAATTCCCCCATTAGTGCATCACAGCTAATATAAGCTAATCGGCATTCCTTAAATAGTAGTTTCGCTGCCGCACCGTCTTCTTCAGAGTCAGCTTTACCCCCCGCAGTCATAAAAGTTTCATAAGATACCCTTACTCTTTCCCATAACGTCTTGAACTCTTCCTTTTCAAGTTCAATCGTAAACGACGTCTGGTTTGCCTTATGAGTATCGTTAAAATCTTTCTCAAATTCGAGAAAAAGGTCCGCATATTTCTCAAATTTTTTTAAAATATCGGATTTCACCATATTTCCAACAAAAAATTACTTTAAATCAAGCAAATAAAACAAATTACTTAAAGACCGAAAAATTATTTTATAAATCGCCAAAAGTTCCTCAAAGGCGTTGAAAAAGTTCAAAATTTTCACACAAAACATCGATGTAAAACTTTTTATTAAGTTTGCGGTAGTAGAAAGTAACTTTTTAACTTGAAAATTACGAGGAAAGTGCTTCCTAACAAATTTGATTAAAATTTATTAAATCAAAATATCCACGAAAAGGATTAAAAAAATTTATTTCCAACAAAAATCAATTTTCAAGGTATTGAATACTTTTTATCAAACAAACAATTTATTTACAAGTCGAAAAGTTCACCAAACAAGTTAACAAAAATTCGAAAGTCTGCTAAAAATTCTTTGAAATGTTATTTAAAATGAAAGGCACGTAGTACAAATTCAAAAAGTTAATATATGAAACTTTTATTTTATATACGAAAAATATTTTTAGTATTTGTACCATTATATTGCTCGACAGTAAACTAACACACCGATTTGTATGTATTCTTTAGAAAATCTAATTTTGTTTTTTGGTACACTTTTTGGCTTTACTTTTCACTTTGTATCGTATCACT
This sequence comes from Cordilura impudica, assembly GCA_963682025.1. Classification (NCBI taxonomy): domain Eukaryota; kingdom Metazoa; phylum Arthropoda; class Insecta; order Diptera; family Scathophagidae; genus Cordilura; species Cordilura impudica. The sequence continues at coordinate 157,352,499 of OY821519.1, read as the reverse complement.
ACACTTGTTGCACTTTCCTTTTAATTTTTCATAATATATGACCTTCTCCGAGAAAAGGGACCTAGTGTGTCAAAAAACGGGTTGTGTCAAAAACGGTTGATTCCGGTACCTAAAAGCGTGTAGAAATTTTAAATGCGTTTTTTTCTGAAAACTTAATTTTCACACACTAGGTCCCTTTTCTCGGAGAAGGTCACATATGTTCTATTAACTATCTTTAAAAAAAAAACACCATTCATTTCATAAGAAAATTCACAAATTAGTATACAAAATGTAAACAAATGTTGGTTGACAATTACCATATGACACAGATAATCAGTACGGTATTGCCAGATCACACAGAGTTGCTTTTTAATTTTCGGAGTTTAAAAACAGGGTGGCTCAAAACTATTCTATTAACTCTTATATACTTTTAAATTAAGGAGTATTTTTTACTGCTTTTTTACCTCACAGATATATTTCCTTTAAAATTTTCATCAAATAAAAAATTTTAAAAGGAAAAAACTGAGGATTTTTATCAATAATAAAAAATTAAAGTCACTTCACCTTATGTGTAGATTTTCTTCAACAGAAATGTTCCAGTCCAATCCGGTTCGATGAGGACCAATGAAAAATTCCGATTGAATCTTTTTACAGCAACAACGATGGGGGTTGATTGAGTGGTTGTGTCTTGATGAATGTTACACTTTTGATTTTATTTTGGTGGAAATTACAATTTATTGGGTTGTTTACAAATGTTAATTCAAAAAAAGTACCGCGAACGAAAAAAAAACGAACTTTACTTTTTGGGGGTTAAACAACGATTGATGTTCAAAAAAATAAAAAACAACGATTCGACCTTAAAATTAAAATAATAAAAAAAAAACATTCGTTAAAACGTAAGTACTAAATTACTTAATGACACCAACACCCTCTGCATCTCAAATTGATGATCGTATCATTAGGGTGACCATATGTAGAGTGACCATCCAAACGTAAACACCTTGGCCGTCAATGGATTCGGAAACTAAACATAAATTTAAATGAAATCAATACTTCATATGCAACGAATCAAATAAATATTGTAAACAAAATCGATTCAATTTTGAACGAATTTTAAGATATTTTCAAACCAAAAATTGGATGCGTCAAACAATACACAATATCGCTTAAATTGCGAGACGATGCAAAGCCTATATTTACACGAGAGCGGGAAATTCCATACGCGTTAGTCCAAAAAGTCAACCACGAAATCGACCAGTTGGAGGCATCGGGCGTGATTTCAAAAACTGAAATAAGCGATTGGGGTTCTCCTCTTGTGGTCATACCGAAATCGGACGGCGGTGTACGGTTGTGCCTGGACTATAAAGTAGGCGTGAACGAACGACTGGTGGACGCTAATAGCACAATTAGAAAAATTGAAGATATTTTCAACTGCTTGCGTAACTCGAAATATTTTTGTACCTTAGACCTATACAAAGCGTATTTGTACATTCCTGTCTATGACGACTCAAGAAAAATTCAAACCATGTCAACACATCGTAGTACTAAAGTAAACCGTTTGTCTTTCGGTATCAAAACGGCACCATCTGAATTTAATCGAATAATTAATCAAATTTTAAGGAAATCATGAGAAAAACTCGAAAGGGAAGAAGTTCTTGGACCTGTGTGAAGATTTTGGATTGCATATTTTAAATGGGTGATGAAATAGGCAAGTTTACTTTTATGAGCAGCAGAGGCGAATCAGTTATTGATATATGTGCGGTGGCACATGATAATTTGGAAGCAATTGAAAGGTTTACGGTAGAAAATAAAATATGGTCCGACCATATGCCAATAATGCTGACTATGAACATAGAAATTGCAAACATTGTTAAACCAATGAAATTGTTGCCTAAACTCAAATGGGATGAGAGAAAGAAAAATGAATACAGAGAAAAACTGGATCAAAACTTATCCTCATATAAGCAACAAAGAAATATATTAAAATTGAAGGAAATAACCGACATTATACATATGTCAAAACAAAATTGTTATGAAAACGAGTTTCAAATTTAAAAAGAAAACAAATGGTTTAATTTAAAATGCTTTAATTACAGGGAAAAATCATTTAGTACATTACAACTCTATCGCCAAAAACCCACAGGAGCCAAGAAGGAAAAATATCTTATTGAAAATAAAAAATTTAAACTTGTATGTGAAAAAAGTAAATCTGAATACTATAAAAGCATAGAAAATAAAATAAACAACGTTTTAAATATTAAAGATTGGTTGAAGCTAATCAAAGAAATTAAAAATAAAGCATTACAACCAAATCCCGGAATTGAAATACATATTTTTAGGCAATACTTTGCTGATCTACTCAATCTATCACAAAATTCAAATAATAAAGGGTCCGCCATCTAACGTTTTTTTAAACTAGTGCTTATTTCGTGAATGGTAACACTTAGCTCATGTCTGATTTGACAGATAATTAGTTATATCCTTCCGCTGAACGAATATGGTTGTGTATACGCTTGAACAACGCTGGGAAATATTGCGACATTACTTTGAAAATCATGGTAATGTTGCAGAATGTGTGCGAAAATTGCGTACGGATTTTGGAAGAAGAGAAGCACCGTCAGCTCCGTATGTTCGTTATCTTTTGATAAACCAAAGCGTGAAAAGCCAAAAACAGTGCGAGAATATTGCTGCTGTGGCAGAAAGTGTGCGTGAAGCGCCATCAACATCAATTCACCGTCGTTCTCAAGAATTGAACATTTCGGAGGCATCATTGAGACGAATTTTGCATAAAGACCTTGGTATGATGCCATACAAAGTCCAATTGGTTCAGGAGTTGAAGCCAACTGACCATCCAATGCGTTTTCGCTTCGCTAAGTGGACCAGCGATCGACTTACAGAAGATGCCGATTTTGCCAAAAAAAAATCATCTTTTCAGATGAAGCTCATTTTGATCTTGGCGGGTATGTAAACAAGCAAAATTGTCGCATTTGGGGCACAGAAAACCCGCACGCATACATTGAAAAGCCGATACACCCAAAACGAGTCACTGTTTGGTGCGGATTTTGGTCCAGAGGCATAATTGGGCCATTTTTCTTCGAAAATGAGCAAGGAGTGGCCGTTACAGTCAATGGCGATCGTTATCGGGCCATGTTGAACGAATTTTTGTTCACAAAAATTGAAGAGGAGGATATTGGCAACATTTGGTTTCAACAGGACGGCGCTACGTGCCACACTGCCGAAGCTACACTCGGTGTTTTGCGCCCTGTTTTTGAAGATCGCATTATCAGCCGCAGAGCTGCGATTTGACACCGTTGGACTATTATTTGTGGGGTGCCCTCAAAGATAAGTGTTACGCCAACAAGCCAGATACAATTGACGCTTTAAAGGACAATATTCCTGAAGCCATTGGTGAAATACAGCTGCACACAATCGATAATGTGCTTAAAAATTGGACCGATCGTGTAGGCCATTTGAATGAAATTATTTTCCATTATTAACCGGAAGGATTGTACTTTCAAATAAAAAAAGAAATTTGAGATAATATTCAGAAGTTTTTTTTTTAGTATTTTCAAAAAAAATAAAAAGTTATTTGGCGGACCCTTTATAATGTGTATGCCCATGTTTTATACTGATGATGATTTAGATTACCCAATAAACACATTAGAAGTAAAAAGTGTGTTAGCCAAGGCTAAGTTTAACAAAGCTCCTGGAGAAGATAGAGTCAGTTACGAATTTTTTAAAAATGCATCTGATACATTCCTACAAGAACTAACACAATCTTATAATCTTATTTTTGAATCCTCAATGTTAGACGAAAAATTCACTACAAGTATAATTTTTCCCATTTACAAAAAAGGTAACAAAGATATTGCTAGCAACTATCGAGGAATATCTTTTATGAACACAGTAGCAAAGATTTTTATGGGTATCGTTAATAAAAGAATAAATGTCTGGCTTAATAGACACAATATTTTAACTGAATACCACCAAGCTGGATTTAGAGAAGGATATTGCACTGTCGATAATTTGTATAATTTAGCAGCGATTGCCCACCTAAAGTTTAAGGAAAGAAAAAAACTGTACGTATTTCAAAGCCGCATTCGACAAAGTCTGTAGAAAATCATTAATATATAAACTGCATAGTATTGGTATGTCAACGAAAATGGTTGATATGATAGAAAGTATTTACAGTCAACTAAATTTGCTGTCTGGAATGGAGAATATCTATCTGACGAGTTCGAGACTTCATCAGGAGTAAAACAAGGTTGCTTGTTATCCCCACCGATTTTTTCCATTTACCTAAATGATTTGTATTCTTATCTAGAAGGGGGAATAAACGTAGGATCTACAAACATTAGATTATTGATGTATGCTGATGACATCGTAATTTTGGCTGATGATGTCAGTATAATGCAAAATATGATACACAACCTCGAAACATATTGTAAAATGTGGAATCTTGAGGTTAATTTAAGTAAATCAGAAATGATGATATTTAGAAATGGAGGAAAAATCTAAACAAGAGAAGGTTAGTTTTTTAAAGGAGAGCCTATAACTGTAAGTAACGAGTACACATATCTTCGTGTTACATTATCTCCAAAAATGTCCTTTAAAAAACATTTGGAAAATAGAAATATATCCGCTAAAAACTCTATAAACGCAACCTGGAAGGATTTTTTTTTAGCAAAAAAAGAGATATATGGAGCCCAAATGTGGGGATTTTACCTTTCCAATGAAGTGGACAAGCTTCAAAGATATTTTTCAAAAAAGATTTTAAAATTGCCGATTTTCACACCCACATATGTATTAATGCTTGAAACTGGTATTGAAAATAACTACATTTACACATTAGATTTACACCTTCGTTATATAATAAGAACTCTACACGAATATAATGAAAATCGCTTACCTAACCAGCTTACGAAACTAATAATTGAGAAAGAATCTTATTGGTACAAATATATTGAAAAGCTAGCACTTGATTTTAGTACAATAAGAATTTCGGAATGTACAACAAAGGAAGACTGGGAACTATTAAGGTACAATATAACGAATGGCATTAAATTAAGAGAAATGGAAATAAATGAAGAAAAGGCAACTCGAACAACTCGTCTCTATTCAAAGCTTAACTTTAAAGAAAACCAAACTAATTTTGAAATCTCAAACAATATAAATGCAATAAGCTATATTTTTAAAGCTAGATGCGATCTAATTGAGCTCAATGGAACAAGATTTCAACAGCAAAGACAACGTCGTATATGTTCACTATGCAATCTTAATGATACAGAAGATATACTTCATTTTATAGCCAAATGCCCAATTCTCCTCAAGTTCAGATATAAATATTTTAAAAAGGCTTTCTTAACTGAAAATGATTTGATTTGCTTGCTAAATAATGAAAAACATATTTTAAACAAATATATCATTTTATTACAGCTGCGATGGGTTGTAGAAATGAACTTATCTCTGAATTTAATTACTAATTTACTTTGCAAAAAAAAAAAAAAGAAAAAACACATTATTGTAACGTATTTAAGTAACTCTCTATCCGACTGATGACACAATGTCATAGTCGTATGTTCCTTATTATTTTAATTTATATTATTCATAAAAATAAAAATGTAATTACTAATTTGAATTTGAATAAAGAACAATAACTAACTAACTAATCAAATTTTACATGACATTCCTAAAACGGAGGCGTATTTTGATGACATCATTATACATGGGGCAACGAAATCTGAATGCCTGGAAAATTTATCAAAATGTTTACATCCGTTGCGAAAATATGATCTACACTTAACTAAAGACAAATGTCGATTCTTGCAAGAAGAAATAGAATTTTTGGGTCATTTAATCAAACTAAGTCAAATTTTAAAATCAAAAATTTCTTCCATAACAGAGCTTCCGAAACTAGAATCAGTCGAAGACGTGCGGCGGTTCTTGGGGATGGTGATGTACTATTCGCGTTTCATTCCCAATTGTTCAACACTTACATCACCCTTACGAAGCCTCACCAAAAAAACGCAACTTTTAAATAGACCCTGCAATGTGAAAAAGCTTTTAATAATATCAAGAAAGATATAGCAAGCGATCGTGTACTAGCTCCATATAATCCGAGACATAATCGGAGATGAAGAGCGCCCTATTGCGTTTGCCTCAAGATCGCTTACGGAAGCTAAAAAAATTATTCTCAAATTGATCGTGAAGCACTGGCTATAGTTTTTTCAGTTGACTATTTCTATCAATATCTATTTGCAAGATCGTTTATTCTAATAACCGATAATCAACCTCTAGTTCGAATTTTTCACCAGAATGCAAAGTTACCACGAATGACATTCTCTCGTCTTCAAAGATACGCGGCATTCCTTTCAGGTTTCGATTACAAAGTTGTTTATAAGAAGGGAATTGAAAATGTAAACACCGATTGTTTATCCAGAGCTCCTGTAAAATCTTCATTGTTAAACGATACAGCCATCAATAAAGAAGTAAATCTACTCTGCGAATCATCTGTACAACAAATTTAAATTTAAACTTCAAAACCCTTCAAACGGAAACGAATAAAGATCAACATCTTTCAATGCTGGTACATAATCTTCAAACTAATTGCGTGGAAAACACTATGTTTACTCTCAACAGTGGTATTGTGTTTAGAGGTCAACGGGTAGTAATACCTAATTCTTTGCAAAGTAGCGTGTTGGAAGAGCTTCACCAAACCCATATCGGAATCTCAAAGATGAAACAATTAGCCAGGAGATATGTGTATTGGAAGTCTATTGACAAAGACATCGAACATTTAGTTAGAGAGTGTGAAGCATGCATGAACGTGAAGTCGAGTCCCCCTAAAGCGAAGTTACATACGTGGGAGGAGCCAGAACATAATTTGCAACGCATCCACATCGATTATGCTGACGTTTTTCAAGAACATTTCTGTCTGGTTGTGATGGATGCGAAATCAAAATGGGCCGAAATGGGTTAACACCTTTTTCTCCAACATCAAAATCTACAATTGAACTGTTATTAGATTTGTTTTCGAGGCATGGGTATCCGGATGCCATCGTATCCGACAACGCTTAAATTTTCACCAGCGATGAATTTCAATCATTTTGTACAAACGCTGGGATTTTTCAAAAATTAATTGCACCGGGTCACCCTGCTACGAACGGATTAGCCGAGCTTAATGTTCAAACCCTTAAAAATAGACTTAAAGATATGAAAGATGATCCCCGCCCTATACGCCAGAAGATAAGGGAAATTCTGTTTCGATATCGAGCAACGCCACCAAAACAAAACACCATCGCACAGTGGTTCCGTCCATAGGCCAAAAATAAATTTTTTGTTGTTATATTTTTCAAAACTAATAATGCAAAGATTACGTTGAGAAATCTAATATTCAAATAGTAAACCTTTTTTTGTTGATATTTTGTTGTTATTTTGTAATAATAGTACAGAAAGAGAGAGCATATCAAAGCTTGTTTAGTTCATTATCAGTAACGTTATTGATAAGGTTTTTTGATCATGTGGCGAAAGTTCAACAATAACATATTCATTATTCATTATTCGAAATGGAGTTTTTAAAAGAAGGTCTTTGCTTTAAATTTATGTAGTCAGTAGTTGTTGTGGTAATGCTTTTAAGTGATGTTGAAATTGTTTATAATGAATTAAAACTTGTTATATTGTTATATTATAACTATTCTATTAATCATGTTAGTTTTCTGTTTTTAACTGAAATGTCTTATTCACTATATTTTACTCACTTCAATAAAAACACTTGATTCAATAGGTTATGGGCCCAGCTCCTTAGAAAAATATTAAAAAAAAAAAAAAAAATTGTGAAATCATTAAAAAAAAAAAAGAAAAAATTCGTGGAATTATTGAAGTCGTGAAATAAAACAAAAAGCGGTATTTTATTTTTGATAGTGTGATCGAGCCAATCAAGAAAAGAAATTCAAGAAAAATATCAAGAAGATATTCAAAAATACAAAGTGGAATTTTCAAAAACATTGAAACCATTATCTGGTGAGTCTGACTGACCAATTTCGAAAAGGAAGATAAGAGAACTCCTTGAATTCTATGAGGGTCCTCTAGACGAAGTAGACAACAGTCTTACAAAGCCAGAATCCATAGAAACTGGTGCCACAGATGAGCAAATCAATGAACACAAAAAGCAAGCTGAATTATACCGAAAACCAAACTGCTATGCAAAAAGCCTTATAACCAGTACAATAACAGATGAAATCTATCAAAAGGTGATAGATAAAGCATCTCTTTATGATATGTGGAAAGCGTTGAATCAACAATATGAAGCAACTTCAAAAGATCATTGTACAAGATGTGCAATGATTTATTTTCGTTTAAGTGGAGTGAAGATAATGATGTTTCTTCTCATGTTTCAACATTAACAAGTTTTTGGGGAGAAATCAACAACGGATTACGTATGAAAGGAAAAAATACATTGCCAGAATTATTGTTTGCAAAATTTTAAATGTTATGCCAAGCTCTTTCGAGATATTCAAATCAAGTTGGATGATGCTTACGAGGGATGCAGATAAATCGTTGGACGAACTAATTATGCAATTGTGTTTGTATGAACGAAATTTCAAAAAGAGTGATAATATTAATTCTAGTCAAGAAGCTTTGACAATTAATCAGAAAAACGGTGCTAGAGGCAAGTTTAATAATAAAAGAGAGGTCATTGGTTAAAAGAATGTCGCAAGTGGATAGCTGATGTCCTAACAAGTTAAGGTAAACCATTTCAAATTCAAGCCATTCAAATGTTGCTCTTCATTCAGTATCTAGTAAATTAAATGCAGCTATATCAAGCATAGATTGGTGGGTGGATAATGGAGCTACCAGACACGTTACGACTTCTTGTGAATTTTATGACGAATATGAAAAGTTTAGTGAGCCTCATACCATTCAAGCAGCTGGTAAAGAAGTATTGAAAGCTCTTGGAAAAGGCACAATTAAAGTTATATCCAAAGTTAACAATAATAACACAAGGGAACAAAATTGAACTTTTTTTGTGTTGATTTGAAATTTATAGCAAATTTTTACTAATTTGAGGTCGCTGATTTCAAATCTGCACTTGGTTTTTTTCTATCAGCTCGACTTTTCGAGATATACCGTTATGTTCAAAATTAAGGCACTTCCGCTACATATATTGGAATAACTTGAAAACGGTTCACCATATTAAATTAAAAAAAAAATCCGAAACTCGCAAACAATATTCTCTTAAAGCCGTGCTTACTTTGTTTTTAAATTTTCCCAGTAGTTTTAGAGATATCGTTCAAGTTTTGAAAAAAAAATTAAAATTTTTAAAAAAAAAAATTTTTTTTTGTTCTTTAAAAATTCCTAAAAAATAAAAATGGGACAAAAATCACAGTTTTGGTCTACAAACAGTTAGTTAAATATATTTCGAATAAAATGAGCTTTATTTCATTGCAATCGGTGCACAACTTTTGATTTTGTTCACGATTTACTGAATTGATATAAATCGCGATTTCCATACAAAAATAAAATTTTCTAATGTGTAAGTGTTTGTGTGTAATGAGTTAGTTTTTTATGATTCTAAGAATTAAAAAAATTAAGTAATAAAAAAAGATTATTTCATTTTTATGGTCAGCTATACTTTTTAATTTAACACAAAAAGAGAATTTAAAAAAAAAAATAAAAAATTTTAATACACAAATATTACAATGTAATTACAACTCATCGAAAAATTTTCTTTTATAAGATTTTCTTAAATAACCTTGTTTAGAGGGATTTGTTTTAATGCTCCAGCAATAGTCCGCCATCATATGCTTATCCCAGTGACCCAGGTACCGCTCCTCATAGTGCGGATATCTTGATGGAAACGTTCACCTTGTTCTTCACTGAAGTCTCCAAGATTTTCAGGGAAACAATCCAAATGACTGTGTAGGTAGTGCACCTTAATGCTCATATTACAACCAAGCTGCTTGAAATGTGACAACATGTTATCCACGTGGTCCGAATAGTGCTCACCCTTTTTGTTTCCCAGGAAATTGCGCACTATCCAAACAAATTCATTCCAAGCATTTCTTTCAATATCTGTCATGGAATTACTAAAATTTTCATCATTGATTAATTTTTTGATTTGAGGGCCATCAAAAATGCCAGCTTTCAGTTTCTCCGAACTCAAATTGTTGAACTTTTTACTGATATATCTAAAACAATCACCGTCCTTGTTGAGAGCTTTGACAAATTGTTTCATAAGTCCTAGCTTGATATGGAGAGGTGGCAGTATTATGCGATCCCTGGGCACAAGTGGTTGATTAACTATATTGTGGTTTCCTGGAACCATAGCTTCCCTCGAATGCCAGTCTTTCTTACTCCAGTGTTCAGATCTGGCTCTGCTATCCCATAAACAAATGAAACACGGATATTTTGTGTAGCCACCTTGTTGGCCTAGAAGAAAATTCACCATTTTTAGATCCACACAAATTAGCCAGCGGTGTTCGTTGTACTTTATTTTATTTATAACCGAGGCAATTGTAGAATATTCTTCTTTAGCTTTAGTTGAATGTGCAATGGGCAACGAACCCAATTTATTACCGTTATGCAGAAGTACACATTTTAGGCTGCGTTTAGAAGAATCTATAAATAGTCGCCAGTCATTTGGATCATACTCCTCTAATCCCATCGCTGTTACTAAACCAGGAACATCTGAACAATAAACAAATTCATCGTCTTCGGAAAAGAATGGAAGTAAGTTTTTTTCTCTGTTACGGTAGTATGAAATTGTTGTTCCTTGGGTTAACAGATTTTTTTGCTTTAATCGAGAAGCAAGAATTTCAGATGCTTTTTTAGAAAGTCCAAGGTCTCTCACTTAATCACTAAGCTCCTCCTGATTAAATTGCTCGCGTTCAGAAGAAATATCTAAATGCAAGTCATCTGATCCAAATTCAGAAATTGGTGAAGGAACATTTTGTCGTAAGTCGTGGAAATTGTGTGTAGATGTAGATGGTTGTGGTTCTGAATCCTCACTAGAGTACAGGACTGGTTGGGTAATAGACAACACGTTAGGATAAATCCATTTAGACCGGTTTGTTTTATTAATGCCTGTTATGTTGACGGCGCAAAAATAACAATCATCATAATGATTCGAAGGTTCCCGCCAGATCATTGGTGTTTTATACTTGAAGTGGGTCCGTTGCTTGTTTGCCCATAATCTTTTTTTATTACTTAATTTTTTTAATTCTTAGAATCATAAAAAACTAACTTATTACATACAAACACTTACACATTAGAAAATGTTATTTTTGTATGGAAATCGCGATTTATATCAATTCAGTAAATCGTGAACAAAATCAAAGGTTGTGCACCGATTGCAATGAAATAAAGCTCATTTTATTCGAAATATATTTAACTAACTGTTTGTAGACCAAAACTGTGATTTTTGTCCCATTTTTATTTTTTAGGAATTTTTAAAGAACAAAAAAAATGTTTTTTTAAAAAAAATTTAAATTTTTTTTCAAAACTTGAACGATATCTCTAAAACTACTTGGAAAATTTAAAAACAAAGTAAGCTCGGCTTTAAGAGAATATTGTTTGCGAGTTTCGGATTTTTTTTTTAATTTAATATGGTGAACCGTTTTCAAGTTATTCCAATATATGTAGCGGAAGTGCCTTAATTTTGAACATATCTCGAAAAGTCGAGCTGATAGAAAAAAACCAAGGGCAGATTTGGATTCAGCGTCCCAAATAACCTTAAAAACAATATTCAGTTCTTAATCAACAGAACCATTGTTCCCTTGTGTAATCTAAAAATGGAATTGAAGGATGTGTGGTATGTACCAGGTATAAGTAGAAATCTATTTTCGGTATAAGCCGCACATGACAGAAATTCTTCAAGTGAATTTAAGTCTACAAGAACTAAATGTTATGTGAAAGTTAATGAAATGTCATATTATGTGGAAATCGTTTTGCAAATGGATCGTTATATAAAATTAATTATACACCAATAAATCCAAATCAAAAAGTTAACTCAGCAGTTGACAGTTCAATGTTGCAGCTATACCATGAAAGGTGGGGACATCATGATAAAAATCATGTTAAGAGGAAACTTGAAAAGGAAATGGGCATTATAGTCAAATATCAGAATGAGCCTTGTGTCTATGGAGCTTGTGTGAGCCTTGTGTCTATGGAAAAGCATGCAGATTACCATTTGGAAGACGTCATACAGCAACAGCTCCAGGTGAGGTTATTAGTATAGACGTATGTGGTCCTTTTCCTCCTTCCTTTAAAGGATTTAAATACTTAATTGTATACAAAGATGATTACACCAAATACAGATATGGTTATATAGTAAAAAACAAGTCTGATGTAAGAGATACCTTAGTGGAAATGCTAGCACATCCTGAAAGTCAAGGTCATACTATTAAAACATTGCTCAGTGACAATGGTGGAGAATTTAGAAATGCTGCTGTTAAGAAGATATTATCGCAGAATGGAATAAATCAAAAATTGACTGCTCCATATATTCCTCAACAGAATGGTAGCGCTGAAAGAGAGAACGGAACAATTGTAGAGATGTCAAGGACTTTCAAGTATTCAAATTCCGAAGTGCATAATGTTTCACCAATGTCAAGTCTAAAATCTGCTTAAGACATATGTTTCCCACCGATTTTTTTTTTTTTTGATGTTCTAACTCTACGATATAGTAGCCAACAGTTTTCCATAGTTAGGTCCAGTAAATGATAAAACATCCGAACTTGCCATCTTTTGCTCCGTACCTGTATTTTGTATCTTCCCATAGATCGACGCCCCCCATATGTCGATTATACTCGCCGACAACAAAAGGGCGATCAATTTCCACATATTTTTTGTTTGTCTTGTCATATCTTCTAACTTTGGTCTTTGGCAACTCACCAGCAAAAGTAGACAGGAGCATCACAGCTTTGTTGTCTTTCCATATGACATTGGCCATATCAGTACCATTGTAGTCAGTAACATATTCGGAAGAATACCCTCTTTCTTTTTTTTGGACCTCCTTATCAGTTGGCATTTTACAATCAGGAATTCGGTTGCGCCGTGCCGTTCCAAGACTAAATATGCCCTGCTTAGCTAAATACTCTAGCAGCGGCGATGAAGTAAAATAATTATCAAAGTATAGTCTGTAGTTTTGGTGTCTTGGTATGATTCTTGACATTCTCATGACTACGTTTGATGATGCCCCTAAATTTGGCTCGTTGTTAAGAACAAGGTTTTCGGCTCCTGTTTCATGTTCAATTTCATAGGCGAATCCTGAAACTCCACTAAGAACGTATATTTTATAACCCCATTTATGAGGTTTTTGGGGATTGTATCCTTTCAAACTATATCTTACTTTAGTGGAGCAAATTTGCTCATCAACACAAAGACATTCCTCTATTGGAACTCCACTAAAGGTTTCATTTAATTTGCCTACTATAGGTCTTATCTTGTATAGCCTATCAGCATTTGGGGCATTACGCATTGGTAAATTAGAATTGTCATTAAAATGGATGATCTGCCTAATTTTCTCAAATTTTTGTCTTGACATTATTTCTTGTATCATGGGTGTTCCAATTGATGAAGTCCAATGGCTGATTACACTCGGTAGTTTTATCAGCGACATAATGTATATTATTCCAATAAATTGCTGGATATCAATATGTGTTACTTGCAGTGGTTGATTCGGATTTTTTTGAACCGCGTATAGATTTGTTTGCTCTGCTATAAGATCTATCAGCTCTTTGGGGAAAAAATGAAAAAAGTCAATTGGTGACAATTGGTCTAATAAATTTGTTGGTAGTGAAGTATCTCCCGTAAACTGTAATTGTTGCTGGTTTAGTACGAAACTCTTTTGTTTCCATCTCAATTGCGGTTTTTGTTGCTTTGGCATTGTCGACGCTAATTTAGTTACTCCTTCTGTATGGTCTGAAGATGAGGGACCTAAAAGAGGATCATTGCTTTCAATAAAATCCTCGACGATTTCTTCATCTTCATCTGGTGTTGTTTGAAATTCGGGGTTAATACTGCTGTCATCATCGTCTTCTAGCTCATCTTCACTGTCATATTGACAAAGTATGTCATATATTTCACTTTCTCGCAATACTCGAGACGTCATTCTGGAATAAAAATAATCACACATACGCCTACATATACATTACTCATCACTAATTATTTTTTCCCGTTTCAACTCAATGTAACAGAAATGTTACAAACACAAATATTAACTGCATGTTATAGTAATTTAAAACTATGTACTGCAAATAACAGAATGCCGAAAATAATCCACTTACCTATAGGTTTTTTAGCACAACAGGAAGTCTTATTCACTTTTTATATAATATTTTTAAATTTTAAATTCGTGAAACGGGGACTTTTCGTTTATACGTTTGACAAACTTCAATGCCATGTAATTCAATAACGCCGTCACCTAAAGAGCTAGTTGTGTACGAAGTTCATAAAATGTGTGTTGCCATAATGTTACAAAGATTTAAATCGCAAGAGCATAGTTTTTTTTACAACGTAGGGCGTTTTTTTTTTGGTTTGTTACAGTTATGTCACACTGAGTTATAAAGGGTTAATAGTGCAACAAAATCTGATACAAAAGATAATGTTTCAATAAGCTGTGAACAAAATTATGACTCAGATAATTTGGGAGATAATAACGAAAGCCTAACAGAAGACTTTGAGGGTTTTGAAGAATCGTCTTTGGATGAAGCGATGCAAGATGCTGAATCGCAATGTGAAGAAGTTCAAGAAGAAGAAGATGTAGTGCAAGATGCCGAACAACAAAATGATGAATTTCGTAGAGGTAATGTAGTTCAAGATGCAAAACTGCAATGTGGTAAACGTCAAAGAGAGGATACCGATAAAAGTGATGAAGAAGATGAACCAAATATAAAACGTCTAAGAAATCGTGCCATCCTTATTAAGAATTCAATTAATAATGATTTTGTAATGATGTCGCAAGAATTTGTTAATAAGATATCTACTCCAACATCATATACAGAAAAGTAGTCAAAGAGAAGAATGGGTTAAAGCTATGAAATCAGAAATAAATTCTTTAAAGGATAACCAAACATGGGTACTAACAGAATTACCAAAAGGAACAATTGCTCTTCCAGGAAAATGGGTTTTCAGAATAAAAACAAATTCTAACGGTAGCGTTGACAAGTATAAGGCAAGACTTGTGATCAAAGGGTTTAAACAGAAAAAAGGAGTTGACTACGATCAAACTTTTAGCCCAGTTGCCAAGATGTCAACTATTCGATCACTGTTAAGTATTGCCGCTACTGAAATTTTACATTTAGCACAATTTGATGTGTCCACAGCCTTTTTATATGGTGAGTTAGAAGAAAATATATACATGAAACAACCAGGAGGACTTAGTGATCGCACAAACAAAGTTTGTCATTTGTACGGTTTGAAACAAGCGCCTGGATGCTGGAATGCTCGCATGGGAAAATTCTTGCAAAGACTTGGTTTTCAAACAAGCTCAGCTGATCCTTTTTTTTATGTAAGGGAGAAAAATGGAAATAAGTTATTTCTAGCTCTCTATGTAGATGACGGTTTGGTTGCTGCTTCCGAAATTAAAGATTTAAATGAATTTTTAAAAGAACTTAAATCAGAGTTTAAAATCGTATATAAAGATGCAAGAAAATACTGGAACGATTCAATTTCTCGGATTGTCGGCCTGTTTCAACACCAATGGAAAAGGTTGGAACTAATACAATAAAAGCAGGGAAAGAAATAAAAGACTTTCCATACAGACAAGCAGTTGGTGCTCTAATGTACCTTATGTTAGGAACTAGACCAGACTTGGCGTATGCCGTTGGTTTTCTGTCAAGATCTCTAGAAAATCCTACTACAGAAGATGTCCTACGTGTCAAACGTGTATTCAGATATATTTCTGGGACATTAAATATTGGCATTGTTTATAAAAAGAAAGGACCGAAGATGCTAGAGTGTTTTAGTGATGCTGATTTCGGTAGATATATGAGTACAGGGCGTTGTTGTTTCTTATGCAGGTGGAGCAATATCCTGGTTAAGTCAGAGACAAACTATGGTATCAACATCAACAACTAAAGCTGAAATTGTAGCTGCTAACAAGGCCGCAAAAGAAATAATTTGGTGAAAACGACTCTATGGGGATGTTACAAATTTTAACAAAATTCCTGTAATACAAATTGACAATACTGCAGCTATTCGTTTAGCTCAAAATCCCGAGTTTCATACAAGGACGAAACATATTGCATTGAAGCATTATTTTATAAGAGAAAAGGTTACAGAGGGTCGTTTGTTAGTATCTCCACTGAATTTCAAAATGCTGATATGATGACTAAACCTTTATCTAAAACTCGATTAAAATTTTTGTGGGATCGTTTAAATATTTGTTAATTCATTTAAACAAGGGAAAGTGTTGAAATTGTTTATAATGAATTAAAACTTGTTATATTGTTATATTATAACTATTCTATTAATCATGTTAGTTTTCTGTTTTGAACTGAAATGTCTTATTCACTATATTTTACTCACTTGAACAAAAACAGTTAATTCAATAAGTGATGTATATGGTTTCAAAAAAAAAAAAACTTACTTTCAGTGTAGTTTTTATATTTTTCACTCATTTTTATATAGAGTTTTAAATATGAAGCTAGTGATATAAATAACACACAATTGTTGCACTACCTTTGAGTTTACATATGTTTGTTTATTCATGTGCTATATGTGAACTGTGTGATTTTTACAGTGAAAAAAACATCCTAATGCTTTTATTTTTAAAGATGCAAATTTAAATATCACTGTTTCCCGTTTTTATATTTTTGACATATGGCATAGTAAAGAGGGAAGTTACATTGAAAAAAATCAACACGTATATGAAACTGCAGTATAACAAATTGATAATGGACAGTCAATTACTAATTTGGGAGACTTGAATAAAAAATTCCAATAACTTTGTAAAAGAATATGTTTATGGAAAAAATGCAATTATACTAAACACAGATTTTTAACTAATAATTCAGATTGGCTGAATGTTAGTGAACGTAATGTTCTTAAGTGTGATAATGATGGGCCATCTACAAGTATGAAGCGCGGACGACCACAAAAAGCTTTTGAAAATTCTTTAAAAAGGAGTAAACGTAGAAAGCTTAATGAAATATATAAAGGGAATCCGTGTATCGGCAATATACTTCGTAATAGTTCCATCACATCGAAGATATTAGAGCCAATTATTAACGAAAACGAAGCTTTATCAATCATAATGGAGACAAATCTAAGTAAACGGCAATATTTAGTAATTAAAGAGTTTTCAATTCAATTCTTTATTTACTATTTAATATAACATACATATATCATCTTAAACATAATTTATCTCAAGAGTTTAGGAATATTAAAATTAAAGAGTTTATCAACTCGAAGTTATCATTTAATATAACTTTAAAAAATTTTAAAGGCGAAGCAAAATGTTACCCAGATTCTGAAAGTACGACCGTTAGTGAATCAAATGCTGAAGTGGAATTGCAGAGTTTACTTAATCACACAGCAAATCATATCGTAAAACTTCAAGAGGAAGTGTTTCATCATGTATCTGAGAATTCATTGAAAAATCTTGTACATATAGGAAAATGAGGTTTTGATGGAAGTTGTGGACACAGCGAATATAAGCAAAAATTTCAAAATAATAATCCACTAGACAATAGCTTTTTTGTCACTTCATATGTTCCGCTTCAACTCGTGACGAACGAAGCAGTTGTCATATGGAAAAATCCACGTCCGTCATCAACGCGTTTTTGTAGGCCCATTCGTTTCCAATTTAAAAAAGAAACTGCAGAGCTATCAATTGAAGAAGAACGATACATAAAAAATAAAATAGAAAGACTGGAGAAGACAGAAATAAAGGTAGGCAATAAAGAAATATATGTAAAGCACAAATTACAATTAACCATGGTTGATGGAAAAGTGTGTAATGCCCTAAGCGGTACGTCTAGTGCAATGTGCTACATTTGCGAAGCAAAGCCAAAAGAAATGAATGATATCTCGAAATGTCAAGAATAACGAATTCATACAGAGCGTTTATCATTTGGTTTATCGCCATTGCACTCGTGGATTAGATTTTTTGAATATTTTCTACATAGTTCGTACAGAGACGACATCAAAAAATGGAAAATAAGATCGCAGAAGATAAAATAAAATTTTCTGAAAGAAAAACGTTCATTCAATCTGAATTCAGAGCAAAACTTGGACTAATAATAGACTAACCTAAAGTCGGAGGTAGTGGGAATTCAAATGATGGAAACACTGCAAGAACATTTTTTAGGAACTTGGAAATATCAGCTGAAATTACTGGTATTCCTCGTAATCTTTTGGAAAGATGTTGCACATTGTTACAAGCCATATCATCTAGTTATAATATTAATATTAAAAAATTTAAGGTGCATGGTTTAACCTTCCTCCTTCAGTCCATAAATACTGTTATTATTGAACATGCGCTTTTATCGATTGGCGAACTCTCCGAAGAAGCAGCTGAAGCCAAAAATAAAGATATAAAAATGTTTAGATTACGACACACTCGAAAAATATCGCGAATAACAACAAATATCAACTTGCTTCATATGTTGCTATTAAGGTCGGATCCAGTTTTGTCTAGCGAGAGAAAATCTTATTGCAAGAAAAAAAACAATTTTTTTGCAATCAGCATTATATTTTTTAGAACAATAAAAATTAGCAATAAAAAAAATCATTGTTTTTTTGAAAAATGTATTTTTGTTTATTTTATAAAATTAAATACTAAAAATGGTAGTAAAAAATTATTAGCCATGCCCATATTCACTGAAATTTTTATTAACACAGCTATTGATCAACCCCTAAAATTTCCATTTGATATCTCAAACCTAACTATTTTTGGCCACTGCTCCCATACAAGTGGAATCACTGTGAATCGGAACAATACCTCGATAGACATATTAGAATTAACTCGACGCGTTAAAGCCTCCTAAGATTCAAATTCGCAATTCTACCGACCGACGTAAGGCTCGACAATAAAGCGAGGGTGATCGAGTACAAGCTCGCTATTAAGCAAGTAATAAAAATTTATCGAAGTTGGGTACCGTTACTAAAAAATTTGGTCATCTCCATTATCAAGTGAAATTAGATGATGGGTACATTTTCAAACGTGACATAGATTAACTACGATTAACGGAAATTCAACCAAATATAAATTCGGATGTTATCCAACCACAAAAAGATCCAGGTCCAATAGTTCCAAGTCCAGATTTGCAAGATCTAATCCTGTTTCCAATACATGCAGAAAACCTTGATGATCAGGACACTGATGAAGTACCATCGTCACCGACTCAACAACAATCCTTACGTAGAACTGATCGACAACGTCGTGGACCTGCATATCTGAACGATTATGTATCTAGTATCTGATGGATGTCTTATAAGCGTGGGAGAACTATTGTAATTTCAACTGTAATATGGCAACATTGTTTAGTTTCAACATCTGATCTCTTCATTTTGACATTTACATTTTTCCATTTTGTACATACATATGCAAGTCATATAATTATACTTACAGCTTTAACATTTTGTACCTTAAGTATTTTTCTTATTAATTGAATTTAATTCTTGTAAATAAAGCGTGTTATATTTATATAAAAGAAACACAATAAAAATTAATTATGTTATCTGCAATTTATCGCGAAATCAGTGAGAAAGGAATTTATTAAAGCAAAGACGTCGCTCAGGCAGCTCAAACACAAAATTTACTGCCTTAGGCCAATATTCTTCCTTTTTATATAAAAAATCTGGGTCAAAAGCTCTTCTGGGGTAGCCCCCCCCCCCCCCCCGATAAAATGTCCACTGAATTTGATGCGGTAGGAACGTGATGCCACAACATTTTTTTTAGTTAATTTCTGTATACGACTTACTCTGTTAACAACAAATATATTGGCGTTGGATGATTCTTCGCGCATCCAAGATAAAACGACCATAGAGTCGGACCAGCAATGGTATTCGTCTTCGTCAAGTGTATTTGCAATGCCTTTTAAAAGCTCCACAAGAAGCAATGCAGCCGATAATTCCAGTTTGGGAACAGTGAATGGCGCTACTCTAGATTTAGAGCACAACAAATTTATTTTTATTTCTCCTGCTTCCGATCTCGCATATACGCAAGCACCATATGTAGATAAACTGGCTTTAAATTGTTCTTAAATATAATTTCATTTATTAAAATATAAAAACGTGTTTCCACTTGCTGGTGTGAATCTATAATGATTAATTTCTATTTGACAGCTAAATAAGCTGCCAGATCTGTATATAAATACAGAGCTACTTGATTTGTATATTACAATTCTGTCACCCTTATTACATACTTATTATATGACCATTCAAGATTACTATATTAATTCAATGTATTTTTGTAATTTAATAAACTGAAATTTTGCCCAGAGATTTTTATATTTGAATCAAGAAAACAAATGATAATAAGTAATAGTATGAATCTTCGTTCAGAATCTACTATGTAATCTCCCAAATGTGGAGGCAGTCTACGGACCCTTGCCGAAACTCTACGCGGTGTCGAAGATGGCGGTTGTACATTTACTAAAAATGGTTGTTGATTTGATGATGATTGTGTTGTTGATTTGAAGATGATTATAGATTTGTTGGCGTTGGTTGTTGTGAAGTTTGTTCTGACTTGTTTGTTGAGTCGCTAGGTGTCTCCACGAGATCTTCAATGTTCGCACCCAGTTGATTGTTGTTTTCTCTCGCAGAACTACTTTTTCATTTGTGTTTCCGGGAATAGTCGGATGAACATTTGAGGCACGTTATTGATATATGTGCCTTTTGAACACAAATCCGTTGTCTAGTGTAACTATATAATGGAGATTTCCAATCTTCTTGGTAATTATACCCGTCTTCCAGGTTGTCTTGTTTGTTGCGTAATAACGAGCTAAGACTCTCTCACCCTTATAAAGTTGCCTAGCCATACATTTTGGATATTAAGTTTTGTTCAACTTAGTTGCTTTAAATGCATCCAGACGTATACGTATTTGCGTTCCCAAATACTGTTCCGAAGGAGTCTTATTGTTTTTTTGTGGCGTAGCGCGATATTTTAAAAGTATTTCTTGAACTTTTTTTCGAATAGGCATGGTTTAATTTCCCATTGTAGTTAATTTGTTTTTTTATAGTTTGTAAAATTTTTCAAAAAAGTTTTAAGTTCTTCGCTTGTAAAGATTGTTGCATTGTCTGATACCAGAACGCTTGGATATCCGTTTCTCGAAAAGATTTCTCGTAATATTTCTGTTGTCGAAAAAGAAGACGGTGCTGATCGGCTTATACCGATTTCAGCCCATTTCGATTTTGCGTCCATTACCACCAGAAAACATTGGATGAAGGTCAACATTTACTGGAGAACTTTTTACTAACGCGCATGACGGACATGATCGCACCAAATTTTCAATGTCTTTGTCAATGGATTTCCAGTATACATAGCGGCGTACCAATTGTTTCATCTTAGTGATGCCTAAATACGTATAATGGAGTTCCTGTAAAACGTATGGTCGTAGCATGTCAGGGATTACTACTCTTTGACCTCTGAAAAGCACGTCCTGATCTACTGTAAATTCTGGATCGATATCATGTTTTTATCGTTTTTGTTGTAGCTACGTAGTTTATTTTTGATTTGTGAATTCTGTTTATCTTTACGAGTTTCATCACGAAGTGATTGGAAATTGATTTTTTAATTCTTAATATGATTAATACTTTTATTACATATAAGATGTACTTCTCTATTGATAGGACATTCGACGAAATTTGTTGTAATTTCGGGCGCTCTGGAGAGACAGTCCGCATTGGTGTTGACGACGCCTTTTTGACTTGTATTTCATTTTTAAATCCAGATAAATACGCTGCATATCGTTGCATTCGGGCAGAAGTCATTTGAGGCAGCTTTGCTGTTTGATGAAAAATTCTCATAATTGGCTGATTATCCGTTATGAGTATTGACGCGCGAATAAATATTCGTGGAAGTGTTGCACCGAAAAAACAATTTATAGCGCCTCTCTATCCAGCTGAGAGTAGTTTTGCTCGGCTGGCGTCAATGCTCTCGACGCGTACTTGATTGGGCGTTCTTTCCCATCGAATATGTGCGATAAGACCCCTGCTATACCAGTTGGACCTGCGTCACATGCCAGAATTTTAAAACTAGGGTTGTAGGGTACCAATACTCCTTTTCTGGCCAATTCTTTTTTAAGTGTATTAAAAACATTTCCACATTTATTGCTCCAGTTGAATTTTGAATCTTTTTTCAAGAGGTGTCTTAAGGGTGTAGTTGTTGTAGATATATTTGGTAAAAAGCGTGCGTAATACGTTACCATCCCTAAAAACCTCCTAACGTCGTCAACCGTGTTTGGTGTAGACATGTTAAGAATTGTTGAAACTTTTGACGGTGATTTTTTTTATTGTATTAAATTCAACAATGTGACCTAAAAATTCAATACTTTCCTTGAAAAACGAGCATTTTCCTCGGTTGAGGTGTAAATCGAAACGCTTTAATTGACCAAGGCAAGCTTTTAAATTGCACTTGCACTCTTCCACTGTGCCTCCATGCACAATAATGTCGTCGAAATACGACTTCTTTTTCGGTACATCCCTTAAAATCTGATCAATAATTCTGTTAAATTCTGCGGGGCAGTTTTAATGCCAAATGATAACCGTTGCATTTTGTATGTACCCCTATGAGTTGAAATTGTCTGTATTACACTCGACTGTTCGTCTACTGGAATGTGTAAGTATGCCTTATATAAATCGAGTCTACAAAAATACTTTGAATCCCGAAGGCTATTAAAAATATCAATTTTACGAATTGGCTAGAGTGCATCAATCAGACGTTGGTTTACGCCGACCTTGTAATCCACACAACATTTGTTGTATTATTGTTGCTTTGGTAAACGTTAATTACCTTGTAAACGCCATAATCTTCGTCATAATGTTTTTGGTTTGCTGAATACCCCTTTTGTGGGGTCCTTCCATTTGATATCTTACTCAAGGTAGCAATACAAAACTTAACGATGTGGCCTTTTTTGTTGCACCCGGTACACTTTAATTTGTCTGTATCTGTGTGGCACTCTTTAGCAAAATGATTGCTTCTACCACACCGCAAACATAAATCATCTATGCCAAATTTTTTGTAATCAATTTTACCTTGCGCTTGTTATATTTTCGTAGATTGTGCAGCTTTATTGGTGTACTTATGATTCTTACGTTTGGAAATTTGATTTATAGTTGTTGTTTTCATTGTTGAATTCATCATCATTTCTTTCGAATCAGCTTTCGCCGCCTCAATTACAATTGCCTTTGCCACAACATCCTCAAATTTTCACGAATCGGATTGAAGAAGTTGCTCCCGCATGTTGTTGTCACAAATTCCCCGTATAAATTGTGCCCGTAAAAAGAGATCTGCTACTTATGCTTTGCATTTGCATGCCGACACAAAATCACAATCCCCGATTTCAGCTCGTAGTGGCGCCACAAATTCAGCAATGGACTGTCTTTCTTTTTGGTACTTTGACAAAAATTGGTGCTGCATAACCAACACATTCTTCTTTGGAGATAGATGCGTTTTCAAAAGTTGAAGTAGTTCGTCGTACTGAACCTCATTGAGAGCTTTTGGTGCTGCTAATGCGATGACCATGTTAAACAATTTTGCTCCCATAGAATTTAGCAAGAGTTTGGTACAGTATTCCTTGTTGTAAGAAATGCCTTTCATTTCTGTTTAATTTTTAAACCGTTGAACGTAATTCCTGAAGGACTTTTTGGAAGAGTCAAACGATTCAAAATTCGGCAATAAAGCAGTGTTAGTGGCGTTTGCGTTGGCAGAATTTTGCACTGTGTTCTGCCCCTTTGCCGCCATTTGCATTACTTGCGTAATTAAATTTTGTGGTGATCGTTGATAAAAATAAGACACGCTTTAAATTGTTCTTAAATATAATTTCATTTATTAATTTCATTTATATAAAAACGTGTTTCCACTTGCTGGTGTGTATCTATAATGATTAATTTCTATTTAACAGGTAAATAAGGCTGCCAGATCTAAAAACACAGCTACTTGATTTGTATATTACAATAAATTTGTGAACTAAAGAAAATGTTGATACAAATTGCAACCAAGCAGAATGTAAGGCTTGTGGTAGGATTTCATTTTTGCATAAAAATCTTTGCTTTGGTAATGACTAGTCCGACTAGTCCCAAAGGGTCGTAAAAACGGGCGATCGACGATAAAATAGTTCGCTTCGAAATAGGTTTACTATCCACAACATGCGAAAATGTTAATATAAATGTATCTGATTTTAGATCCCATACCAGCCCTAAAGTTTTAAAAATTGTTCGCGATCAGATGTTGGCAATATATTCAAAACAACAGCATCATTTGAACACCATTTTCGCGGTGACTTGTTTCCGAATCTCTATAACTTCCTTCACAGACTTTCCGCCACATATCAAACCATCAACTAAAAGTCGCGCCTGACAATATTAGCACCGATAGGAAATGATTTTTCTTCATCCAAGGAAAGTTGATGCATTCTACGAATGGCCTGAAATGCAGCAGGCTTAGTGCAGTAAGTTATGGTGTCCAACTTGTAAATTTTGAGATCTTCATCGGGGCTATTTCTTCACAATATGCACTGAAGAAAACCATCTGGGTGAGAAACGCGGATACAACGATACATTTTGCATATATCTCCGCGTAAGGTAGGAAGAAACGAAACCACAATAATGTATTAAACAACTTGTATGGTTGGTCCCGAATACAACATATCGTTAAGTGATTTATTTATTTATTAGGTCAATGGAAAAAATCCTTACAGACCTGTATAAATGATATAATTACATATATACTTATATTGAAACAATTAAATGACTTACAAATAAAAACAAATAGTTAGGAATTTAAGAAAATAATGATATTATGCTTAATTACATCAGTGTTCAACGAAAAATCAATTAATTGATAAATATTATTATAATCACAACAAATTCTTCTAAAAGGATCAGCTAGAGCATAGTTGGTTTGAAAAGATTTAACAAAGAGTGGTTGGAATTGGCGTGATACTCGTTGAGGAACAAGAAAGTCAGAACAAATTTCACCATTAATTATGTTGATCATAAATGTTACTTTTAGCATAGTCCTACGTCTTTCCAAAGTAGGTAATTTTATTAATTTAAGTCGATCAACGTATGAAGGTAGATTAATTGCAGAATTCCAAGGTAAGCCACGTAAGCAAAAGAGTAGAAATTGTTTCTGTACAGACTCGATTCGTTGAATATGAATGTTATAGAAGGGATCCCATATTATTGACCCATATTCTAAAATAGGTCTTACAAGAGATGTAAAAAGTTGTTTGGTTATGTAAGGATCAATAAATTCTTTTGCCCATCTTTTAATAAAGGCGAGTGTACCTCTAGCTTTATTAACTGTCATGGTGACGTGAGATACAAAGTTTAATTTAGGATCAAGTAGAATCCCTTAATCTAGAAAAGTATCAACAAGTTCAAGCTGATATCCGCCCAAAAAGTAGTTAGCAGGAAAAACATTATTTCTAGAAAACGCTTACATTTACATTTTTTCAAATTTAGTTCCATTAGGTTAGGGTTACACCACGAAAAGAAATTGTTGAGATCTGATTGAAGATTAATATGATCATTATGTTGACAGTAACTTAAAAAAATTGTAACATCATCGGCGTACATTAAAACGTTGCAAAAATTTATCATTATTTAAACCTAATAAATCCAATTTGATCAGTAGAAGGTTATGGTTTACTTTATCGAAAGCCTTACTAAAATTGCATCTGTTTGTTTTTTTCTTGACAAAACCATCGTTAATTATTGTCGTAAAATGAAGCATATTTGTAACGGTAGAGCATCCTTTCCGAAATCCGTGTTGAAATGGTGATAAAATTTACGATGAGTGATAGCACAAAAAATCTGTAATAAATTTCTCGAAAAGCTTAGGGATTGCACTAAGTTTAGCAATACCACGGTAATTAGAAACATCCGATCTATTTCCAGATTTAAATAATGAAATGATGTAAGAAGCTCCCCAAAATTTTGGAAAATAACCGTTTTTATTGACGCATTAAACAACAGAGTCAATGGTGTTGCCAAGGAAGTAGCACAATAATTGAGTATAGAACTATTTAGGTACTCCATCAGGTCCGTGAGTAAATGAAATTTTAAGTTTATTCAGGCTATTAACAAGTTCTGCCTTATCAATTAGGGGAAAAGATATAGCTTGATTTGTGTTTATTGGATATGAATAGCTGTTGGAACAATATTGAGCAACAGAATATGTACTAGCAAAAAAGTCTGCAAACATGTTACTTATTATAGTATCATCACTAGATTCGATATCGTTAAATTTCAGTAGTTTTTCTTTTTGAATTAACAAAGTTGTAAAATGCTTTAGGATCACGATTGAAATCTTCCTTCATTTTGTTTAGATAGTTTTTGTATAAACAATTGTTAAGAATATTATATTCGGCACGATGAATGGAGTATTTTTCAAAAAATACAAGAGAACCAAAAATTTTATACTTTTTATAATACATGTTCTTCAAATTTTTTAATCTTGATAGTTGTTTTGAGTTCCAAGGTGGGCCAGTTCGTTTGTAGACAGAACGCTTTGGGATGCATTCATCCATAAAAGAATACATAGTTCTATAAAAGACCTCCACCATTAAATCAATAGAAGTATGGCACAACAAATCATTCCAGTTAGTGTTAGAAATTATTATTATTATTATTAATTTTTATTAATGAAAATCCTAATGTAACAAGATTTAAATTAGATCAATCAATTGGCTATAGTTGGTTTGTTTAAAACAAAAAACTTTATCTTTATTAATACGAATATTGGATCCACCAACAGTAGGCAAAACACAGCTAATTTCAACAGCTGGATGAAAGCGATCTTCCGGCAAGGTGATAGGATCAGAGCGAGTTATTATACAATATTCTGGATTGTTTGTAAATACCAGATCTAGCAGTTTACCGTATTCATTAAATACGCCATTCATCTGGTAAAGACTAAGATCAACTATCTCATTCAATATTAAATCATCACAGTTATTAGATTTAATTGGAATAAAATCCGGAGCATCAGGCGAATTTTTCCATATTATAGATGGTAAATTAAAATCTCCAACAACAAAAATTAAATCCTCAGGTTTAGCACGTTGAGCAACTGATTTGATGGCCTGAACGTGTTCAATGTATAGATCTGTTATTGTTTTGGCGGAACCATCAAAGACTACCCTAAGCTTTGTTGTACTGTCTTCTTTTTTACACAGTGGTGGCGAAAAAATACGTTTTTAAATGCTTGGGTATGGATGTAACTAACGACATGTTTTAATTCGGCATACTCATTCATAAAGGCTATGTATTGTTTTTTAATCTCTGGGTGTTTACTCAATTTTTTCTCAAGGTTCATAAAACATCTAAAAGCAAGATCATAAGAATCATCAAGATCACGAATATTTTGTCTTTTCGGCAAGGTAATAGAAGAACCGCTAGATTCGAGACGAATTGATTTTTTTTAATGATTGTCACAAAATGCATCCTCTGTTGAAAATGTAGAATTCCAAAAACATTTAACAACATTGATTAAAGGTTCACTTTCAGTCCGAAAAATGCCTGTACATGCGGTTGCCAAAGAAATAGGATTTGATAAACAAACACCTTCACCAGAGACTACCCATCCTAGTCGAGTTTTTTGCAATATAGGTAAATTGTTTCCAAAACGACATTGACCCACACTCATAAGCTCAAAGGACAAACCAGCAGCAATTAAAATGTATATGCGACCATGTTTGTACTACACACGTGCAATAGTATATCTAAACCCGACCTGTTCATTTCATAGAACAATAGTTCATGCTCAACTCACATGCATTCTTACGCTCTTGCTTTTAGTCGTCACTGATTTATGGGCAAAGCAATAAAGGCTATCAGCTCTAGGTAAAGGCAATTCAAATACATTTCATTTTTAATATATTGAGATCAAAAGGAGTTGAGATAGTAGATAGAATAGATTTTTAAATAATTATTCCAGCTTGTTTTATAAAATTATATATTTTGAGAATATTATCCTCGGTGGGTTCTTTTAGAAGAGTCATTGGGATTGGGCGATCGAAAAATATGATTTCTAGTTTTGTTATTTAGTGTACATTCCAGTAAAATGTGTTGAACAGAGATGTAAGATCCGCATAAGGTGCAAAGTGGTTTTGGTTCTTTCTTTATGATGTGACTATGGCTTGAAAACGTGTGTCCTAAATGTAATCTGGAGAAACATTGGCTTTGAGACCTGCTAACGTTGATAGGATATTTAGGTGGGGTGCAGTTTATGTTTAGTTCCTTGTAATGGGGATGATTATATTCGGACCAGTTTGATTGTTTTTTTTTTGCTGGATATATGTTTGTATATAGTTCTGAATATCAATTTTTTCAGGATTAATATTTCGATTCAATAGGTGCTTTGCAGGCATATTTCGCTGCTTCATCTGCGTTTACGTTCCCTGTAATGTTGGCGTGGCCTGGAACCCATAGAATTTTTAATGTTTTTGGATTTTTTATGAAAAGATCCCGAATAAGATTAATTTTGTTCCATCTTTTGGAAAGTGGGTTAATAATTGATTTGATAACCGATAAACTATCACTGCAAATAACTGTTTTGTGTTGTTTACTGAGATCTGATAATGGCAGAGGCTTCTGCAGTAAAAACTGATGTATAATCTGGTAGAATCTTCATACAAATAGAATTTCCATTCATATCAATTATGGCGTACGACGTAACTCCATTTGTCAATTTGGGTCCGTCTGTGAGGTACAATTGTAAAAAGATGTCATTAGTAGTGTAGAGGCATATTTGTTTGGCTTACTTAAGACTTGAATGTTAAGAGTTGTTGGATCATTGCGTTCGTCGTCGCAAGAGTTTGACGAGTTTTTGTTCGCTCCAACAGTAAAGCTAATAAAGTTAATATTTTCTCGGTTTAACAAGTGTAAAAAAAAACAAACAAACAGCTTCGACGCTTAAAAATCCAAACAAACATAGTTTTGTTTTAAATTGTTTTTTTATTTAACTTCTCGATACAGCAGAAAAATGCAAAACATAAACATTAACGCACAAAAAAAAAAACAAACATAATTTCTTTTTGTTTCTTGCTTGCACCTCTGGCCTTTAACTCTTAACAAGAGAATGAAAAGTAAATGATTGCTACTAACTCACAATCAAGTGAGAGAAGGCTTAGTAGTGTTAGTGGTAACAATGCTTACATTATTTGAAGCTCTGAGAATAACTTAAATGTTTTAAATTTACACGACCCCGAATATTAAAAACATTATTTAACCGCGAAAACTAACACTAATACTAGAGCGCGCTCATGTCCTCCTAATCTCTCGATGGAGAAAAATAAACAAGAGTCAATGAAGAAAACAACAACAGCACTTGATACAGCAACTGTTTGTAGTTTGTGTGGTAAACATTGTTTTGGTTCGTGCAATGTTGATATTAACCATTCTGTCACCATGAATGGTGATTGTACTCGGTCGTCGAAGGGAATTTCTTCACAACAAACTCAAAACAAGATAAGTACCCCGAAAGCATCTGTACAGACCGGATTGGACAGATACATCACCGTGATGAAAAGGCAACGCAGACCCAAATATGCTAAAATTGCCTCATCATCGAAGCATATAAAGGACGATGACGCTATTGAAACTCAAAATCGTTTTTCCCTTTTGGACGATGTAAGTGGTGATGAACCGACAAAAGATAAGCCCTCTAAGCCACCCCCAATAGACTTACGGGAACAAAATACCAATAATTTAGTGAAAAATTTGATGGAATTAAATGGGGAAAACTCATTTTACGTTATCCCTATAAAAAAGGTAATATATATGAGACAAAAATTCAGATCCATCACGAGGATAATTACCGTAAAATTATATCCTCATTCGAAAAGCAGTTGAAAAATTTTTACACCTATCAATTGAAGAGCGGCAAGGGCCTTCAAGTCGTTATAAAGGGTATTGATTCGTGTGTCGATCCGCTCGAACTAAAAAAAAAAAAAGGATTCAAGGTTAAAGTTGTAGTAAATATCAGAACACATCCCACAACCTCTTTTCCGCGTAGTTAGAACCAGGAGATATAATATTAAAGAAAAATGAAGTACACCCAGTCTACAATTTGATATATATCCTTTATAGAAACAGCCCCATAAAAGAACAGGGCCGGTTCAGTGCTTAAACTGCCAGGAGTTCGGGCATACTACGGCATATTGCAAGCTACCACCAGTATGTGTCGTAATTAAATCCAGATTAAAACATTATTTAATGTATGATCGTTGTGAAAACTACCTTCCAGCTAATACTATTTGCTTTGAAGAACTTGGAAACAGCCTAGTGATTTCATCAATATATTCTCCCCCAAGGTTTTCTATATCAAAAAATCAATATACAAGGCCCTCGCTTCATAGTTGCTGGTGATTTTAATGCCAAGCATACATTCTGGTGGTCACGGCTTATTTCACCGAAGGGTCGTGTTTTGTTCAACACAATTTCTTAAATGGGTATGGAGACCACAAGCCGAGAACCAACGTACTGGCCAACAGATGGGCAAAAAATACCCGATTTGATCGATTTCGGATTAACGAAGAACTTGTGCATGTAGAATCTTCATTGGAACTCTCGTCTGACCACACACCCGCTTTTGTTACTATTTTGAACCCCCAAAAAATTGTGTGCCCATCTGGTGATATAACGCTTTCAAGTAATATTGATTGGCTAAAATACAAAAAGTTTCTTAATACCCATTGCACAGAAAGCTTTCCGCTAAGAACACCGGATGATATTGACCTCTTGATTGTTAACTTCGAACAAAATCTCAAACTAGTTGCTCAACTTGCTACTAAACCTCCTCGTCACACCAGGCCATATGGAACTACTTCTGCAGATGTTGAAAGGCTATTAGGTGAAAAAAGAAGAATTTGAAGAGAGTGGTAACTGCACAGATCTCCTCAACTTAAGCAACAATTGAAAGAATGCACGAAAAAACTACGGAAACTGCTTGAAACACAAAGAAACGCTAAATTGAATTATCTTGAAAAACTGGATCCAACAGAAAAAACTGATTACTCTTTGTGGCGTGCTACAAAAAATCATAAAAGACCTGTTGTATGTAAGCCTCTAAGAAAGGAAAGTGGAGGATGGGCTAGGAATGACAAAGAGAAGGGGGATCTGTTTGTTGAACATCTAAAAAAAGTTTTTACTCCAAATATAACCCTTAGTTCTATTGATGAGTTGCCACCTGTTACTTCAAAGCATAGAGCAGTGTCCCTTTGATATTTGAGAGGTCGAAAAGGCTATTGTTGATTTAAACCCCAAAAAAAGCATCGGGGATCGATGGGATCAGTAATAAAATGCTTTTGGAGTTACCCCGAATAGCATTAAGAATAATTCTGTTTATTTTCAATGCTATAATACGCCTTGAACATTTTTCCCCAGGATGGTAAGTTTCACTCGTTACAATGATACCTAAACCAGGTAAAGGTCACGCAAAGGTCGATTCGTATAGAGCAATAAGTTTACTGTCCAACTGGTCAAAATTATTCGAGAGAATTTTGGTAAACAGACTTACAATATCCGTAGATCAAAATAATGCCAGTCCAGCACATCAATTTGGTTTCAGACGAAAACACATCACCACTGAGCAAGTTCACAGAATTGTAAGTGCCATAAGAAGAGCTTTTGAAGAGAAAAAAGACTGCTCTGCACTTTTTATAGACGTCTCGCAAGCCTTCGACCGAGTTTGGCACGAGGGACTCCTCTATAAAGTTAGACAGTTGTTACCCCCGAACACACATAAGCTAATGGAGAGCTATATAATTAATAGAAAATATATAATATAATATATAAATATATAATTAATAGAATATATAATAAATGAAAATTCCGCTTCTGTACATCCTTACACATCAGACATGCCAACAAATGAAAACACACTTACGTCGACTTTTGCGGATGATACTGCAATTTTAAGCGTACACGAAAACCCCTCACAGTATCTTTTACAGAGCCATATTGAACAGTTGGAAGATTGGCTAGATATGTGGAAGATTAAAGTAAATGAACAAAAGTGTATCAACATAACTTTTACCCTAAGAAGGGAGACTTGCCCTCAAATTCGAATTAGGAACCAGCCTATACCTCAACATTCCTCTGATAAATATCTCGGACTACATCTTGATCGCCGACTTACCTGGAAAACCCATATAGACGCTAAATTGACACAAATAAAATTGAAATTAGTCCAATTCACATGGCTAATTGGCGGGAACTCGAAGCTAAGTCTCGATTGTATGCTCTTTTTTTATAACTCGATATTCAAACCCATTTGGTGCTATGGTATTCAGTTACAGACTCAGCTTCAAACATAGGATGAATACGAATATGCCCAAACAAGATTTTGAGAATGATTACAGACGCACCATGGTACTTAAGAAACTCACATTTGCACAGAGACTTAAATGTTTCTCTAGTAAAGTACGAAATCACTAGATATAGTGCAAACTATTTGGAAAAGCTAAAGAAAAAAAAGAGTTGTTGCAAGTTCTATTAATTCTGCAATTACAGAAGTTATCCTGTACTGTCTTGTGGTGGAGGACTGATTCAGAACGTCGTTATCTATAATACAGTAATTTGGAAATATTGTTTTAGGTATCAACTTGGCTTTTATCTCATGTATTCTCTTTTCGAGGGAAGGCAAACCGGATTCGGCGAGAATGTGTTTCATCGGTGTTGATAAATGCGCAAATGCGCGATCTTATTACCTTGTGATATAGGGTACGTTCGTAAATTCAATAAATCTGTGCATCATTGCGGTTATGCCAAGTTTTGTTGCTGATGCGTGATCAGTTGTTGCAGATGCTTTGTTACTGCTCAACAATTGCACAGAGAGTGCTTTTTAGAACGTTTTGCAAAAGTTAAGAAACATGTTCACCACAATAACATTAACAAATATTGTTGAAAATCTTGATTCTAAGAATGACAAGTTTTTGTTAACTTATAAAAATTCGTTCTAATGCTGTTGGTGATGATGGGGTGTCTATTAAATTTTTAAAACTAGTTCTGCCCTATGTTGTTGGGTCACTAACGCATATATTTAATCATTGCATAACAACGTCCATCTTTCCTAAATTATGGAAAATAGGAAGAGTGATTCCCGTGACTAAAGTATCCATTGCTATTAATACATGTGATTACCGACCGATAAGTATTCTTCCAGTGTTTGCTAAAGTTTTTGAGTCTCTTATGGCAGAGCAAATTACTTCTTATCTTAATCTTAACAAACTTCTATCTCCTTTGCAATCTGGATTCCGTGCTGCTCATAGCTGTACTACTGCTGCTTTAAAGGTGTGGATGATATCAGACCTGAGTATGACCTGGGAAATTTGACATTAATGTTTTATTAGATTTTTCTAAGGCATTCGATAAAGTGGATCATGCTATTCTTTGTCAGAAATTAAAGCACTATTTTGGTTTCACTGATGCAGCTTCAATTCTTGTGAAGAATTACTTGACCGGGCGTGCTCAGAAGGTAATTGTAGGGAATAGGCAATCTGGTTTGAGAGGTATAACCTCAGGTGTACCGCAAGGATCCGTTCTAGGTCCTCTGTTATTTAGCATTTTTATTAATGATGTGTTTAGTGTCTGTAAGTATGCTCAGATGATATTCAACTAAATATATCTAATCGTCTTGGTTTGATAGAAGATACATGTTGCAGACTTATGAGGACTTAGATGCTATAAAAACTTGGGCTGATACTAATAATTTGATACTAAATCCTAAAAAATCGGTTGTTTTACATATTAGCAAATTCTTACTCAACCGTAGTTATTTTCCAGTATTATATCTTGGTTCCTCCCCTCTGATGCATGTTGACAAAGTAAAATATCTTGGATTTTATATAAATTC
Organism: Cordilura impudica; assembly: GCA_963682025.1. Taxonomy (NCBI): domain Eukaryota; kingdom Metazoa; phylum Arthropoda; class Insecta; order Diptera; family Scathophagidae; genus Cordilura; species Cordilura impudica. The sequence goes on along the minus strand of OY821519.1, from coordinate 157,318,493 downwards.
AACCTTTTCATGTACAGACCACATAAACAATGTTGTGCGTAATGTTTTTCTTGTACTACGTAATTTACGAGTATCTTCTTACTTTACACCAGCTGAAACTAAGCGAAAGCTTGTTGTTCAGTTAATACTCCCACTGATAACTTATTCAGCTGAGGTATATAGTAAATTAGATTCACACTCAATGCATAAATTACAGGTGTCTTTTAATAATGCTACGCGATATGTATATGGTCTAGCGCGGTTTGAAAGTATATCATCCTGGCGAAAAATGATCCTTGGTTGTGAGTTGGATGATTACCTTACTATGCGTAACCTAATATTTTTGCACAAGCTTCTGTATCACAAAACTCCTGTCTATTTGTTTGAAAAACTTATATTTGCGAGATCTACAAGATCCATTTCTCTAATAGTACCCAAACACAACTTTCTGAACACAAGTAGATTTTTTTTCATTAACACAACTAAGCTATGGAATGCCCTTCCCATGCACATTAAACAGATATCGAGAATAAACAGTTTCAAGAAAACCTTATTTGAACATACAACTTCCAACAACTAGCTCTTTTTTTTAACATATCAATAATTTCATTTTTTTCTTAATTTATCTTTCATTCTCTCTCTCTCTTCTCAAAACTATATAGCCAGCTCATTATTTAATTTTATCATTTTGTTAATTTATTGCTATTATCTTTTATTTTTCTATAGAAAAAACTATTTATTTATTCATTTATTCTTAATAATGACTTTACTTATGTAATTCCAATTGAACCACAAAATAATTATATTCTTAAGGTTCTAATAATGAAAAAACAAATAAATAAAATCTAAATCTAAAATCTATAAAAAAAAAACAGAATTTAAAGAAAGATGAAACGACTTTTGATTATTAAAATCAATTGAAACGAAAAAGGAAGCAGATTCCTAAAATAAAAATTACTTTGAAATAATAAAACGATATTATTTAAATTTTTATTAACAATTTTATTTATAATGAACTACTCCTCCATTCAGCACCAATGTTTGGTTTTTTAAAGCTTCGCGCTCTATTGCATCAGTTATTAAAATGATGCCGTAGTTGCAAAAATTTGCGGCAGTACTGTCAATTGTTTGCATAAAAAACTTTTGACGTAAATCAGTGCTGCCAAGTGATGCTTTTTGGAACGTTTTACTTTTATTATGCTGCGGTGATACATAACTACTGCAATTACGAACAGACCAGCATTTTGTTTCCACGAATTCCTAGATTTACTCCACTCCTGGAATCCTAACTCGGCTAGAGGTATGGACGGCATTTCTTACAAGATCTTACTGCAACTGTCCCAAGAGTGGAAAAAGGAGGTTTTCGAAATTATAAATGATTTATGGAATCGAAACACCATCCCAGATGAATGGAGAAAGGTGCGGATCAAACCGATACCGAAAAGAAATAAGGACTTAAGCGTGGTCCAGAGTTACCGGCCAATCTGTCTCCTATCCACACTGCTCAAACTCACTGAAGGCTTAGCTAAAAATTATTGTATAAAATTTGCGGAGGAACGAGGAATTTTGCCCAACAGATCGTATGCATTCAGGAGGAAACACTCAACGGTGCAGTGCATCAACGACCTGATTAATACTATTTATCACCATAAGAATAAAGGTCACATAGTTATGTGGGCCTGTATAGACCTTGAGAGGGCGTATGACCTTGTGGACATCCGTTCACTAAGGATGCGTTTATACCAATTGGGTTTTAACTCACACTTTATCGAATGGACTTACAATGTATTGCCAGATAGGACCCTCATTTTGGGCATTCAATTGACACTGATTTCGTGAGGACTGATGCAGGGCAGCGGACAGCCCCTTACTATTTAACATATATACGGCTGAGTTCCATGAGCTGACAAGGAGCAACTCCATATTATTCCAATTCCCTGATGATTTCTTCATAGTGTGCTTTGACGTGACCATGACAGGACAAATTTTTTACTGCAGGAGAGGATAAACAGATTTGTTGAAATAGCTGACAGGCTAAAGATGAAAACAAATCCTGAAAAAACCAGCGTGATTAACTTCCAAAGATCCAAGAAAAATATGAACAGACTCGATCGATCAAATATCTGAAATCAACAACTCACCAACCAATCAAGTTCAAATGGTTATAGATAAGGTCAACAGAACGTGCGGGTTTAGGAAAATAATAAGCGGATGTAGATTTGGGTTGCAACCGGCGAGAGCCCTACATTTTTATAGAGCCTTTACTAGGGCCAAATTAGAATATGCAGCATCATCCTTCGCCAACATGGGGCGTACGACTTTAAGAAAGATGAGCACATTTATAAACGCAAACCTGAGAGGGGCCTTGGGTCTGATCAGATCGACACCGAATCATATATTGTATCACATGGCGGGGGAGCTTCCGCCTGAATACCGCTTTGAACTGGCCACCGCCAAGGAATTGGCAAGATGCATAGCCTGCGATCTTCCAGTAATTCAGCTATTTTGGGAACCTGATTTCAATCTCAGAACCAGTTATGCGAAGGTCTTTAGTAAATACAAAAACATGCTCTTAAAAATTGACAAGGCAACGGGATATGACTGGCCTCAGTCGAGATTATTAATTGACCCTAATATATTCGGGGAGATCTGCGGTAATAAGGGCGAAGCGAACATTGAAATTATTGACTGCATAATGAGACGGAAACTACATGAGCTGGAGAGCTGTGAGATAATTTATACGGACGGCTCAGTAAGTACGAACAGTACGGGTTTCGCCTTTTGGCACCCGGAGAGCTCTTCCAGGGACCTCTTCTGAATGGGGGCTAGAGTATCATCAATGTCAGCTGAGCTAGCGGCTATAGAGGCGGCGATAGAGTTTTCGAAAATGAGAGTATTTAATAAAGTGGCCATCTTGACGGACAGCAGATCGGGCTGCTTCGCTCTGGCGAAAAGGATGAGCGAGAACCCTAGGGTGAGAAGGATCCATAAACTCGTTAATGAATCGGCCTTCGAGGAGATCAGTTTGCATTTCGTACCGGGACATACAAACATATTGGGCAATATTGAAGCAGACAGAGCAGCCAGAAAGGCACTTGCAAATGGCGTTTTGAAAGATAAGGTTTTGAGCGTGGATGACGCTATATCTAATATTGAGGAAAAACTATATGCTGAATGGAATGATACATACAAAGATATTAGTACAACCAAAGGGAGAAATTACGCGGATATTTTCCCCAACGTATCCAGGAACAAAACATGGTTCGCTAATTGCAAAAATCTGAAACCAAATGAAATGAAAATTATCAATAGATTGATGAGCGCTCATTCCTTTGGAAGGGCTACACTAGCCCGATTGGGGTATTGGATTCGGAAATGTGCACCACATGCATGGAGCCTGAAAATGAGTCCCATGTTATTTTTGAATGTTGTAGTTTTGAGAGCATCAGACCGAAGTATCCTTTGATCTACAAACACACATCACTGGTTGAATTTTTTAAACAGGAAAAAGCTGACAGCTACAATTTTTTAATAGAATTCCTAAGGGAAATCAAGATTGATATTTACGCGTATTAACGCGTGAATTGGTGTAGGCGTTATAGTTCCAAACTGGCCAAGTAATCCTTCACTGGGACCATTTGCAACTGGTGAAGTAACCGTAGAAAAACAAAAAACTAGGTAAATTATACATGTTGAATGTGAGAACCATATTTCCATTATATTGTTTGGTGCTATCTTCATTAGTAAAAGACTACGCCTTGAGTTTTAAGCTTACTAACAATTTCTTCTTCAATTACATCAATTAGGCATGGGGCATAGTAAATACCTTTAACGTAATTTAATGTTTCGTGCAACTTAACTGTAATTTCACAGACATTTGCTAATGTTTTAGCTTTTAAAAATTAGTTTACGATCACTTGATTCCATACTAAATGCAGCAAGTTTCCATCTCTTAATTGGCTGATAGAACTTATTAAAGTTGAAATGGCAAGTAAACCCTTATTAAAAATGAATGGGTTTAATTTTTTTAATTCACCATTTTTTGATGTTATGGTTATGTATTTTGGATCACTTATCACATTCCTTTTTGCTGGTGGCAGCTGTAACGTGCCCTCAAAAAAAGAGGTACGAGGGACGGCTTGAATTTGTTGGAAGCCAAAAGATTTTAAAAGTTTTTGTATAACTGTTGTTGCTTGTAATATATTTATTATAAGAAAGATAATATAGACTAAGAGGAGCCATTGACTATGCTAGCAGTCAGTCGTTGGGGGGGTAAGCGTCCGTCTTATCTTCCAAAATTGCATACAAAAGTCCCTACACAAAATTTATTATTATAGACTCCTAAAAAAAAATAAATCAACAAATAAACTACTTTATGAAATGGACCCAGATCAACCGTAGTGAAAAAAAAAAAATTGCCCCCTACTACGGTCAAAACAAGAAGAAAAACTACTAAAAGGGCTTCATTTGTTGCCTACCTTCAGGACGATTGGTTCTCTTAGATGAAATTAGAGACCAGCGTTTCTTAACCCACCCTACCTTTGGTTTTAGAACGCAATATGTTAACTAAAACCCCTTTTCCCTTGTTACCTTTCTACATCACATTTTGTAAGAGAACAAGAAAATTTTAAACCGTCATGTTATTATAAAAATTCATATATTCATCAAAAATTCGTTATAATAAAACATTTTCATTTCTAACTCCAAGAAAAAAAAATTTGTTAGGAAGAATATTTAATTTTAATTTAAATTTAATCTGCCTTACAAGTTAAATTTTTGACATATTATTAATGAAGAGTTGTACATTTTTATTTAAATCTAATTTGCTTCGAAATTTCATGTTTAGACGTTATTAATGAAGAATTTTAAACATTTAAACGTTAATATAAAAATAATTTTTTTTTAATATTTGTTATGTATTTAATCTAACTATTTACAAAAATTCATTGTTTTACTTCAAACAGTGATACGGAAATAAAAAGAAATAGCTAAAGACTTTAATGATAAATAAAATATTCGAAATTAATGGGTTAAGTAAGACATTAAACAGCCAAAGAGGTAATGGTAATGGTATTTCTTTAAATTCATATTTGTAACACAGTATACCTAATTAAATTGCTATAATTGCATTAATATGTAGTTAAACCATGCGTTCTTTACTTGTTTAGTGCTACTTCTTACAAATTTAAATTAGTAATGTCATGTTAATCTATCAAAGCAAATATTAAAATTATAATTGTTATAATAACCAGAATTTTTTTCACTCACCAAAATTTTACAATAGCAGCAACTGATGAAGAGGCCTCTCGATCGTCGTTGTTGTTGTTATGGCGAAGAGTTCTAAGTATGATTTTTTTTGTTTATTTCTAATATTTGCAAAATATGTTTAGTGAGAGTTAAAATAAATAATTACATTTTTTTTTGTTTCTTCTTTTGGTTTTAATTTAAATAACTATTAAGATACAAAATTACTCTACATGGGCCGTCCCATGAGTTTTAGAGTTTAGAGTAGAAACGAATGTTGAAAATTTTGTATTTCAATTTAAAAAAATTTTTTTTTTTTACTTAAGTATTTAAAATCCGATATCTTAATGGGTTATATTAAAAGAAAAATCATGAAGAGTTAGGAAAATTTCATTAAATTTCAGCCTAAAGGCATATTCAAAATTAACCAAAATTTTTCTTATAACTTTAATCTTAAAACATCAGGAAATATTTTTTTTTTAAATTGTTTTGTTGAACAAGCCGAAATAATTATTTTAGAAAATTTGAGATTTTTAGTTATTTATTGTTACCAAGTGGACATTTGTATCCGTAGTGGGTTTTTGAAAACGGGTGCCGGTGAGTGGGTTTTAGTTGGTAATATTCCGCTTCTTCATAGGGCTGATGTGGTGGACTATTGTAAATGTTCGAGAGTACAGATGGGCTTACGGAGAATAAGGCTGCATATGTTGAAGGTATAACCGATTTCAAAAGCTTATTTAACCAACATCTATCAATTTTCTTGTTAGAAATCGTTGGGTAGGATTTTTTTTTCCTTTTTTTTCCGTTCAAAGAAAAAAACTAACAGTGGTGATCTCAAACTAAGACCACCACTCAAGATGTTGTACAGGGATTTTAGGAATTCTGTAAAAATAAATTTAAGAATGCGAAGGAACCCTAATCATGTAGTAGATTAATTACCTGATGTATAATAGCACTTATTAAGGATGATTTGCAGCACCACGTGGATCGTTTAATGGTTGGTTTATAGGTGGATTCTGCCAATTTTAGGACTTATGCATCCAAACCCCATGGAATGTAAAAATCTTTAAATTTTAAGATTTGTAATTTCCTTTTTATGGTAAGGTAATTACTTTAGTATTTATCCCGTGTCAGGAAATTAGATGAGATAAATTAAAAAAAATTTATTGGTTGGAACACGAGGAAAAATCAACTTATTCACCGTATATTTATTACACTTGGTATTTTTTTTTTTGTGTCTTTACACTTCAACTGATGAAAGAAAAAAGAAGTATCGAAACTATGAAAGTGAAGAGATAAGCCTCTCAATATAAGGTAGAAGCTAGTGCTACCATATTTATTTAAAGTTTTTCTACTTGTAGTAACATTACATATTTGATAAAAAGGTATTAAAATGAAATATGTAAATTTTATTAAAATATCAAGTAAATGATTTTTTCTTTCTTTCTTTTTTTTTTTTTCTTTATTACTGTTAATTTTACAGATGTATCCTCTTAAAAAAAACTTAAAGTGTTACATTTGTTTACAGTAAACAAAATAGTGTATTGTAGTGAATACATTTTTGTAAACTTTAGCAAGGATTTAAACCCGCATATTTTATTATACCGTAAAGGTGATACAAAATATGCTTAATTGTGTATAACAATTAACACAACTAATTTATTGATGGCGATTTGACTAGTTAAATGATAAAATCTTTCAATATGAAAATATTCATAAGCAAACTTCTTTCAGCTTTGTTGTGAGGTACTTTTTATTTGAAAACGGAGTTTCTTAAAAGAAAAAAATGAGTTTCTTAACAGAAAAAAAAAAAAAAATAAATACAATGGTGACGATATCTTCGACCATTACAAAACCAGATAATTTTAGACTCTTGGTCAATAAGATTAGATGGGATAAATTTTATGTTCGTATATCTTTCGCATGAAAAGTGCCAATTGTTTTTCCTTCTAAGTCTTGTAAAATATAATAATTGGTACCGACTTTTTCTTTTACTTTGGCTTTTAAGAAAACTGGACTAAGTTTTGCATTAAACTTTCGTTCAAAATTGCTTTGTGCAAAATTTCTACGATACACGGTTTGGCCAACAGTATAACTTATAGGTCGTGTTCGTAAGTTATATTGGTTTTGGTTAGTGTTATAAGCATCAGATATATGTTTTTTTAAATCTTTTCGAAGAAGAACCAGGTGGTCATCACGGGACAATTGAAATGAAGGTTCTTCAAGCAGAGTTAACTTTTTAAGAAGATTATACGAACTAGCATGAGTTATCATGGCAAACCCAAAGAGATCATGGTATGGACTACAATTAATGGACTGATGTGTAGAATTGCGTAAAGCACAGCTTATAAAGGATAGGTTTTGGTCCCAAAGGGTGTGATCTTTTTTTAAAAATGCTCTAATACCTGCAATCAAAGACCTATTAACTCTCTCTGAAGCATTTGCTTGCGGAGAGTACAATGAGGTAATTCCAAGTGAGGTAAAAAATGCATTTAAATTATTTGGCTTGAATTGTTATCCATTGTCACTGACAATATTTTCTGGAACACCATATACGTGAAAAATTTGCTTAAGTAGAAATTCTTGAATTGCAGAAGAGACAAATTTTTTTAATGGACAAAGCCAATGACATTTTGTGAGATGGTCCAGAACGATGAGTAAACCTATGTTACCTTGTTTACTACGGGGGTATGGTCCTAATATATCAATATATAATCTCTGAAATGGCCTACGCGAAATCGTAGGTTTACCCATTTCAGGTCTCATTACGAAGTTGGGGGATTTGGTAGTTTTACAAATTTCACAATTTCGTATGTAATTACGAACATCTTTCACTAAGCCTGGCCAAAAGAAATTCCGCCGGATCAACTCCAATGTCTTATGTACACCACCATTGACGTTACAAGAGAATCATGAGAACGTGATATGACCGATTGTCGAAGGTTGTAAGGAATCCAGAGTTTCCAACAGGTGTGTTCCTGGTCCTGGTGACCACTATAGTGTTGTGTTCTTATATACACATATTCTTCACAAATCTTTATGTCTGGGTATTGGCTGGGGTTTGCATTTATTTTATCTTTTAGATTTTTATAATCTTCATACATAAAATGAACAGAATTTAGGGCGATTTCTGGCTCTGTACTCGCAGGAGAAGAAACTTCTTCACAAAAAATTCTCGAAAGTGCATCTGGGACGATGTTATCCTTTCCCTTACGGTGGCTTATAGTAAACTTATACGCCTGAAGCTTAAAAACCCATCGGGCCAATCTACCGCTTAAATCTGGCTGCCTCATCAACCACACTAATGACGAATGGTCAGTAATGACTTCAAATTCTTGCATCTCTATATAACACCGAAATTTCTTAATGGCTTCTAAAGCCGCAAGACATTCACGCTCTGTGACACTGTAGTTGCGTTGGGCCGAGTTTAACTTTTTGGACATAAAAGTAATAGGCTTTTCAGCGCCATTTTCATCCAACTGCACCAACACAGCTCCAATGCCATAGTCGCTAGCATCAAATTGAATAAAAAATTTCTTAGAAAAGTCGGGGTTAGTTAATATAGGGGCAGAGGTGAGGAGCGATTTAATTTTATCAAAGGCAGAGTGGGCCTCTGGCGTCCAGCAAAATTTACGTTTTGTAGATAAAACCTCTGTTATCGGAAAAACAATAGTCGAAAAATTTTCTATAAATCGTCTATACCAACCAGCAAGACCCAAAAACCCACGCACATGTTTTAGATTTTTAGGTACTGGCCAATTAGTTCTAGAAATAATTTTTTCGGGGTCAGTCTTTATACCACCTCGTCCAATAATATAACCAAGATAATTTACTTCGCTGACAAGAAATTTAGATTTTGATATATTAAGTGTTATGTTGGCTTTTCGAAACTGTTCAGCTATTCGAACTAGAACTGAAATATGGGAATTAAAATCTTCAGAGACAATGACTAGGTCATCAAGGTAACCAAATACGCAGTGATGTAAATCTGCAGGAATATTGTCATCCATCAGGCGACACATCGTCTGTGGGGCATTACATAGCCCGAAAGGCATGACGACAAATTGATAAAGGGGTCTGCCTGGGACAGTAAAAGCTGTTAACGGTTTTGATTGATCACTTAGGCCAATCTGCCAAAAAGCATCTTTTAAGTCTAACTTAGAAATTATGTTAGCTTTAGGCAGTCTAGCGAAAATTTCATCGATATTCGGTAGAGGATATGCATCCTTTTTGGTTACGGCATTTAATTTACGCGCATCTAAACAAAGACGAACCTTATTCGGTTTAACTACCAAGCGCATCGGGGAACTCCAGGGTGAAGTTGAATGTTCTATTACCCCTATAGCTAACATACGGTCGATCTCTTGAAACATTAATTTTTCTACTGCAGGAGAGACGGGGTAAAACCTTTGTTTCACCGGTTTGGCATCACCAACATCAATTTCATGCTGTATCAAACTAGTTCGGCCGAGACCTTGGTTCTCGAAATTTGGGAATAAATCAATAATAGCGGCTAGCTGCTGACGTTGGTGTAAAGTAATGGGAATTTCTTCAGATATAGAATTATTTTGTTCTTTAATTTTATCCAACTCTACATCTGGCACACAGAAAGCAGACAACTCAGGCGGAAGTTTTGACAGGTCAGAATGAATATTGGTAAAAACTACTGGACTAAATACTTCTGGGGCTAATTGAAATAATTTCCAAAAATCTACCCCTAAAATTAAACGCTGTGACAAAGAAGGTACTATGAAAAGTTTAATCTTCCTGCTCTGTTGTTTAAAGAAAATATCAACCAACAAATAACCTAAAACTGGTGAGCTACAGTTTTAACGATTGATTTTTGATGCACAAAACCATCAAAATGAGAAAAATTTTCTTGAGCTAAATCTGCACCTATGCAGCTAACATTTGCTCCAGTATCTAAAAGTCCATATTCACTATAATTTAAAAAGTTTACTTGAGCATAAAATCTCTTATCGTTGGTACTATTGAAAATTGAAGAAATCATGTATTTAGAGGCCTGTATTTTCATTTTATAAAACCCACGCATCCGTAAAGTAGACCTTTTAGGATTCTTAGATCGGATTAACGATAAACAAGAAATATCAAAAATTGAATTACGCTTGGCAATATAATTTTGCAATCTAGTATGATAAGGTAATTGAGGGAATATAATTTTGTCTGAATTTTGGTGTTGTAAATCTGTGTTTTGAGTATAAAGTCGTTGTAAAATAGTAATTTTATTATTCGTTTCATTTATATCATTTGTATCTGATTGGGTATATTTATCATTTTGTGTTGAGCTCAAGGCGGTGGGCGTGAAAAATTCTGATGCTGTTCGTTTTTTGAATTGCTATATTTTTTAACAGAACATCTTGGGCATTGGGGTTTATAAGTATTTTTGGTCCCGCATTCATAACAGAAAATAGCTCTAGTTTGTAAACAATCCTCCCAATGGTGACCTGTAGAATCACAATTCCAACATTTTGAAATCACGGGGGTTTGTTGAATGGCTTCAACCGTAGTATCTACAATTTCTGATTTACTATATGATTCATTATCTAATGAAAATTCTAGTTCTGCAACTGTTTTTCGTGGAGCAAAATTATGAGAAAATTTAGGTGGTTCATTTCTACGGAATTGTTCTCCCCCGAAGAGATTTTCTCTCATCTGCACAAGATTACGCAGGTGAGCAATTGTGTAAATTGGGACATATAAAAGTTCACGTGTTATATCTGGGCATAAATTACGTTTTAATATTTCTATTATATCGCTTTCTGGCATTTGTGGATCTAGGCGGCCCAGTAAAGAGGATATATGTTCATAAAATGCTTCGAAAGTTTCTGCTTGCTTCATTTTTCTATTACGAATCTCTTCTATAATATCAAAATTCGACCTAAAGTCCTTATACTCGTAACGTATAGCTATGCAAAATTCATCCCATTTAACAGTATTAACTTGTTTGTGATAACGCCAATACCATTCACGTGCCTTGCCAGTTAAGAGAATGTGCAAATTTTTACAAATAATATTAAAATCATTGTTAAAGTTATCGGCAGTAAGTGACCTTACCCTATACAAAAATTCTTCAACTTTTATTCCATGTGTTGAACCATCGAATTTTAGGTTCCAATTTTATATGATTGAAGTAATCTTATCTGATCTAAGAGCCAAATTTTCATCAAATCTTGCACTAGGAAAAGATTCATTACTACGCATTGGAATATTATTAAAAAACATATGAGGAGGCTGTGAGTGATATTGTTGGGAATTTGGAATCGAATATTGATTCTGTACATTTGGTGCAACATATGTAGTTCTTAAGGGATGGTTGTGAATGAAATTGTGGTTGATTCGGAATAAGATTGAAATTTTTCAAAATTTTGGTAACACGTTTTTCAATCACATGATCAATGTCATTAGCATTTATCATATTATTCATAAAATTAGATGTGTTATTGTTCGGTCTTAAGGAAGTAAGAGAAACATTTGGTGCACATGTTTTTTGCATATGCTGAGGCATTGGTAAAGGCAATTTATTATTTTGATCCTCGTTTGGTGAACGAGTGATATTTTGTTCTACTGGATTCTGGTTTAAAGTAAGCGGTAAAGGATTATTACTAATTGCGAATGTGCAAAATTTTGTAGTGGTAAGTTTTGATTATTACTTTCTGTGTGTCTTAACGGAGAAGCTGATTCTAAAGTACTAAATTCTAATAAATTTTGAAATTGATTTTGTTCTTGCGTCCAATTTTTTCCAGTTCTACGTGTATTATATTGTTTAGCTATAGCGCCACGATTTTTACCACGCAATGTTTGTGGTTTTGAATTGAATTGTTTTAGATTTTGTAAATCAAGTTTTTTAAATCACCGAGTTCACAATGCCTTTTACACGAAGGACATTCTGATGAATTTGCTAAGAAATTCTCAATACACGAACGATGAAATGCATGACTGCATTCTGAAATAATAAGACAATGTTGTTTTGAGTTCATCAACTCATTACAAATGACACAAGGCGTATCACTATTGGTAGTATTCCCAGCAGAAGCTTGCTGTTCCTGTGATGGAGGATTTTGAACGTCATCTATACCCATGATGTACATAAACAAATTAAAATATATTGACTAAATGAAAAGCTATTTGAACAATGAAACTGTTACTTATTTTAATCGGAACGAAAATCTACCGTCTACAGTTATAAAGAAATTAAATTTCTGAATTAAAAAATTTCTTCCAACAAAAAAAATTTTTATCAACTTTAGTAATGTTCAATGTCTTCAAAGAAAATATAATAACTAAATATTTTGTTGACTTAAACAACAGTTGCATGTTTTATGAAAATTATCAAAATACATATGTACAAAAAAAAAAATTTTTTTTTTTTCTTTAAATCACCAGTTAAAAAAAAACGAAATTTATATAACCAAATATTTTGTTTACCTTAACAAAATTTTAATGTGTGATTACGAAAATGATCAACCTTATAAAAAAAAATATCAAATTTAAAGTTTTAAGTGCTATATCTATCAAAATCGGTTTTCTTATATATTAAATGTGAGAGGTAGAAAGATATTAACAAGGTATATGACAAACAAATGAAGTGGAAAATATACAAAGCTATTGACTTTAAGGAAGATTTAAAAATTACTGCAATTTAACAACCCAGTATACATTTTTCTTGTTAAACTGATAATATTGGACATTTTAATGCGACAGCACAAAAATGTAGTTCCTAATACTTTCAGGATACTGAAACATCCGTTAAAATTGCACTAAATATTTAAAATTCACGAAATCTTGAATAGAAAAATATTTTTCAGTTTACCATCATGTGGAGAACTAAAGAGGTTTCAGGGAAGATTCTGGTCAACTTTTCGAAATACTATTCCTCAAAATAATTGAAAATCCGAGAACTTTTGAATCTTATTAGTTCACAAAATTCTGATAAATAAAAAAAAAATTAAAAAAAAATTTTTATTGAAAATGAAATCTATATTTAACACAAAATGAAGATGAGCTGAAGAAAGTCAGATGACCCTCTCCTGCCCCACGTTGGGCGCCAAAATTTTATGTAACGTGCCCTCAAAAAAAGAGGTACGAGGGACGGCTTGAATTTGTTGGAAGCCAAAAGATTTTAAAAGTTTTTGTATAACTGTTGTTGCTTGTAATATATTTATTATAAGAAAGATAATATAGACTAAGAGGAGCCATTGACTATGCTAGCAGTCAGTTGTTGGGGGGGTAAGCGTCCGTCTTATCTTCCAAAATTGCATACAAAAGTCCCTACACAAAATTTATTATTATAGACTCCTAAAAAAAAAAAAATCAACAAATAAACTACTTTATGAAATGGACCCAGATCAACCGTAGTGAAAAAAAAAAATTTGCCCCCTACTACGGTCAAAACAAAAAGAAAAACTACTAAAAGGGCTTCATTTGTTGCCTACCTTCAGGACGATTGGTTCTCTTAGATGAAATTAGAGACCAGCGTTTCTTAACCCACCCTACCTTTGGTTTTAGCACGCAATATGTTAACTGAAACCCCTTTTCCCTTGTTACCTTTCTACATCACATTTTGTAAGAGAACAAGAAAATTTTAAACCGTCATGTTATTATAAAAATTCATATCGTCACCTAAAATGCAAAAGGCCGTAACTAACAAAAAGTTCAAAATTGACTTTTTGTATTGTAGTTACGGTCTTTTACTTAAAAACTACTATTCTACCATAAATTTGTTTTCATAAATAAAAATCCATCTTTATTTTTCAGCTTGATTCTAAAATTTGGGTATTAAGTTTAAAGTAGTTTTTGTTTTATGATGTTTTTGCTTCTCCTGTAAATAAATAAAAATATTAGTTACGGCCTTTAGCATTTTATGTGACGATATATTCATCAAAAATTCGTTATAATAAAACATTTTCATTTCTAACTCCAAGAAAAAAAAATTTGTTAGGAAGAATATTTAATTTTAATTTAAATTTAATCTGCCTTACAAGTTAAATTTTTGACATATTATTAATGAAGAGTTGTACATTTTTATTTAAATCTAATTTGCTTCGAAATTTCATGTTTAGACATTATTAATGAAGAATTTTAAACATTTAAACGTTAATATAAAAATAATTTTTTTTTAATATTGTTATGTATTTAATCTAACTATTTACAAAAATTCATTGTTTTACTTCAAACAGTGATACGGAAATAAAAAGAAATAGCTAACGACTTTAATGATAAATAAAATATTCGAAATTAATGGGTTAAGTAAGACATTAAACATCCAAAGAGAGAATGGTAATGGTATTTCTTTAAATTCATATTCGTAACACAATATACCTAATTAAATTGCTATAATTGCATTAATATGTAGTTAAACCATGCGTTCTTTTCTTGTTTAGTGCTACTTCTTACAAATTTAAAGTAGTAATGTCATGTTAATCTATCAAAACAAATATTAAAATTATAATTGTTATAATAACCAGAATTTTTTTCACTCACCAAAATTTTACAATAGCAGCAACTGATGAAGAGGCCTCTCGATCGTCGTTGTTGTTGTTATGGCGAAGATTTCTAAGTATGATTTTTTTTGTTTGTTTCTAATATTTGCAAAATATGTTTAGTGAGAGTTAAAATAAATAATTACATTTTTTTTTGTTTCTTCTTTTGGTTTTAATTTAAATAACTATTAAGATACAAAATTACTCTACATGGGCCGTCCCATGAGTTTTAGAGTTTAGAGTAGAAACGAATGTTGAAAATTTTGTATTTCAATTTAAAAAATTTTTGTTTTTTTACTTAAGTATTTAAAATCCGATATCTTAATGGGTTATATTAAAAGAAAAATCATGAAGAGTTAGGAAAATTTCATTAAATTTCAGCCTAAAGGCATATTCAAAATTAACCAAAATTTTTCTTATAACTTTAATCTTAAAACATCAGGAAATATTTTTTTTTTAAATTGTTTTGTTGAACAAGCCGAAATAATTATTTTAGAAAATTTGAGATTTTTAGTTATTTATTGTTACCAAGTGGACATTTGTATCCGTAGTGGGTTTTTGAAAACGGGTGCCGGTGAGTGGGTTTTAGTTGGTAATATTCCGCTTCTTCATAGGGCTGATGTGGTGGACTATTGTAAATGTTCGAGAGTACAGATGGGCTTACGGAGAATAAGGCTGCATATGTTGAAGGTATAACCGATTTCAAAAGCTTATTTAACCAACATCTATCAATTTTCTTGTTAGAAATCGTTGGGTAGGATTTTTTTTTCCTTTTTTTTCCGTTCAAAGAAAAAAACTAACAGTGGTGATCTCAAACTAAGACCACCACTCAAGATGTTGTACAGGGATTTTAGGAATTCTGTAAAAATAAATTTAAGAATGCGAAGGAACCCTAATCATGTAGTAGATTAATTACCTGATGTATAATAGCACTTATTAAGGATGATTTGCAGCACCACGTGGATCGTTTAATGGTTGGTTTATAGGTGGATTCTGCCAATTTTAGGACTTATGCATCCAAACCCCATGGAATGTAAAAATCTTTAAATTTTAAGATTTGTAATTTCCTTTTTATGGTAAGGTAATTACTTTAGTATTTATCCCGTGTCAGGAAATTAGATGAGATAAATTAAAAAAAATTTATTGGTTGGAACACGAGGAAAAATCAACTTATTCACCGTATATTTATTACACTTGGTATTTTTTTTTGTGTCTTTACACTTCAACTGATGAAAGAAAAAGGAAGTATCGAAACTATGAAAGTGAAGAGATAAGCCTCTCAATATAAGGTAGAAGCTAGTGCTACCATATTTATTTAAAGTTTTTCTACTTGTACTAACATTACATATTTGATAAAAAGGTATTAAAATGAAATATGTAAATTTTATTAAAATATCAAGTAAATGATTTTTTTTTTTTTTCTTTATTACTGTTAATTTTACAGATGTATCCTCTTAAAAGAAACTTAAAGTGTTACATTTGTTTACAGTAAACAAAATAGTGTATTGTAATGAATACATTTTTGTAAACTTTAGCAAGGATTTAAACCCGCATATTTTATTATACCGTAAAGGTGATACAAAATATGCTTAATTGTGTATAACAATTAACACAACTAATTTAGTGATGGCGATTTGACTAGTTAAATGATAAAATCTTTCAATATGAAAATATTCATAAGCAAACTTCTTTCAGCTTTGTTGTGAGGTACTTTTTATTTGAAAACGGAGTTTCTTAAAAGAAAAAAATGAGTTTCTTAACAGAAAAGAAAAAAAAAATTAAATACAATGGTGACGATATCTTCGACCATTACACAGCTGAGAAAAGTTTGAGTTGTTAGGGTGATCCAAAAAGTCAGCCTAGTGGAAGAAATATTTGGTGGCCCAGGGGCCATTTCCTTGTTTTTACTTTTTTCCTTTTTTTTAATTTACAATGTTAGTTGAAGGTTATAAATAAGTCTGTTTTCGTATATGTAAAATAAAGCAAAGAGAAGATAGCGATAAACCGTTGTGCAATAACACTATAATATATTTAAACGCAGTCAAAAAACACGTCCGTTCACAGTGAGTGATAGTCGATGACTGAGATTTTATTTTAAATTTAAACAAAAAGAAAATTTTTTTCTTGGTGCAAAATTTTACCAGCACTTCTAAATATTAACATTACAATTAAAAAAAAGCATTTATTAAAATTAGAAACTATTTACAAACTAATTGTGAGTAGTACCTCCTTTGTTGGAGATTAGCTCAAATATTCGTTGGGGCATACTATTTACAAGAATTAAACGAACTTCATTTGTGATTGCCACCCAAGGTTCAATTACCACGGCTTTGAGGTCCCCAATCGTGTTGTATTGTTTTTGCCACCAAAGATTTTGCATACCATGGTTGCCCAGATGTTTTCCATGGGATTCTGGTCAGGAGAACAGGCCGGCCATTGCACTTGAGGTACAGTCAAGTACAAAAGTTTTAATACACTCCTCAAATGCAACATAAATAAAAAGTTGATAATGTTACAATAAAATTAAATATGAAGTTTATTTCCAATTAAACAATGAAAAAAACAAAAAATATTCATATTTTAGTATACATAACGGTAAATTTACAAAAATCAAAATAATTCGTTGGACAAAAGTTTAAATACGGCTCTAAAAATTGTTACTTATGTTTTATTTATCAAAATTATTTAATGAAATTAATGAAAATAAGATGGTTTATCAATACTTAGTGGGACCGCCTTGAAAATCTATGACTGCCTGCAAACGACGAGGCATCAATAACACCAAATTATCTGTCTCAGATGTCGTTATTTCGGACAAGGCCTTTTGCAGAGTTTCCTTGAAAATATTTCTACTCTTTGGTGCAGTATGATCGATTTTACGCATCAATAACACCCAAACAAGCTCAATAGGGTTAAGGTCCGGTGATTGGGGGGGGGGGGTTATTGAGCTGCCGCGGAGCGTAATATAGCAGCCACTCCTTTACCAACTGAGCAGTATGCTTGGGATCATTATTATGTTGGAAGATCCAATGCGGTCCAAGTCCCAAGCTATCTACAGATTGCTTTAAATGTTGTTCTAAAATATTCTTATAGAGGTATCGGTCCATTATGCCATCAATAAACACCAAGTGCCCCACGCCTGCAGCTCCTATCGCACCCCAAACCATCACACTGCCACCACCATGTTTTACTGTTGGTATTAAATTTTTGGTTTCAAGTGCTGTGCCCGACTTGCGCCAAACTCTTGTTCGACCATCGCTTTCAAATAAATTAAATTTAGACTCATCAATGAACAGGACCGTTCTCCAAAAGTCTTCTCCTTTGTCTATATATTTGTTAGCAAAATCTAAACGAAGCTGTCTATTCTTTTCCGAAATAAGTGGTTTCTTACGCGGAACTCTGCTTCAATAGCCGTTGTCCCTTATAGCCCTTTGTACCGTTTTTGGAGTTTACCAGATATTTTGGCAATGCTATCGGCTAGATTTGGCGCACTTATTTTTGGATTTTTATCAATTTCCTTTATGATATGGCGGACATCTCGTCGGGAAAGTTTTTTTCGGTCGACCCGTCCTAGGTTTATTTGCAATTGTTTTGTCGTTTTTGTACTTTCTTACAATATTTTGAACAATTGCAAATGATAAATTTAACAATTTGCCTATATCCCGATACGATTTGCCTTCTTTGTAATGAAAAATTATTTTTTTTTACGGAAACTGCAATTTCTTTGCCCTTGCCCATAATTTGGTTCTTACCTTGATGAAATCTCAATATAAACTAACTAAAATGAGTATTTTCAGCTAATCAACAAATATAACGGGTCTAAGATTGAGAGAAACAAAGAAAAACAAGAATAATTAACAATTATTTGCACTGTATTTAAACTTTTGTCCTATGCATTTTTTTGATTTTTTTTTTAATTTACCGTTATCTATGCTGAAATGTAAACATTTTTTGGGTTTTTAATTGTTTACCAGTAGTGTGGAAATAAACTGCATATTTTATTTTTTTGTAACATTATCAGATTTGTATTTGAGGTCTGTATTTAAACTTTTGTCTCTGACCGTATGTTATGTGACTAACCACGAGCGAGTCTGTTTACTGGTGAACAGCGGCATTGCCTTGCTGGAAGATCATATTTTTCCCCGATTTTGGTGGAAAATGGTATCAGGTTTGTCTGGGGAAGACTTGTGTATTCGGCAGAATTCATTTTGGTACTCGGGAATGCCAGCTCTAGCATACCATCGACAGAGAATGCTCTCCAAACCATCAGAGATCCACCACCAAAATTTCTTTTGGAAAAATAGAGTGGTTCTTTACGTAAATCTCATTGCAATTATTAACTTACCTTAGTCCAATCTGTACTCATGTTATTTTTTAGCAAAAATCAAAAGTGCTTCTTTGTGGCGAGACAGTAATCGTGGTGCATTCTTCATTTTTTGCCGGCGAATAACTGAAGACTGTTGTAGCAGCTGATTTACAGTCCAGCGGGACACATTTAGACCACATTCGTCAGCTATTTGCTGTGCAGTTTTGGTTGAGTTGCTGGTGCATGTTACAACTTTACGTTTACTACGAACTAAAAGTATGGATTTCTTCCTGAATTTTTTTTATTTTGTCCGATCGGTTTAATCTCCGGGCAATTTCACGAAAGCTTACACCTTCTTCCTGAAAAGCACTAATTTTGCCTTTTTCGATATCGGACAAATAAGAACCGCGTGGCATTTCTGGCACTGGCCGGATTTAATAAGTTAAGTATTATTTCTAAGATTTGAATATTTATTGTTAGTTCACTATATGAAGATCCAATAAATAAATGAATGAGAAAAAAAAATTGTTGTAATGGTTTATAAAACCCCAAAAACAATATTTTGTTGTTGTTTCTCTATATAATTTTAAATGCTCTTTCAGATGGCATAAATAAATTGTTTCTAATTTTTGTGTAAATGTAAAAAATTGATACAAAGAGTATGCGGCTATGACTTTGCACCTTTATATATTAGGGCGAATCGATTTGTGGGGAGTGAAAAATATCGATCAAATACCTATGATTTCCGTGTTCTATTGGTTATTTCAAGAAAATTTGCCCGAGGCACCATACCTCTATCCTTAAAATCGAGTCTGCTAGTTTTTGCGATTTCCTTAATGATTTCGTCCCAAAACATTACGTTTACGGGCATTTTTGTGCTGAATCCAAATTATAATTCAAATTACAATTAAAAACGATGTGTTTGAGAAGGATTAATTTGAATTTTTGAAAAAAAAGACAAAAAGTATAAAAAAAATTGTTCACTGTTTTAGCAATATCTCATGAACTAATCAACCGATTTAAACAATTTTTCGCTCAAATCGAAAACGCCTTCAGATTATCTCTCAGACGAGGGTTTTGACTTATAGGTGCAGTAACGACAGAATTAGGAGAATTAGACAAAGTCCCAGACATAATAAAGTTACTTAGGGAATTTTCTGGAAAACCAGGCGAGTTCAACTCCTGACGAAAATCCGTCGACAGAGTGTTGGACCTATACTCCAGCTTTAAGGGAACAGGACGATATTATGCAATTTTACATACTATAAGGACCAAAATTACTGGGGATGCAGATACTGCATTAGAATCATATATAACGCCCTTAGATTGGCCTCGAAGGAAGAAATGTTTGATGATGCACTATTCCGATAAAAGTGATATCGGCACTTTAGAATATCAAATGGGAGTTCTGTGTTAGAGCAATAGGAGTATAACCGAATTTTATCAAGCTGTCTATCAACATCTTTCGCTGATACTTGATAAAGTATCATGTTTAAATCTAGACGAAGGAAGCCTTCGCTCAATGACAAGTACTTACAGGGATAAAGCCCTGGATACATTTCTTAGAGGTTTAAATGGCGTTCTTCCACGGTTGCTTAGCGTGCGCGAACCAACTTCTTTGCCTGAAGCATTACATATTTGCTTAAAATTGGATAACATGATATTTGGTATGAATTACGCTCTTGAACAAATACAGAAAGATAGAATTGGAGTAACCAATCCATTTTTAGGAAATCGACAGAAATTCTTTCCTGAGCTCGCTTACGTTGGTGGTATGACAAATAACAGACCACCATTGCCACCCCGTAATGGTCTTATACCAAATTATAACCCAAATTATACTCGTTACACAAATTTTAGGCCAAGCGGTTATCAAAATTTTAGCCCAAGACCATAATTTAATCAAGGAAACCAAATCGGCTTTCCGAACCAATATAGTAAACCCCAATATTCAACATTGAATTATCAAAAACCAACTCCTAGAGTAGAACCTATGGATGTGGATAGATCTATCCAATCGAGACACATTAATTATATGAACAGACCACCAGTTAATCAAGTTTATAAGAGACAAACTCCAAAGGAATTTTCATGTGGTAACCGGCAATGGGGCAACTCTACGGCAATTAGACCAGCTTCCACAAGATTGTGAATATTAGATTAGATTGGATTAAGAAGGCTTTCCGCACCAATCTGATCTTCTGTGCAGCCTATGGTTGTCCTAAAGATTAAGGCTTTTTATGAAGCCAATTACCCTATTTGGCATTGCAAAAGACAATATTTCAGATATGTAGGAAGCAGTGTGGGAATCGCTTAGTTCATAAACACCAATTGTACCATTAAATGGCTTTTTTTTTATCAAGCACACCATGAACGGTTATTCCCAATATACTCTTCATGTCTGTGTTAGTCCATAAATCAGTTGTCAGGTTTAAACACTGCAGATTTGAAAGCATTAAAACACGGTTTTTCTTTTCGTCTTTATACCTATATAATTTGTCAATTTCAGCTTTCATTGTGTCCCTACGAAGCCAGTACCTTCAATAAACGTAAAATTTCTTGGAATAAAAATGATGAAATCATTAATGAACTCAAAACATACCTTCAACAAGGTCAAACGGCAAATTATCCTTTACAATCATGTGCACGATTCCATGTGTAATTTTTATTTGTTTAGTGCCGGAGGAATAACTTTGTATATTATTACTAAACGCTTTTAAAATCAGTGTTTGAGTGGTGCTGCTGCTCGGCATTCCATTTGTGCTGCCTTCGCCTATGTTTGGTACTTCGACCACGCTATCCACACTATTTTCGCCAGTTAGACTGACATCATCGTCTATGATATTAGATTGATGCTATAGAACAATATTTTAAGCACCTTTTTTCTGCAGAAAATTAACTATTTTATCTTACCTTATAGGGCGTTCACACTATGATATTTTGAGGTGTTTTAGCTTGTGTTTTGCAAAACACAATACACTTGATTCAGTGTGCTTAAGTTAAACATTTCAGCAGATTGAACAGCTGTTTGCAAACTAAAAAGCAATTGTATTTTATTTTGTATTGTATTTTTTTTTTTTTTGTAATGCCACTTTAATAGTAATATTAAAAATTAAGGATGCCAACTTTGCAAAAATGAGAAATATTGCACTGAACATGCGCAAAATTAAATACAACTCTGTAATTTTTTCGTTTTTTGAGATGTTTAAGGTTTAAACATGTCAATTGAGGTGTTTAGCTAAACGAAAAAATGTATGGGTACACATCTCAATTTGACTCGTTTATCGCATAAACACTAAACACCTTGCTAAACACTTCAGTGTGAACGCCATATTAAACTTATCAACTTCAGCTGCATGTTTCAACTTCAAATGTTGAAACATGTTTGAAGTGTTATTTGAATATTTTAAATTTTTTGCATTAAATATGCAAACAACAATATTGTTTTTGATTTTGTGAAATATTTCCACGCTACACTCTTGCTTGGCGCCATTTTTTACAATGATGTATTAACAATTGACAATTAACAGTGATGTATGAAAAGACAATGACAAGAGGTGACAATGAAGCAGTGCTGCCAAGCACTGGCAAAAATACATTTGCTCAAGTAAAAATAATTTCTAAAATTCCTAATAATTACAATTGATATTTAAGGCTCATATGAATTTTTTTTTCAATTATTATTGTAATTAATCAATTAAAAATTCAGTTGTTGATGTGGTTGTCTTCGTCTGCTTGGGTATGACATGCTTTGTCTCATTTTGTGGACGAGTGGGTCTTATAAGCACTGATCCATACCTGTAGTTCACTGAGTGGTCAATCGCTTAAGCACTTCTGCTGATATAGGGTCAATGGATAGGGTAAGTTCAATTACACTTCCGTTTATTGCCCTTTTTAGCACTTTCCACTACTCAACCGAAAGGTCACTATTCTGGCCCTCGATCAGTCCAAGGATAGTTTCAGTGGACGTGTCAGCCTTTTCGTGAAAATATCCCATGAAAATTTGCTTTAGATTCGGGGCATGTGTCCTGAGCCACTGCGCCGTACCGTTGTCCCGACAAACGAAATTGAGCCATCCTGGTTTGAAGGAGCAGCCAGAAAAACTGGGCTTAATCGACCCCTTCTTTAGCTCCACTATATTGTTCAGGCCAACTTTCTGTATGGTCATGAGCTGCTCGTTTGACCATCTACTATTTAAAAATTCGGGCGGAATTACGCCATTTTTTCCGATTTTATTGTGCCTTTAAAAGTAGCCGTTATCTGCTGTTGCGAAGCTATTGGCGGCGTTGGTTTAGATATACCCGGGGTACCCTTTTACGCTTTGATGTAAGCTCTCGCACTTCTTCACGGGCTTCGCGCATAGGCATTTTACATAGCATACGAACACTACAATGTCGATGCCTTCATCAATGTACATAGACCTAATCAGGACAAATTTAGCGCAAAATATTGCAGGAAATGTAGAAATAACACATCATGTCCTTTTAAATATGTTTGGCATCAATGATGTCCCCAAGATGTCAACAATATAGAGATTGGAATGGAGCACCTTTCTGAAAGCCAGAAAAAGTCTCGAAAATATTGTAAGCCACCATAAAAGTTTATTTGCAGATCCCGACAACGAAAGTTATCCTATACAACGAAAGTTATTGGTGATATACGCACTTCCACGGACATACCTACTTATACCAGAAATTACCCTTACCCAAGGCCATGAAGGGTGTTGTCGAAGAGGAAATTAATAAATTGTTAAATGATGGGATAATAAGACCATCACGTTCGCCTTATATCTCGCCTATGTGGATTGTATCGAAGAAACAAGATGAATTTACTAGATTCCCATTGGGGTTGGATGTTATCCTCAGGGAACACATTGGCAAAACTTGCTACGTTTATATTGACGATATAATTATCTTTAGTAAAGACGAAAAGACATTTTAAACACTTGAAACAATGCCGCTAACATGAAAGTCCAGTTGGACAAGTGTCAGTTCTTTAAAGAGGAAGTAGAATTCTTGGGATTCATTGTCTCTTACAATGGAGTAAAAGATAACCCCAAAAAAGTCGAAGCAATAGTAAATTTTGCTTATCCCACCACGCTTAAAGAGCTCCGGTCCTTTTTCGGCCTTTCAGGACATAGAAGGTTTAGAAAAGGTTATGCGGACCTAGCAAAACCTCTAACTAAATTATTGCGGGCAAATGCATGTACGATTTCCAAATCTGAATCAAACCGTAAGAAAATTCAAATGGATAATGAAGCCAAAAACACCATCGATTCATTGAAAAATGCCTTAGTATCTAGAGAAGTAATTCTCGCATATCCTGATTTTATAAAGGAATTTCAGTTGACAACTGGCGCTTCTAATGTAGCACTAGGAGCCGTCTTAAGTCAGGATGATCAGCCAATAGCATTCATATCTAGAACTTTGTCAGAAGCAGAAGAAAATTACGCAGCCAATGAAAAAGAAACCTTAGGAATTACTTGTATGGGTCAGCTAAAGTCATCATCTTTACAGATCATCAAACCGCTTGTATATGCACTTAGCACAAAAAATAGTAAAATGTAAAGATGGGAAGCTTTATTAGAAGAATACAATTATGAAATGAAATATAAACCTGGTAGAAGTAATGTCGTAGCATACGCGCTTTCTAGACCTCCAGCGACTGGAGTAAATTCTTTATCAGGCACGGTGCATAGTAGGGACAGCTCTCCAGACGATCTTATTCTGAGCGTGGAAACCCAAATAAATGTATTTAAGAATCAATTTTTTTTGCCATATGCGAAACACCCACTTACCAATTTAAAATCATATTTCCAGGTATACCCGACATCTTATAAGCGAACATAACTATGACGAAGAAATTCTGAAAAAGTATTTAAATCCATCCGTTATTAAAATATTATTTTCCGGGAATGGCAAATAAAATTAAAAGGGTCATAAAACTATGTTCGATTTGTAAGAAAAATAAGTATAAAAGACGCCCAAATATGCCTGAATTAAAAGAGACACCTATACCAACTCATCCTGGTCACACAGTCCACTGACAAAAAATTGGTAGAAACATCGATTGACAAAGGACGACCGACAGAAGATGTTAGGAGACCTCTTAAGGAAATACTATTTTCTTACGGGGTACCGAAAAATATTGTCATTCTCTAAACTCAGCTTTAATCCTATTCATGATGAAAGACGATTTGAAAATAAACGTTTTCACCATTCCATCTTATAGAAGCGAAGCGAACGGACAAATAAAACGATTCCATTCAACTTTAGCAGAGATAATGAGATGTCTTAAAAGTGATGGGACATCTAGAAATTTCGAAGAACTATTCGAAAGAGCTGTAAATGAATATAACCCTACCATCCATTCAACGACAAAAAAGAAACCTGTAGATCTTTATTTTGGTCGAACGATTGATAATTAGATTATCCAACGTTGGCCGACTAAAGCGAAAACAGGAAAATGACTTGACTTACCATAATAAAAATAAAAAACCAATTAAAGAATACGTACCTGGTCAGCTAGTCTACGTAAGGACAAATAAATGATAAGGGACAAAACTTTCCAAACGATTTAAGGAAGAGATAGTGAAAGAAACCCGTAATACAACTATAGTTATGGAAAGTGGCCGCGTTATTCACAAGAGTCGCATTAGAAATTGACAAATTTTTTTTCGTTTACATTCCATTTATTTTCTTTTTACAGATTACTAATTGGTAACGTCCTTGCAGATTTTAGTATTCTTGACTACTCTAATGCAAGATTAATAATCATTCAGAATGGGATCGCAAAAAAACAGAACGGCACCTTCAAAGTTATAAATTCTATCGATTTAGAACAATATATAATTTTATCACAGGACATTGAATCTACATTGAACACTAATATTACATATAGTCATCCGATCCGTCTGTTTTTAAAACAACAAGTCTCCGATATTAATGGACTCCTCAATCGGTTAAGTCCACATGTAAGGAGAAAATCTATCGATTTTATTGGTAGCGCATGGAAATGGGTTGCTGGGACTCCAGACAGCCACGATTTTAAAATTTTTAATCAGAAAATTAAAAATCTATTAGAAAATAACAACAGACAAATGATTATAAACGAACTTACAACTAGCAGATTATAAAATATTCAAACATTACAAATCAAATATTAAAAGTAAAGCGGGAAGATTGGAATAATGAATTGATAAATACATTGGAACACAAACTAACATTAATTGAAAAAGAATTACAAAACATTGAATATGCAATGCAATGGGCTAAGTAAAGTAAAGAAATTATAATATTCCCATTTTAATGTAGATGAATTGTTATCATTTGGAAGCGTAAATTGTAACAAATAACAAAGAAATTTTATGTATTTTAAGTATTCCCATTGCCCAAAATGATATTTGTAAAATTTTCTTAGCAAAGCCAGTAAAAATTGGAAATATTATTGATAAAATTGAATATGGCAAAATTTTAGATTGTAACAATAAATTATTCGCCATTAAAGAAAGCTGCAAAAGCTTGTAGAATTAAATGATAAATTTTGTATAACTAGTTTATTTAGAAACAAGATAGGGAGCTGCACACAGGTTAACACCGAGCACGTCCCAGCAATAGAAGGAATCGGAAGCGACTTATTCCTGCTGAATTAATACATTGGGAAAATTAAATTAAACACCACACATAAAAAATACCCAAATTAGTTCACAAGCTGAAGTTGCGTCTTATGTAAATCCAACAAAATATTTATTTCACAATTGTACATATGCACGCGCCATCCGGCGTGATTATCAACACACAGAAATTCTGCAAGGTAGTAAATTCCCACCAACAACATTGAACGGCATTGCATGAGCCGACAAATAGAACAGCTCATTTTACAATAATACCATTGAACGCGCAAATGGTCAACATCCGGCGCGATTACCAGAACACAGAAATTCTGCAAGGTAGTAAATTCCCACCAAGAACATAGAACAGCATTGCACAAGCGAAAGAATGACAACAAAATACCTGAATGGCGTGATCAGCAAACCTGTTGAATTAGGGTAGTTTTAAAAATATTATTGCCTTTAATTTTGAATTATCAATAGAGACGGTTGTTGTGTCGCCATCAGCGCACAACAATAAATTTTTGTAAACTAAAATCCTTCCTTATGTCCAATGATTCATTCAGGTAAACCGTTTACTGATGGAAAATTTGTAGAACAAATTTTCGAAAAGCTTAATTGCAATTTAAGTTAAATAAGATCCCTTCCCCTGTACCGTTTCACCATAGTCAGACGTGCTATGCAAATGGGAGTTTAGATTTTTGGAAAAATTTAGATCCCGCCCTATACCCTGAACTAAAAACAATTTCACTAAAAGTGTTATCATTTTTCCCAACAACCTACATTTCTGAAAAAAAAATTTCAGATTTAAAATTTATTTGTTCTAAACAACGTAACGCTTAAGTTCTGAAAATTTACAAAATGTTTTACTAATACGCAAATGTCACGAAAACATAAATATTAAAAAAAATTTTAATACAAGATCTATAAAAATCTTTAATAGAATTATTAAAAAACGCATTTATAAAATTTTAAATGTTTTTAAAAATTCAAGTCCGATCGTTCATGCATTCATTTTAATTTTGTTAACATATTAAATATATTTTGTCAATATGTAAATACCATGAAATCATTAATAATGATTGATAAATCTGCAACTACAAATATATGTATTAATTTTTTCCTTTCAAACATTTAATGTTTAATTTTTATTTCTTTAAAACAATTTTACACAAAACAACTGTTTCATATTTTCAATAAAAAATAAATTCATACAGATACCAACACTGTTCTAACATTGCAATTCTCATTTTCTCACCAACACAACTACATTTTTATTTTTGAACGCCTCTGATCTAAACACACAAGTTTCTGTGTATCTACTGCTGCGAATGCGTAGTCATGAGTAGTATAGATTTTATAAGTTGGTATTGTTATTCTGTCAAGTAGAATGGGTGTGAGTGAATAAAGTGAGAGCAATACATTTGTTTCTCTACAATTCGCTCAAACAAATAGAACAGATAATGAAGGTTATACAATAAGTACCTATTGTACGCTGCCAATAAATAAATATATTGTGAAAATTCAGACATCAAACAAATATATGATTTATTAAAAGTGTACACACATATTAGTATTTTTTTTTTAAATAAAAACAGTATAATCAATAGTTTTATGTTGTACAACGTTTTATTAATTTAAGTAAACTTAAATTTACTTAAATAAATCAGTCTTTAGAATTTATGTTAATGAACAAAATTTCATTAAATGGTTTTCCATTAGAGCCTACTTTGGACCGTTTATCTGTTATTAGTGGCCGAGAAATGGAAAATATTCTTTCTGAAGGGGTTCTAGATGCTGGTATAGCGAATATTCTTCAGCGTTTATAAAATAATGGTAATTAATTTTATTTATCATTCCACCGATTTAAAATATTAAAATCATTTTGCAGAAGCAAATTAGTATTTTTATATTTATTTATCTCATTTTCAATTTGCTCCTTGTATTGGTTGAACAACATATTTTTCAAATAACGAATATATTTTTGATAAATTTGTTTCAACGAGTTTATTATAAATATATACATCATTTGAATATGGAAATAACACCGATTTGCATTTCGTGATTACATCTGTTTGTTCTTCTAAACTAAATAAAACAAGTGCGGAAATTATAGACCGACTATACAATACCCTATACGATGGTTTAGAGACCCTATCTCTTCAGTCCAACTAATTGGATATAGAAAATAAGTATAAAACAATTTTGAGTGGCATGGTTACTAATTTTTTGGCTGCAGCAGATATCGATTGCTATATTTATATGGGGACTAGGTCGAAAAATGGACCGATCCTGACCATATGTGGTAAAGTCACTTATATTTTGAAAAAATATATACAAACCAAATTTGAGAAAAATCTATGAAATATTTTTGTTTTTTGATAGACTAAAGTGAAAATCGGGAAGCAGCTTTATACAGGGGCTATGACAAAGAATTGCCATATGGGGTTTATTTTTGGACGAATGGTAAATAGATGTAATAAACACACACGAACCCAATTTGACCGAGATCTATATGATAATTTGGATCTTATGGCAATTTAAGTCGATTTCATAGGGGTCATTTGTATGGGGACTAGGTCTGAACATGGACCGAATTTCACCAATTTCAATAGCGTTCATCTTATGGCTGATAAAAGTTTGTATACCAAATTTCATATATATTTAATTTTATATTCATATTTGCGACCTGTAGTTTGATTACAAGGTTTACATGGACGGACGGATGGACGGATGGACGGACGGACAACGCTAAATCGACTCAGAAAGTGATTCTGAGTCGATTGGTATAATAATAGATGGGTCTACGTCAAATATTTTTGGTAGTTACAAACAGCAGCACAAAGTCATTATACCCAACCCACATAGTGGTATAGGGTATAAATATGGTCAATTTATGATAAATCGTTATCTTGCTATCTACTAAGGAAATTTTAATTTTTTTTAATTCTGAGATAAAACTAGGTTCATCATTATCGGTGCTATTATATATTGTTGTTGTGGATGAATTAAATGAATAGTTACGTAGGAGCTGCCTTCAAGTTGTTTCGAAATATCCATTAAAGTCTCTAAAATTGCTAGTAACTAGTCTAAATGATATTCTTTTATAATGCTATATTTCCCATATATTTTGAATATAGGATAATATTTTTATTGATAAAAGCTTTTTAATGATGTGTTTAAGTCACAATTTACACCACATTTCTTGAAAATTTTTACCATTTTTGATGATGCTGTTACGCTCTCATCAACATTGTGAATGAGGTGATTTATACAGTTGATATTTTCATGGTCTTTTAGAGCTGTTTTAATATTACTTCCTATATCTGTAAATACAACATTTGGATCATTTAAGGAACAATTTAAAGTGTAAAATTTTAGTTTTATATTGATTAAATAAATAATTTAAATTGAATAAACTACATTGACAAATAGGATTGGGCATTCTTTTACATACACAAATCACTAAAATGTTTACTTAATTTAAAATTTTTTTACTATCTTGTTTTTAAGTATTATTTTACTGATAACTTACTTGTATTCGAAATTCCTTTCGTAGACTTTACTCCTAGCAGCCTGCTTTTACACCCACCATTCATAAAAAAATGAGCCGTTAAGGCGAGGTAGGTAGTTTTTGAAAAATTTTCTGTCCATAGCTCACATGTCAGAGCATAACAATTTTATTGATGAGATCCCTGACTTCAGCTTTTCAAAATGTATGAAATAACTATTCTCAACCACATCCAATATGGTATTAATGTTTCTATATTAATTCTGGTTCCGAATTTACGTCCAAGGGATAACATCAACTTCGAATAAGCTTTTGGTCCATTATCTTGTACTAAGGAATATGGTCGTATATCTCCAAGAACCCGTTCGGTCAAAACATCGGTACAAGCCTCTTTAGCCTCTTGTTTTTGGTTCAATAGAATTATTATCATTATCATTTTTTAATAATGCATAGCACTTGTGTTTGTTTAAATTTGATAATGCATTTTTATTGTATTTTATTGTATTTTTACAAACATTACATGACACAAATTTGTTAATTGAATATTATTTTCGACTGTAATAAGACCAAAACAATCCCATATTTGCTTCGCCCTCTTTTATAAGTAATTTTATATATATCACACAAAAAAAAATTTTTTATTTCAATATTGTTCATTTTTAAATTTAATTTTTATTTATTTTTTACAATTCATCAATAAGAAACTACTTTATAATTCGTAACACCACCAATTACTCGAAAATATTTCTCACTCAATGCAAAACAAGAAGTAACTGTTATTGTTTTTACCAGTAGAGTGAGTGCGTTAAAGCAAAACCATACATTAAAGCAAACCATACAATATCAGTTACACTCATTCTCGGATTTATGACAATAGTAACAGATATGTAGGGTAAACGTCCCTAAGGTCATCATGTACCAATAGTCGGCATTTTTGAGTTAAAATGCAAGTAAATAAGAATGACGAAAGTGATTTATTTAAATAAGATCTTTTAAGTGCGAATATACCTATTTCTCTCTATGTGGTGATAAAATGTGTTTGAGAGGAGTATTTTGATCTATTTTTGTGACAGTCTTTTAAATCTTTTATTTTAAGTAATTTTTTAAACAAAGCGGTTTCTAAGGATATAAATTATTTAAAATATTGCGTGGAAGATTTAATTAAAATATTTTTTTTCTCATTTTAATGGTTGTCGACGTTAGGAACAAAAATTTCTCTGATTTCCAAAGGTCGGCATGGGGGTGCCGACTACTGGAAAATTAGTGTTTTCTCATATTAAGCTCAAATTCCAGAAAATTGTTTATTACTCATCTATCTTGCTATCGGTTATAAAGAAAATAAATTTACAATGAGTTTACCCAATAATCGGCACAGTTTATATTGAGTATCCGAGTACAGGACAAAAAGTGTTCTGAAGTCAGCAGCAGCTTTGATTCCTTATTTTATTTAATGGGAAATCCCAAAATAGAATAACATTTTGATTCTGTTGAGATAATTCTTCTCGGCATTTCATACATTTCGAAAATTCCAAATATGACCATCAAAGAGAAAAGACTTATGCACCAATATATGGAAGAATCCTTAAAAACTGATATAAATGAAATAAGAGATGGCACGATTTCTGTATTAAAAAAATTAAAAAGTTGTCAATAACGACCAGCGAACTACCGCATTTTTAAATGGTGTACCTGTAAGAAAGTGGTATTTAGGCGTTTTGAATCGGCATACGAACTTGGGATTAAGAAAAATGGAAGGTTTCAGTAAAGAACGAGGGGTTAACAGAACAAAACATAAGAAAATGGTTTGAAGACTTAAAAAACTTCCTCAGCGAGGAAGATGCTCTGGACATATTAGATGATTCATTTCGCATATTTAATGGGGATGAGACAAGCTTTTACATGTGCCCTAAATCTGTAAAAGACAGCCTGTCAGAAAATTGGTTTCTGGGAAAGTCAGAAAAGAGATGGATGGTGTGCGAAAGATTTTTCGAGTATATCGCAAATGGAGTCCATAATTGGCTTAATGAGCTCAATGTCCAACGTCCCGTTATGTTGTTTGTTGATGGCCATAAATCCCACATGACATTTGAGTTAAGCAGGTTTTGCGAAGACAACGGTGTTATTTTATATATTTTTGAAGTCTACATTTTGTCCGCTCCTCCATTTCGTTCTTCCTAACCTTTCAATCCTAATAACGTTGACTACACCAAATGTGTCAAAAATCAATTGGAGTTATTGGCCTACCAAATACAATTTTAAATTAGTAGCTACCTAGTTTTGAAATTTAAATTTTAATAAATACAAATACCTTTAAATAGGTATACATTTTTTAGTTTTTATTTAATATAATTAATGAATTCCAAAGATTTAGATTTATACATAAATACCTACCTACAAAGCCATTTAAAAATATTAAATATGTATAATTTTTGTATACATATGTTAAACGTTATTCCTTCTTTAATAAAAAAATGCCATGCCGACAATAGGGTCATCATATGCCGAACTTGGGAAAATGAGTGCCGACCACAGACAACAAGGATGCATTTTAGAAAATACGTAAGTTACTCAAATTTAGCAAAAAAGTGTTTGAAAACAGTTTGTAACGAGGTTTTGTCGTAGGCTGGGGTAGCTTGTCGTGTCCTGGGTCTACTCAAGGACCCTCAAAACCTTAAGTAATAATAAGACAATTGTTTTACCCTTTGACGGGGTTGTATATTAGCCTTAATTTTATTATTCTCTTTATAATTACATAAATATTTATATATATTTCAAATATCAACACACGTGGCAATACTTCTTCGTCTTACTCGGACCTCCTCGCAATACGTCAATGTAGTGGTCGTCGGATGTATCGGTTGTCGGTGGCAGTCGGCTGTATCGGTGTTCGGCTGCTTAGATTGGTGGCAGTCGGCTGTATCGGTGTTCGGCTGCTTAAATCGGTGGCAGTCGGCTGTATCGGTGCTCGGCTGCGTATATCGGTGGCAGTCGGCTGTATCGGTGTTCGGCTGCGTATATCGGTGGCAGTCGGCTGTATCGGTGTTCGGTTGCGTATATCGGTGGCAGTCGGCTGTATCGGTGTTCGGCTGCGTATATCGGTGGCAGTCGGCTGTATCGGTGTTCGGCTGCGTATATCGGTGGCAGTCGGCTGTATCGGTGTTCGGCTGCGTATATCGGTGGCAGTCGATTGTATCGGTGTTCGGCTGCGTATATCAGTGGCACTCGGCTGTATCGGTGTTCGGCTGCTTAGATCGGTGGCAGTCGGCTGTATCGGCGCTCGGCTGCGTATATCGGTGGCAGTCGGCTGTATCGGTGTTCGGCTGCGTATATCGGTGGCAGTCGGCTGTATCGGTGTTCGGCTGCGTATATCGGTGGAACTAACTACGAACAGTCGGCTTAGGGCCGCTGTGTAAAATACGAACAGTCAACAGAAGTCGCTGTGTAACTAACTACGAACAGTCAGCTTAGGGCCGCTGTGTAAGATACGAACGTCAGCTTAGGGCCGCTGTGTAAGATACGAACAGTCAGCTTAGGGCCGCTGTGTAAAATACGAACAGTCAACAGAAGTCGCTGTGTAACTAACTACGAGGGAGATGACCGAGGTCGTTCGCCCTTAAATTTATGCGCTAGGATCTATTTCACTGAATAGTAAATTGTCCTTACGCCTACCAAATTAATGTGTTAGGAGCTATTTCACTTAAATAGTAAATTGTCCTTACACGGAGTCTTATCGTAAATCCGACTTCGACTCGGAGCCTTGTCATTCACCCGACTTCGACTGACTTTACAACCTTGATTACTTATGTCAGTAAAGTCATTAACTGAATGAGAATCAATAATTAGTATGTAATGTATGGTGGTTGATATAGGTAACGTTGGTTTTTGTAATAATAATTATAATGTACGTTGCGTTTAGCTACGTTACATCCCCCCCCTGCTTAGGCGAGCGATGCGATAGGTATAAAATGTCTGGCCAACGGATGGGGCGACCGCCACTGGTAGAACCGGCCGATGGAATGATGGCCCTTTGTCCGGGGACTGCTGGTAGCTGCTGTCGCGGAACCGCCGACAGAGTGATGCTCGTATGGTCAGTAGTTGCCGAAGATAATACCGGTATTGGTGAAACGATGATCGTTGTTCGGTCCGTTGCTTGTGGTTGGTGCGGTGGGGCAGCTGTTGAATCGATGGCTGTAGGGTTAGTGGTTGCCGAAGATGGCACCTTTTTTCTTTTGTAGAACGATGGCCGTTGAAGCGATGATCTTTGGTCGGTCCGTTGTACGTGGTTGGTGCGGTGGGGCAGCCGTTGGTGCGGTGGAGTAGACGTTGGGGCGATGGTCGTAGGCTGGTTGGTTATCGGGGGTATATTTTTGGTCTTTACGAGCATACGGTTTGGTGCACTAAGTGTCGGTTGATTTGTGCGTACACTTCGCTGCTTGAAGGGGGTGTTGTGCCATAAGCGAGTCTGGTGTTTGGCAATGGTGCGTAACCCCTTTGTGGTTTTAACCTTCGTCCTCGGGTTCTGTGTAAGTTCCATTAGCGTTTTATTTTCGACTGGTGTCAAAAACGGGCGCTCCGTTACTGAGCGAACTGGTTCTATCCGGGGGGCCACCTGGACCTTCGGATTGAGTAGTGGGATACCATTTAGGCGAATTTCTATGTTCAACATCTTGAGGAAATCCATGCCAAGAATCATCGGTACGGCCAGGTTGGGTATTACGGCAGCTGATAGGGTTACCGTTTGTTGCTCATGCCGAATCTGGAGGGTGTATGTGGCTGAGTGCGACGCGAGCGTTTGGTCGGCCAACTGTACGGTCCCGTGATTGTAGGCCTTTGGGAGGTTTAACTTTTGTAGGTGATGTTCGATGGCCTCATTGATATAGGTGCGGGATGCCCCCGTGTCAACCAGAGCCTGCACCTCATACCCGTGGATGCTGACCTTGAGGTAGTACCGTCCATCCTGATCGGTGGTGAGCAGATTGTTGGTGGGAGCATGTTTTTGGCAATGGCAATGCCGGGATAAGATGCCATCGTGGCCACAATAGGAGCAGAACAATTTTCGAGGGTTCCTACAACGCCATCGGGTATGGCCTGGAGATTTGCAGCGCCAACATCGGGTTTCCCGCAGATACTGGCCGCTGGTTACCATGTGGGAGGTGTGCGGGCGCTCTTCTTTCTTCAATGCTTCGAACTCGTCGGTCATTGCAGTGAGTTCATCCAGGTTTGTAAAGTCGCTTCTTCTTACATAATGTCGGTATTCGGTTCGTAGGCCGTCGTAAATCCGGTCGAGATGGTCCAGCGGGCGTAACTGGGGGTGTTGTCGGGCGAGTGTGAGCATACTAAGAATGTATTCTTTGGCCCTTTCGCGATTGTATTGTTTGCGGTTGTAGAACGCCTGTTCCAGATGAGCCAAGTATCGCCTGGGTAGAAAAAATTTTTCGGCTTCGTGCCGGAACTCAGCCCATGTATTTATACTATCACGTTTCACTCGGTACCATTTCAGGGCGTGCCCATTAAGGACCCCTAAGAGTGAGGGTAGTAGACGGTCCAGAGGAAACTGGTAACATTCGGCCAATTCCTCAAACCTTTCCAAAAAATCAATGAGCTCGTTGTCGCCGCCCCCATATTTGAGGTCCCAGCGCTGGACGGTAGTCATTATTTCAGTGTCTGACACTTCGGGTTTCGATCGTACTCCGGCCCTGAGTGTTGGGGTGTATTGTCGTGGGGGTACAGGGACGGTAACTTCGTCCACAACCATTTGCTCCTCGGACCGTACTTTATTTTCCAGGTCCTTAAGGAGATTTTCGGTCGACGCCCTTAGTCTTCTCATCCGAATGTGGTCAGTTAATTGTTTGGGGAGGTGTTCGACAGTATATCCGGTAGTGACTATTCCGCACTTAGTGCACTGTTCCATCAGTTGTTCCTTTTTTAGTAGATATACCCAACCGAGGGTGTCGGTTGTTAGTCCAGTAGACGGGTTCTCGGTAGTATTGCTGGTGTGTCGTGGACTCAATTCATCCTCGCTGGCGGTTTTGGCAGGTTTTCCGCATTCCGACTTTGAATTGTGTCCCTGCTCGGGCGCCATTTGTAACGAGGTTTTGTCGTAGGCTGGGGTAGCTTGTCGTGTCCTGGGTCTACTCAAGGACCCTCAAAACCTTAAGTAATAATAAGACAATTGTTTTACCCTTTGACGGGGTTGTATATTAGCCTTAATTTTATTATTCTCTTTATAATTACATAAATATTTATATATATTTCAAATATCAACACACGTGGCAATACTTCTTCGTCTTACTCGGACCTCCTCGCAATACGTCAATGTAGTGGTCGTCGGATGTATCGGTTGTCGGTGGCAGTCGGCTGTATCGGTGTTCGGCTGCTTAGATTGGTGGCAGTCGGCTGTATCGGTGTTCGGCTGCTTATATCGGTGGCAGTCGGCTGTATCGGTGCTCGGCTGCGTATATCGGTGGCAGTCGGCTGTATCGGTGTTCGGCTGCGTATATCGGTGGCAGTCGGCTGTATCGGTGTTCGGTTGCGTATATCGGTGGCAGTCGGCTGTATCGGTGTTCGGCTGCGTATATCGGTGGCAGTCGGCTGTATCGGTGTTCGGCTGCGTATATCGGTGGCAGTCGGCTGTATCGGTGTTCGGCTGCGTATATCGGTGGCAGTCGATTGTATCGGTGTTCGGCTGCGTATATCGGTGGCACTCGGCTGTATCGGTTTTCGGCTGCTTGTCGGTGGCAGTCGGCTGTATCGGTGTTTGGCTGCTTAGATCGGTGGCAGTCGGCTGTATCGGCGCTCGGCTGCGTATATCGGTGACAGTCGGCTGTATCGGTGTTCGGCTGCGTATATCGGTGGCAGTCGGCTGTATCGGTGTTCGGCTGCGTATATCGGTGGAACTAACTACGAACAGTCGGCTTAGGGCCGCTGTGTAAGATACGAACAGTCAGCTTAGGGCCGCTGTGTAAAATACGAACAGTCAACAGAAGTCGCTGTGTAACTAACTACGAACAGTCAGCTTAGGGCCGCTGTGTAAGATACGAACAGTCAGCTTAGGGCCGCTGTGTAAGATACGAACAGTCAGCTTAGGGCCGCTGTGTAAAATACGAACAGTCAACAGAAGTCGCTGTGTAACTAACTACGAGGGAGATGACCGAGGTCGTTCGCCCTTAAATTTATGCGCTAGGATCTATTTCACTGAATAGTAAATTGTCCTTACGCCTACCAAATTAATGTGTTAGGAGCTATTTCACTTAAATAGTAAATTGGCCTTACACGGAGTCTTATCGTAAATCCGACTTCGACTCAGAGCCTTGTCATTCACCCGACTTCGACTGACTTTACAACCTTGATTACTTATGTCAGTAAAGTCATTAACTGAATGAGAATCAATAATTAGTATGTAATGTATGGTGGTTGATATAGGTAACGTTGGTTTTTGTAATAATAATTATAATGTACGTTGCGTTTAGCTACGTTACAAGTTAAGTCAATCTGAAACAATACCAACTTCTGAATTGTAGTAACTAGTTGCCAACAAAGTAGCATGTTCGCATACGTAAGGGAACCAGTTCAAAAAAGGAAAATAAATAAATAAAGTGCCGACTACTGGTACACTTACGCTATATTTGTTTTGGCAATACTTTTAGATATACTATTGCACGTGTGTAGTTTGTAGAAATCTGAATCTGCCAATTCTTCATTACCTGGTATTTTAAAATGATTTACATCCAGTTTTATATTTGGTTGATATTCGGTTATGATGGGTACAACTACTGCGGCAAACGAGGCAGAATAATCGTCATGGCGAGATTTGATCAAAACATCGGCTGATTTGTCAGCCATTAAATTACCATCTCCGATACCAGAAATTGAGATACATGACTATCTTACCTTTAGCTGCGGCAGACTTGCGAAACGACTTGTAACAAAATTAAGCTGCGAAGCTGTATCTAAAATTGCACAACAAGGCACGAAAGCACCAAACTTGTTTTTTACCAAAGCAATGGCCGTAGCTAACAATACATTTTTACAAGAAGGAGATTCAAGAGTTTCAGTTGTTGCACTGGACGATAATGATGAAACGATAGTAGATTGTGTTGTAACGACTTGCGGCTCATGCTGGTGAGGAGATGACAACGATTCTACATTGTTGGTTTGAATATACAATAATGAGTGATGATTCATCCCGGCAGGGACCCGGTTTACATTGATAAACCTTATGGGATTTTTTCAAACAATTAAGGCATAAGCTTAATATTTTTGCTTCTTGAAACCGTAGTTTGGGCGAAAGATTTAAAAAACGAGTACAATTTGTAATATAGTGGTCCTTTTTGTCACAAAAGGTGCAGATTTCAGTTGCAATGCCAGATGCTACAAGAATGTTTCGAACATGCCCATTTATTTTCTTGTTCAACATTTGATTTGGCAGTGTTATCGATTTTTAATAACGCAATGGCCTTATCATAATTTGCGTCGGTGGGCTTCAACGCTTAACTCATATCCAACTTGTACGGAGATGCTGAAACTTTTCTAATTTGCTTAGGTACATGTCGTTAGCTATTATCGTTGTGAACATCGCGAAAAAGACAGGCCATTCTGTGTAGGAACCGCTGAACTGGGGCAATTTTAACTCAGGTAGTTTGGTCTTGCGAACGGGTATGGATTCATCCAACGAAAATTGACGAGCAGTCGAAGAGTGCTTCAAAATATGACGTCATGACGTTTACACGAATATCACTATCCATCTGGTGTTCATCTTTTTCCACTAGTACAGAAACAGCCTTTTCAAAGTTGGAGTTCAAGTTTTCAACGTAATCGATGCGAACAGAGAAATCGACATCATCCAATTTATTTAATTCGTCCGTAGTTAGACGAGTCTTAAAATCATTCAACTGCTTACCAATCGATGCTGCTTTATTTAAATATTGCGTCACAGCAAAACCCTCCTTTCATCTGAAGACGATTTATTTTGGTCAGGCATAATTTAATGTCAGTTATAAATCCAAATTGATTTTATACTGAACCGAAATTAATTTTATTTTAATTTTAGCGAAAAACTAAAATTTTGTCAATATCCGAATTTATATTGAACACAAACGAAATTGATTTGATTTCAATTTCAATTCAATTCATTTAGATCAACTATCATTTACATTGTTTCTTAATATAATTATATACAAAGAGTTCAAGAATTTATTTTTTTCTACTTAATAATTATTGTTAATTTATAGAAATTTGTATATATATATATACATTTAAATAATATTGGAGGTAAAAATTTTTAAAAAACCTATTTGAAATTATAATAAAACTTAAACTAAGAACTTATTAACTACCTAAGCTGAAGCAAGTTCATTAATATGGGCATGTTCAGAATTTAAACTGGAAATAAAAGCTATGGGAAAGTCTATTAATTTTGCTTTCCACTAAGTCTATATCTGCATGAATGGAGTCGGCGGGTAGAAAAATACCTTGGAAGATTATAGATTAACTTAAGCAATTTATTTTGGGAAATTTTTATTTTATTTATATGGCATTTTGCATTACATTGTTTCTTAATATAATTATATACAAAGAGTTCAAGAATTTATTTTTTTCTACTTAATAATTATTGTTAATTTATAGAAATTTGTATATATATATACATTTAAATAATATTGGAGGTAAAAATTTTTAAAAAACCTATTTGAAATTATAATAAAACTTAAACTAAGAACTTATTAACTACCTAAGCTGAAGCAAGTTCATTAATATGGGCATGTTCAGAATTTAAACTGGAAATAAAAGCTATGGGAAAGTCTATTAATTTTGCTTTCCACTAAGTCTATATCTGCATGAATGGAGTCGGCGGGTAGAAAAATACCTTGGAAGATTATAGATTAACTTAAGCAATTTATTTTGGGAAATTTTTATTTTTTTATTTATATGGCATTTTGCGCTATTTGACCGTACATGCGCTGCATAAAACATAACCATATAAGTTTTTTGTTGTTTATGTTTAGCCTTGAGTTCCGGTTTATAAAAGGATAGTGTTCGTATTAATACATTAATTTTATTTACAATCTATGGTCTTTTAATTTCATTTTAGGGTCTCATATTACGCCTAAATATAATAACTTTCTGTTTCCATTGAATTAAGGCATTATTCATGTTTATATTTGTCTGCGGAATGTAACAAACTTTTCGTTTCCTAGTGAAATATATGGCTTGCGTTTTGTCAGTATTCAGCATTATTTTCCATCTATTAAAATATGAGGAAATTTCAACTAAGGCTCTTTGAATGTTGGTTATAACATCCACAGCTAAGGTTTCAGACAAAGTATAGCTGTATCATCAGCAAAAATTGACATGGTGCAATACTCGAGTTTAGGGATGTCATAGGCATATACGGCCGTATTTATAATAAAAACTTATGCAGTATCTAGCATGAGTATTATTTATAATGCACTTGCTGCTGCGTTTGCTAAACTCAGATCAGCAACCTTTCAAACACTGATTAAGTATGTTAAAACTGCTGATGTGTGTCAAACTTAGCAAAACAAAATATATAAATTATTCTTAAGTGCAAACAAATATTTTTTACTTTGCGGATTTTTAAACATTTTTTTTACATAAGTTTCAAATTAAAATAATTTTGTCGTAAACTTAACACATTTAAATATAAAATTAAAAAAATGAAGGAGTGAAATCACACAAATAGAAATGTAAACACTGTTGATTTTCACTATATCAGGTGGCATTAATGCAAAAAATATGGTGGCATTACAAATTTCAGAGTTGTTTTTAAAGCTATTAGATGACAACAAATAATTGATTATGAATAAACTATGTACTAACTAAAAACTAAGGCTAATCGGTTGACTAATAAGATCCTCGTTGAGCGCACAAGTAAGCAGCAGCTAACTTTTCATTATAAATTCGGGGGATAATTTATGTAGTACTGGTGACAGAGAAGTAATACCATTCCAGTGGATTTTTGGTTGTTAAAATTGGTATTCACTAAATTTCTTATTCGCACTAACGGTTGAATTGTATTGTGTTGATTTCGAAAACCAAACTGATATGAAGGTATGATATTGTTCAATAAAATTTGTCACTTTTTCTTTAATAACTTTCTCAAGTGTTTTGCTAATGGAAGATAGTAGACTTATAGGTCGGTATGAAAAAGGCATATCTTGTGGTTTGTTAGGCTTTTTAATTGGAATGATCTCAGAGTTTTTATACTCTTGTGGAAAATAACAGAGAATCAAACATTGATTTATTATGGTAGTTAAATACTTTATTCCCTTTTTAGGAAGAGCTTTAAAACATCTGTTATTAATACCATCATCTCCAGGTAACTTTCTAGTTTTCAGGTTCTGTATAATGCGAGATATATGTGAGGCATTTATTGAAAGATTAGAAGCAATCCAATGGTTTAAAG
Source organism: Cordilura impudica (assembly GCA_963682025.1). Lineage (NCBI taxonomy): Eukaryota > Metazoa > Arthropoda > Insecta > Diptera > Scathophagidae > Cordilura > Cordilura impudica. The sequence continues at coordinate 157,276,922 of OY821519.1, read as the reverse complement.
CAAAAGTTTGTGCAAGAATTTCGCATTTTTCGGAGTAAGTTGTATAGCAGGATATAGCAGGCAACACGTCTTTCAAAATTGGAATATTATTACATTCTTTTCTTAAAATTTTCCTTAGCTTCCAAAAAGGGGAGGAGCCTTTATCCAACGTAGAAACAAAATGATCCCACGATTTGTTTTTAAATTTAATTTTATTAAGCATTTATTTTTAATTAAGCAAATAATTTTATTAAGAATTTTCATATCATGGAAATCATCAGAGTCTCTAAAGCGTTGCCAGTTTCTTCTTTCTGTGTAGTATCAAGGATTTTAAATAAAGAGGTAATGATTTTCTTGAAAACGAAGGTAATTTCGTTGGTACGCTACCATTAATAGCCGCATTAATAACAGTTTTGATATTTTCTAATAAAGTATCAATATGTTCCTCAAGTATGATATCTCCTGTGTTTGGTAAGTTTAAATGTCTATCAAGGTATCTTGAGATGGCTTTATTAAAATCAAATTTCAATAATAATAAATTATTAATACTACGAGTTAGCTTTATTTTGACTGGTAAATGATCTGAACTTAGGTCATTTATTACGACCGCTGGAGTTATAATATCGATTATATTGGTCAGAAATAAGGCAAGCGTAGAACCTTGTGTATTGATACTAGCAGAAACGTAAGTATAATCACTAGGATATATCATATCAATGCCATATGACTAATATTTCATACAATATATTTCCCCAACAAATTGCCCTGATGCATCCCCAATTCTGGTGCCTGCTATTAAAGTCCCCTCCAAGTATGTATTTTTGACTACTACTAAGTTTTCGTATATCCGAAGCAAAAATAAGTTTTTTTATTAATCCTCCCAGAAAATAGCATGAATAAATATTTACAATATCATTGTGAGTAAACAGTTGTATTCCGATATTTTCAATAATGTAAGTATTAACAATTGGAAGTAATTTATGAGAAATATATTTTTTGATAATAAGGGCGACACCACCACCCCTAGTACGTTATCTGTCGTTTCTGTATATAAAAAATTCTCTATGCCTTATAGAAATGTTTGTTTTAAGCCACGTTTCCGATGTAAAATAAATATTACGTTGTTTGCAATTAAGAATTGGAATAATTCTTGACTTTTGTTGCGAATGCCTCTAGCATTCCAAGTTATAATATTTATGCCATGGTTCATTATGAAAGGAATTTACAGGCGAGGCTAATTATCACCTCAAATTGGTCCGGTTTGCTTTTACTTTTGCGATGATTTGTGGTAAGCTCCAGAGTTATACTCTTTTTTTCCTGCATTATGAACAAGTTGTTGTTAATGTTGTTGTTAATATTATTGGGATTTCCTGTTTACCACACTCCAGATGTATTTGGTACACTTTGGTGTATGGTGTCTGGATAACTTCTGTTGTAGTTGGCGTATGAACCAGTGTTAGGAGCAGCACGACGACGTATTGATTGTGTGCGTTGTCTTATTTGAATATAGTTTCCCTTACTTGGGCTTAAGGGCTTTGTAAGGTGTTTCGTTTTTTGTTGCATAGGTGAAAAATTCGAAGTTGTTAGTAAGCACATTGCTAACTGTATTAAAATCCCTTTTGGTTTTCCAGAATAATTTTATACCAATTGAAATTTTTCCGATTGTATAATCTGAGATTTTTTTTTTTTTTTGCAGATTTCATGAATTTCATCAATTTTGCATTTTAATATTGTTATAGAGGGTACTATAACTTTTTTTGTTTTTTCGATTATTATTTCGTCTTCTATTTTGATTTTAATTTTAGCGAAATATTACAATATTGTCAATATCCGAATTGATATTGACCACAAACAAAATTGATTTGACAGGCGAGTTTGTTAAAAAAATGACATAAGTTGTAGTGGTTTTTATTTGGTTGTTACTATGTATGTGACTAAAACTAAAAGTACAAAAAATATTCTTTTATACGCAAAAAATCTTCCTTCTTAACATAATTCTTAAGTTCAGTTGAACCGTTACAATTATTAATATTTGTTTGAACTATTGAATGTTTTGTTATGGTAATATTATTAAAACTTGTTTTGAGTACCGTACATACATACGTACATACATACATATACAAGTACATATGCGTGTACTAAATAATGTTTTTACTGCTGCTGCTGCGGGTACAGAATTACTGGAATCAAAACTAAGCAAATGTCATGTCCGTCTAGTTTACTTATAAAATCATTGATAATATTACATTATCGATTTTCTATTTTGGACTTTTCGTTGCCAATTTTGTATTTAAATTATATAAAATCGAATACTATTCATTAAAAATTATAAATTTATATAAAAAAAATTGTAATATTAAAACGAAATAAACTGAAATTATTTTCTATTATTAATATTACGTACATATTCCTATGTATGTAGAACAGCGATGGGTGCTGGTTTGCCTGGATTACGAAGTTCTTCGGGTATTTACATTTATTATTCGTGTTTATTTTAACCAGAATTGCTACAAAGGCAAAAATTTTCCTACCACGACGTTCCTTAAAATCCCCAAAACGTACCTTACATTGCTTTATTACACTACTTTTTAACTTAAAAAAACTGTTTGAACTAACTAACAAGTGGGTTTAAAATATAGAAAATAAATATAAAACAATTTCCTAGCAGTCACAATAAAAAAAGACAATTTTTAGATTGAAATCGAAATGTAAACAAATTTGCCGTATACCACATACATGTGTTTGTGTGATGGTGCTTTCGCTCGTTTACTACTGCCCACAAACAGAACAACTTGTATTCTTTGAGGTTCGATCGTGTCCGCCATGAACGATAGACGCATTAGGGAGAACAAAATTAGTGGCATAATAAACCTCGTTACGCTGGGACTTTATACTTTTTTTGTTTTTCTCCAAAATAAAAAATTACCTTTTTTTATTCAGTGGTTAAAAACTAAAATAAATAAAAAATAAACAACTTAAATAGAAAACTTAATCTCACTGAGATGAGAGAGCAAAATGCTCAAAACTCAGAAAACAAATAGAAACAAACAGTAATGAGTTAATAAATAATAGAAAAAGAAAAAACAACATGGATTTACCAACGACATCTAAACAAAACCGAAGTAACTATTATGCAGTACTTGATACTGAAAGTGATAAACAATGTGATTTAGAACTGTTACAGAAATTTGAGAAACATGTAAAAAAAAAACACAAAAGCCCAAAATTTGAATTCAGCTATTGAAGCTAATGATGAAGTACGGAGAGAAAATAAAAATAACTCAATGGCTAATGGAAATAATAACACAGTGGTTAACAATGAAAAAAATAAAAACAAAAAATTGCCACCTGTAAATATTATTGACATTGAAACAAAAGAACTAATTAATTTCATAAAAAATGGTTTAAAAACAAGTAGGAGTGTAAAATTCGGCTATGCCGAATCTTTGATACCCTCAACCTAGGTTTTCTTGCACTATTTGTAACAAATATAGATAAAATATTTGAAAATGTAAACAATTTGATCAATTTAGTAATTTATTACAACAAATACTCTGAATTTTCAGCATTTACGTTTAACAATTTTAAAGTCAATAGAAGATATTAAACAAAATATATTTTTAAATTTCGGATCTTTTTCGGAATACTTGACCATGTCTTATATTTTAAAAGCACTAGCGTTAATCAGTTTTATTTTTTCGATCTTATTATGACATTCCATTTGTAACGCATCGATAAATGGATTTGCGTCTATGTGTTTAATGCAAAAGATTTCTTACTTTTGTCGAATTGTAGGGATTTTTTGAAAAATTTTTTTTAACAACTTAATATTATATACGTTTCAATTTTAAACTTTAAAATTAAAAATATCTATCTTTTTTAAATCTGGTAATAACTCTATAATATGGAGATAGTAAATACGTGGCTTCTTTAATAAGAATGACAAGTAAAAAACACTTTTGTGCAGTTTACTTGTTTTGTGCATTTTTTTTAATACATACATAAGTACGCCATCTTTGTAGATCTCTTCGATTATATTAAAGGTGCTATTACATGTGTTTTTTACATATGTACTGTCAAATTTTCCCACAACAAAAGTTGTACACATCGTGTGATACATATGAAACATTGTTTATGTACAATACATGAAGAAAGTCACATGTACATTTTTCAATTAGAACAGGTTCTATTTTTGCATGACAAACATGAAAATACAACACTGCTTGTGGCGAAAGAAAAACAGAGTAAATCTTAAAGATTAATATTGAAAGAAAAATAAATTGTTTAGTATTAATAATTAAAAAATATATAACCTTTTTTTTAACAATAAATTTTTGTAAATTCACAAATTAAATCAGCTGTTGTTTACACTTAGAGGTTATGTCATACGGAAATACATATGCACGTGTGATAGCAAAAATTATGAATCGTATGTAAAAGACAATTTTGACAGACATGAGGAATTTCATATGGATAAAAAAAGTGACAGTACATACGTAAAAAACACTTCGTGTAATAGCACCTTAAGTAAGTTTGTAAATATAAAGAATATTAAAATATTATAAATGTAAACATAATTGATTTTATAAAAATGTCCGATTCGTTTTTCGATTATGCTGAAAACACATCAAAGAAATACAGAAAACAAAGGTTTTACTCAAGTTAGTTGAGAGACGAGAAGCTAATGGGATAGAACAGGTCAAAGATGACGACTTTAAAAACAGATGCAAGGCTTGTGAAAAAATATTAAATTGCGATAAATCAGATCTAAGTATACATGCTAATAACCAATGTCTTAAAAAAATATCTTTTAAAACCAACAACCAAAATTCTGTTTACGTTATAAGATCCCATTTGCAAGCCATTTTAATTAATTGTGTAAATTTTAAATGCACATCTAGCCATATAAAAGATGAATTATACAGAATAGTAAAAATATTTTTTTTATAATATCTGTTGATTTTTTATATTGTTTTTATGTAATTCTAATGATATTCTTATCTTATTTTTTACGATATTTTTTTTCGTTTTTATGTTATTTTTGCATTATTGAAATTGAAAATTAACAAATTAAAAATAATTTTTTTTTTTTAATTGAAAAAAGTAGTGTAGGGAAAAATGTAGAGAGAAAAAAAGTGGGTGTAGGGAAAAAAGGGATTTTTTTTCATTAGCGTAGAGATTTCTGTAAAAATCTCCTGGCATCACTGGTACCTATTAAAAAACAATGTAAGATTTTCACAAAACAATGCGACGTATATCTGCTTTGTTCAAAAGCTTTCATAAGACTAAATGAAATTGTTACTTATGCATGAAACACATAGTCGACAGAGGCTACACAAACACACGGATACAAATGCTGCTGACTACAATTGTAGTCGTGTAGTCAACTACTTAATTTTTTTTGAAAACGACAGCAACATATAACAACAATATAAACAGCTGTTTTTATACAAAATCATTTTTATTTCAGTAGTGCCAATTATATTTTTTTTTAACTTTATTAAAATAGAAAAACTGTATGATTCTATATAAAATTGTCTTAAATATATTACTTATTTATAATGCATTATTATACCGTAAAAATAAATAAATAAATTTACTTATTAATAGAATTATTATAGCATTTCATTTTGCGATTAATTTTGTCAACAAAATAAAATATTTCATAGCACTAATATCTTTTACATATTTTGTTATATTGTCAACACTATTTTTATTTTGTAGCCAACAAAAACAGAAATTAGCCTAAGTTGACTACAGCAGCAAAAGTGGTCATGTAGTCGTGTAGCTGTGTTGGTGTCAAAATAATCGTTTTCATATAAACGTGTGTATTTTATTTTTGACAGGCTGTAGTCGTGTAGCCGCTGTCGTCTATGTGTTTCATGAGAGAGTTCGGCTAACTGGTGCCATTATGTATATGTGTGTGTAAACAAAAATATACGATATCCCAGTAATCATTTCGAAGATTGTTTTAACAAAAATCAGCTTACTGTGTCTTCTTCGAGCACTTTTGATGATTAAAAACTGATTAATCACATGCGGTATTAGAAAAAGATTAAGAAATGATTTTTGCTTACGATTAAAAAGTGATTTGTAGAAAAATGACATTAAATATGACTCAAAAATAAGTCGAAATTAATCAGAAAATTGGATAAAAAAGGTTCTCAAGATGAGTCGGGGGTAAGGTGATATTTCCTCCCAACAAAAGAATATTTTGTGATCAGCAAAAGAGCGCATTTATGACTGTTTTAATAGCACAGAGGAGTCAAAAAAGACTCCACATGATCACTTATTGCATAAAATGTTTACTGGGATTTTATTCACTATCTGTAGAAACAGTTTTTTAAGTAAAACAAATCTGCACACAATTTCAATTCTATTTCGTTTACAATGATACGCTCACTTTGTTTACTAGCTAGTAGAAAAATAAGAAAATAGTATTATATAAGCGTAATGAAGAATTGTACTTCTCAATTAGTTTATTTTTAATGTGCCATAAGAAGTTCGGTTTGTGCTAAGAAATGAATGAATATATGCTTCCCAGGGCGAAGCTTAATCATTGAGTTGAGCCCGCGACTATTCCTGATGTGGATAGCTCGTGCCTACAATTTTTGGTAGTTGGGAATGGCGTTTGTGCAAAGGGAAGCATGAACACTTGTTTCCCAGAGCGAGGCTTAATCATTGCACTTTGATTTAGCTGAGCTCCGCGATTATTCCTAATGCTGAATAAATCGTGCATTAAATTCTCGGTAGTCCGGGAATGGCGTTTGCCTGCGCCAAACATTAAATAATAAATTTTAAAAATGTATTATAATTAAATAAAATTGACATTATATTATTATCATCTGAGAAAAAAATTTTTTTTAAACACCAATTTTTAACAGGGTAGAATTTTATGGTTTCAATACTACTTTTGAATGCAAGTATGTACTAAAAGTAGAACCCTTAAAATCATACTATTTTTTGCAACCCTAAAAATTGCAATATTTTGTATAAATAAAATAATTTATATTTTATTATTTTTAATATGCGCTTATTAACGAAATACATATACAGAATATACGAATGTTATTTATAGTATTTTGATATTTGCAACAGTAGTCTGTATGTATCAATTTGTAATATTTTGTGATCTTATAAAAATCGCAGAATATTGATATTGATTTTATATAGTTTCTTTTATTAATTAACTAACTTAAATATTACACCATAAAATGTTGATATTGGTGAATTTTTATATTACTACCACAACGACCATAAAAACAACAAGTACAGCTGTGACAAAATACAAAATTTAAAATAACAATATAGGAAAACATCATATTTTTTTAACTTTTCAGTGATTTCTCGGCACCTATGAAACCTATTGTCACGATTTAAAAAACAGAAACCTTCTCGTGATGTTGGTGTATCATTCTCACTAACAACAGGCGCCCTAGCTGTCCTATTGAGAACGTTATAGTGACAAGAACAACATAGTCAAATCATATTTTTTCAAGACTTTTTTTACTCCATCGTTCAATTCTCGGGACCAGATAAACCGATTTGGACGATTTTAAATAGCAAACTTTTCAGGATGTTACTGAATCATTTTTTATACCAACGAGCAACCTAGTTGCCCGATTGAAGCCGTCATCGTGATTTCCACAGACGGACAGACGGACAGCCGGACAGACGGACAGACGGACATCGCTATATCAACTCCGCTTGTTATAAGGATCACAAATATATATATTTTATGGGGTCCAGATTTTTTTTTCTAATTATTACAAACGGAATGACAAACTTATATACACCCTCTGCACGCTGGAGTGGAGGGTATAATTAAGGAATTCAAAATTAAGGATTCAGAAAAAAAAATCTTTATTTATGAATAATATAGATGATTTTCTAAGAGCGAGAGCTTATTTGGAAAAATCAAAAGCAAAATTTTTTATATTTACTCCGAAAGGTATTAAATCTAAAACTTATCTACTAAAAGGCTTAGATGCCAATATGTCCAGTGAAGAAATATTGAACGAATTAAGTCATTTTCAAAATGATGACCTAAATTTTATTAAAGTAAGTCAATTTTCAACAAAGAACTCTGCCGAAAAAGGGTAGAAACTGCCAATATTTCTAATACAAATAACACCAGAAAGTAGTATGAATAAACTTAAAAATATACAAGTAAGAAAATTATAGTCGGTCTAGACCGACTATACGATACCCTATACCATGCGTTTAGACACCCTATCTCTTAGGCCCAACTAACTGGACATAGAAAATAAGCAAAAACCAAATTTGAGTGGGATTTTTATTAATTTTTTTGGCTGCAGATATGAAAAAGTTCATATCGGATTCTATATCTATATGGGTACTAGGTCTAAAAATGGACCGATCCTGATCATGTTTGGTAAAGTCTTTTGTATTTTGCAAATATATATATACAAACAAAATTTGAGAAGAATTAGTGCAATATTTTTGTTTTTTAATAGATTTAAGTGAAGATCGGGAAGCAGCTCTATATGGGGCCAAAGGGATCATTTTTGGACTACTCATTAGTGGATGTAATGAACGCATACAAACCCAATTTGAGTAAGATCTATATGACAATTTGGATCTTATGGCAATTTATGTCGATTTCATAGGGGTAATTTGTATGGGGGCTAGGTCTGAACATGGACCGATTCTCACCAATTTCAATAGCGTTCATCCCATGGCCGATGAAAGCTTACATACCAAATTTCATCAAAATATATTCATATTTGCGACCTGCAGTTTGATTACAAGCTTTACATGGACACACAGACGGACGGACGGACGGACATTGTTAAATCAACTCAAAAAGTGATTCTGATTCGATCGGTATAATTAAAGATGGGTCTAGGTCAAATATTTTTGGTTGTTACAAACAGCAGCACAAAGTCATTATACCCAAACCACATAGTGGTATAGGGTATAAAAAGTACTTTTCTACCGTTGTATAACATGGAAACAAGTTAGACGCCCAGACCTCAATGCCGAAATTGCCAAGGGTTCTTTCATAGCGCCGCAAATTGTTTTCTTCCAACAAAATTTGTTAAATGTAACACATATCATGAGAAAGGGAAATGCCCAATAAATAATGTTCCAGCTGAGGAAAAAGAAAAATTATATTGTGTGGCTTGCAGTAAATATGGGCATCCAGCCTCATACAAAGGTTGTGAAAAATATAAGCAACTCCAACAAAAACAATACAAGAAGAAATCCTTATTAGAAAATAGAACGAATTATATGAATTCATTTACTAACCCTGAAATAAGCTTTGCAAATGTAGTAAGTGGTACTAATAATGTAAATGTTGATTCTAATAATTTAAATAATATAAATAACTCCTTTCTGTTAGAATTAAAAAATATGATGTTGAACCTAAATACTCAAATGACAAATCTTCAAAAACAATTAAATATACAAGCATCTCATATAGATACAATCTTTTCCATGGTAGGTGTGTAAATATGGAAAACAGTCAAATGAATACAATTGCAAAAAATCTTAAAATAATACATATTAATGTAAATTCTTTAATACGCATAAGTAGAAGGTATTATATACAAATTTTTTTAAATAAACAATCCTGACATTTCTTCTAAACGAAAAAAAAACTCAATACTAAACATAAAACTAATTTTGAAAATTATAATACGATTAGGAAAGATAGAAAAGATGCATTACGGGGAGGAGGAACAGCCATATTGATAAAAAATAATCTTAAATATAACGTTAATTCAAATAACATAATTAATTCATTTAAATTTTTGGAAACTTGTATAATAAAACTACCAATGATTGCAAATATGGAAATCAATATTATTTCTGCATATTACCCTTCCGGAAATAACGATTCAAATTTAGGAAATGAAATAAGTAAACTTTTTGAAACCTTAGAGTTGCAAAATATTAATAATTACTACATATTAGCAGGAGATTTAAACTGTAGACATGTAGATTGGGGTAACCCTAGTAATAATGAAAAAGGACATAAACTTAAAGAATGATTGATTGATAGTGAAATAAATTTCAGAAGTAGATTTTATGCTTCAAGCTCACCTTCTTTTCCGCGAGGGAGGGTCATATTTAGATGTATGTATTACTGATTGCAGATTGCATATTCGAACGGAAAATAATACTTTGAACTATCTTGAAACCTTAGACTATGACAGTGATCATAACGCTATCCAAATCTTTGCTTCTATGAATAGTAAGCACCAAAAATTTACATTTACATACCATTACAAAAAACAAATTGGAAAAAATTCCAAAACAGTATCGCTCAAAAACTGGATAGTAGTTTACAAATACCATCTAATAGAAATCTCACTAACTTAGAAATTGGTACACATATAAATACACTTAACAATATTATTAGCGAAACAAATGTACTTTCAAAAATAACAAATTCAATCATAAAAAAAACTATATTCGGAAAAAAGTAAAATTGTTATTATAATTAAGAGACATAACAGAATCGGAATCTTTATTAAATACTTTAAAAGTTAAGTTAAATTAAAACTAATCAAAAAACTATTAAACGAAAATTTTACAATGGCTTTTATTAAAAATATTCAAGATAAATTAACTAATTTAGACCCAAAAGAATCTCAACTTATGTTCGGACAAATTAAAAAAAAATTAAGAAATTTAAGCCGATAAATCTCCAAAATATAAAAGTTCCGGAAAGTTCAGAGCTATTATTGAACAATGTGGGTATAGACCCTAGGAGTTTAGAAAGAGATAATTCAAACAACTTTATAGTACGAGATAAAGAACAAATACTTGATGCAATTGGTTCCTTGTTAGAATCAATTCATGATTTTAAACCGATAAATCAAAACAATGATTTGCAAATACAAGTGAACCATTCTTTTATTAGATTCCTTGAATCAAAAACATTATTCGAAAATAATCAGAGCACCATAACAAATTTCAACGATAAAAAAACCTCAAATAACTTAAGCGAAATACAAGCAGAACAATATTTTATAACAGTAGATAAAATATTATACATTTTTTCAAATTTAATATCTATGCTTTCTTCCGGTATAGATGAAATACCAAATATAATATAAAAAAACTTACCAAGTGTAATAATTTTGGAATATTGTAAGTTATTTAATAATATGCTCAATAATTCATATATTCCGACACAAGTGGTAATTTTACCCAAAAAAAAAAACAAAGATTCAAGCAATATAAAAAACCTTCATGCTATAAATTTACTCCCGAACATAAGCAAAGCATTTGAAATGTGTATCAATAATAACATAAACAAATTTTGTAACGACAATAACTTAATATCCGAAAAGAAATTTGGATTTAAATTCAAACATTCGACTATCAATGCAATACAATTACTTACATCCAATATAAACTGGAATTGGAACAAAAAATGTTGTACAGGAGCTTGCCTAATTGATATGGAAAAAGCGTTTGACAACAATTGGATTTCAGGGTTAATATACAAATTAATTAATTATAATTTTCCAATGCATCAAATTGTTTTAATTTACAATATGATTAGTAATAAAACATTTAAGATAACACACCAAAACTATAATAGCAAAAAATCATTTAATATTATTAACGGACTACAACAGGGAACTGTCAGTTCACCCATTCTTTTTAATTTATTTATGCTAGATTTAACCAACAAAATAGAAAATATATCTTTTGCTGAAGACATCGTTATATATCACGCTGATAATACCATTGAAAAAATAAATCAGAGCTTACAAGAATCATATAATATTGTAGAAAAATTTACTACTGATTGGAAAACGAAAATAAATATAGAAAAATGCGAAACAATATTTAGACCTACAGTGGATAAATGCAATAATAATATTAAATCTAATCTAAATAATACTAATATAACAAATAAACATATAGTAAAATACTTGGGTATATATTTGGATAAATTTTTATATTTCAATATCCATATTAATGAAGCAATTTTGAAAGATAGAAATGCATTTTTCATGTATAGTTCTTTATTCTATTCGAAATACATTAACTGTAAAGTTAAAATTATCATGTATCAATCATTAATAACACCAATTATTACTTATGGATGTCCAATTTGGTCCAATATTTCACCCTATTACATGGAAAAGATACGTATTTTTGCAAGAAAGTGTTTAAGAGCTTGCACATCATTATTTAGAACACAAAGCAATTACACAAAATATGTATCAAATAAAATATTGTATAATACGTCAAATATTATAAGAATAGATAATTTTATCATAAATTTAATCAGAAATAATACATTAAGATGTACATTATGTAAAGAAAATAATCTTATAATGGCACCCTTCTATACCAATCATGAATATATGTATATCTAATACATTGCACAAAGGGTTTGTACCACCTGAGGCATTTTTGTACCTCGATAAATTAAGAATGAAAATGGCACACCAGTCTTTTACCACAACTATAGATAAGCCAATATTAAAGCAGTTGACTGCAATCAAACAAATTATAATAATTTCAGATATGATACTTGAGCTTTTAGCGAAAATAGAATTTTACAACAATCAAAAACCAAAAAATTTTGGTGGCTATCCGAATAAGTTGATATATTTTCTTCTTATTTTACCTTTAGACCTTAGATTTTATCTTGGACCAATAAACAAGTTATGTTTTTATTTGAATTTTTTTCATTCAAACAAACATATATGTATATACATATATATATTCTTCATTGAAGTAACTAAAAAATTTTTTTTTCCTGTAAATCGAAAACTACTTTTATATTAACTATACTAGAGAGCCCGTTCTAGGGACTTTGTGTATATTGTATTTTATTGTTAACTATTGTTTATTATAGTTTAAGTTGTTACGAACTACAAATTAATAAGCACTATAAAAAACAAGTAAGAGTGTTAAATTCGGCTGTGCCGAATCTTTGATACCCTCCACATCGATTTGAGTATTGAGTAATTTTATTTCAGAAAATTCTTTGATTGGTTTTCGTCTTTTCTATTATTTCGGATTTATTTCGGTGTTTGCTTTTTGATCATCGTGGTTGCTGATCGGCATGCATTTAGGTTATATACCTATATGCATGCGTTTCCGGTTATATGACATAACTTCTCGTTTAATTTAGTTTTTGTTAATTAAATAGCTCGCCCTAACCTCCATTGCAAAGGTAATGGTTGTGTAGGGTGGCTATATACATTAAATCGTTCTAATTGGAGATGGCTGTATAGTTTCTTTTAATTGGCCAAATATTTCTTCATTGCGGCCATATAGGTCGGATGGACTAACAAAATAATAACCAAAAAAAGCTCTCTCAACTTTTTTTATTAAAACATTGCCATATTTTAAAACATAGAGAATATATTTATAATAATAAGTAATCAAATTAGGGATGCCAAACGCAAAAAACCAAATGTCCCAAACATGTTAAATAAAATAATTTGTTATCTTTATTTTCTGAAAAACTTCAAATTTTCATCCAAAAAAAATTGTGAAAATTTATATATAAATAACATTCTCATCAAATTGCGTTTATTTATGTAACAATTTCTATGTTCGATAACAACAACAGCTGACTTTAACAATAGCGAATATCGTTTAAAATTTTTACTAATAATTTTGTAATTTTCTTTTTTTTAACGATTCGACTATCGTTAAAATAAGTTACTTAATCGCTGTACTGAAAAGTTATTAATTTCTCCTGAATGGCAATATTTTTTTTAAATGTAAACATTTTTTAAATGTAAACATATTTGGTGTTTTTTTTATTTTGGAATTTCAATTTGTGTTTAACGAATAAAATTTATATATTTAAGATGCAATTGAAGTCTTCTAAATTTAAAATTATTATTTCCGACGTTTTGATATGATTTTCTGAAATTCAATTAATATTTTCTAATTTATAATTGGAAATTTTAATTCCAGTTTTTAGAATTGATATTTTCTTAAATTTAAATGAAAAATTTAAAAAGTGAAATTTTGTATTTATGTGAATAATAATGCTTTAGTAATTATAAACAATTTTTAAAAATTAGATGTAATCGCAATCAGATATTTTGTAGGTAAAGCAGAATAATAGTTCTATATAACTATGTAGAACTGTTTTAAAGAAAAAAACTCATTGATGAACTCGGTAACTCTATTTTATAAAGACAACAAAAAGTTAACATGCCAAACTTGTGTTCATATTTGTAAAAGAATAATGAAAAAACGTATGAAATAAAAAACCAGCCCGTGTATACTCTTAACATTGTTCTGTATGATATCTAGTTGAAAATATTGACATTCATGTTAAAATGGAAATAACTATTGCAAAGCTAATTAGAACAAAAATTGTGGCGCCATCTACTGTGACATTGTCACGCTGAGCAAAATGAAGTGACACTCTGTTAATGCGAAAGAAATGTATTTTCCCCACACAAAATATTGCAGAAAATTATGTAAATAAAATAACATGCAGTTGCTATGGATATACATATATAGAATATATGTATATTATTTGTATTATTTAATATGTTTATGTATATATATGTAAATATTACACACAAAAATACAACATTAAACGTTATTTTTGTTTTTTTCTCTTCAAATAAATTTATACATAAATTTTGTAGTATAGCAAACAAGATACTTTTGTGTTTTAAATAGTATTTATTATTATTATTATTGCAGCTCTATCTAGGAGCTAAACTATTAATTGATTGATTGATAAATTATTAATGAGTAATTGATTATAAAAGGTTCTTCTTTATATACATATTTTCAACCTATATTAACAACAACAATGTGTTACCTGCACTTGGGTCAGCATAAACATAAGTGTGCCAGCGTAACAACAACATACAATAAGAATATACGCAGTCATACAATGTTTTGTAAATGCAGTGGTCAACAATATTGATATTTGTTATTTCCGCATTTGCAAACATTGTACGCTATGCAGTGTGGGTATTATACAGCACACTACGAAAGTCGTGTTACGCTACACCTTCCTTTTTTATAAGAATGTTCATATAACATTTTGTTCTATGGACATTCTTTTATTATTTGTACTGTTGGGTTTTTTTTTTTTTTTTTTTTTGTGGTTGTATCAAGTGCAAGTTTCACATTTTACAATAAATTTATTTTATTTTATTTACAAATATAGATTTAAAGAAAAGAATGCATATTGTTTATTTAATATTGTATAACTTAAGTCTATTCTTATGAACTATTTGTTCTTTATTTGTTTTCTTATCAACTATGGTTACATTATTTCTGAAATCTATTTTCTTAATTTTATATGGCCCTTTATATGCCATCTCTAACTTATGTCCTGCATCATTTCTTACTAAGACTAAATCTCCTATTTTAAAATTGTAATTTAATTTTGTTTTATCATAATTAATTTTTTGTTTTATTTTATTTATATCTAATAGTTTTTTAACTCTATCTATTGCTACTTCTAATCTAAATTTAATTTCCTTAGCATAATTATCTATATTATAAAGTGGTGCAACTCTATCTACTTCACTAAATTGTCTAAAATTGTTTGGAATTTTTCCAAAAATAAGTTCATAAGGGCAATAATCATGTACTGTAGATGGTGTAGTGTTAAAACAGTACGTGAAATATTTGAGCCATTCATCCCAGTCGTCTTTATCTACTGATATGTAGTTTCGTACGTATTCGTTAAAAGTCCGGTGACTTCTTTCTATCGTACCTAGTGTCTGGTGATGATGTGCTGTCGATGTGCGTTTATCTATCTTCAATAGGTTGCAAAGCTCTGTCAGTATAGAGTTCTTGTATTCTGTGCCCATATCCGAAATGAACGTCTTCATTGGACCGTATATAAGCACAAAATTTTCAAATATCGCTTTTGCGATCGTCTTAGCTGATTTATCTTTTATTGGTATTGTTACCAAGTATTTAGTTAAGTCACATATCATTGTGACTGCATATTCATTTCCATAATATGACTTTGGAAATGGTCCAATTGTATCTACGTACACCGTATCAAAAGCCCTATTTGGTGTCTCCGTTATTGTCATTGGACTTTTTATATGTTTCTCCGTTTTAGCCAATTGACATTTATGGCATGTTTTCACATATTTGGCAATGTCTTTTGTCATATTTTTCCAGTAATAGTATCTCCTGATCTTCTCAGTGGTTCTATATATCCCACAATGTCCTCCTTCTATAGGATCATCATGGTATTTCAGCATTATCTCACGTATTGCCTTTGCATTCGTGTTATCAATTTTAGTTACTTCGTTTAATAGCGCTATTCTGATTTCATTCAGTGTTTTATTGCCCATATTCTCAAATTCACTTATCGAGACAAATTCGAAAATCTTCTCATGTGGTGAAATTTGAATCTTATTAATATTTAGTTTACAGGCTATTCGTTCTAGCCTAGGGAAAAATTGTCCTAAGTCAATATTCCCTTTAGTAAACAAATCATCTATTCTTATGCTAGCATATATGGATTTGCCCTTTTTGATGTAACATCTGTTGGGTAAAATCTTTAATTTATAATATCCTTTGACGTCTATATTATTCAATGGTATATATACCTTGGGCTTATTATTATTATTGATATTTTGCTGATTTACTACTGGTTTACTAATTTTCTCTTCTTTAGTCATCGATCTTGTCGTGACCCTTAAAACGGATGAGATCCTGTCGTTAATATCCTTTAAGTCATTTATTGTAATGCGCGACAGTGCGTCGGCAACATAATTATCTTTTCCCCTGAGATATTCTACTGTGAAATCATATTCCTCCAGATCGAGTCTCATTCTCGTTAGCTTAGAACTTGGATTTTTCATGGAGAACAGGTATGAAAGTGGTCTATGGTCTGTTCGGACCAAAAAATGTTTTCCATATATATATGGTCTGAAATATGTGACAGCCCAGTGTATGGCAGTTAATTCCTGTTCAATGGTCGATTTGTTGCTTTCGCCTTTAGTGAAAGTTTTAGATGCATAGGCCACAGGTAGGTGTCTACCTTCATGTTCCTGTGTTAAAACTGCACCGCAAGCATGCTTACTCGCATCTGTTGTTATGCAAAATTCCTTCGTAAAGTCTGGGTACTGAAGCAATGTTGGGCTCATTAATGCCTTCTTTAAGTATTTAAATGCGCACTCACAATCTTTTGTCCACTGAAATGGTACTCCCTTTTTGGATAGCCTTGTAAGGTGTCTGGAATATTCAGAGAAGTTTCTAATAAATCGTCGGTAATAGTTGCAAAACGCGACAAACCTTCGTGCGCTCTCGGCGTCCGTAGGCGTCGGGTAATTTTCTATCACCGAATATTTACTATCATCTGGTAATATTCCTCTATCAGTACATTTGTGGCCAAGGTAGGTTACCTCTCTCACAAAGAATGAACATTTTTGGGGGTGTAGTTTAAGATTGTGTTTACGGCAAAGATCGAATACATCCTTCAAATTTGAAAGCATATGTTTTTCAGAACATCCCAATACAACCAAGTCATCCATATATAGGAATGCTTGATTCGGCTTCAGACCACTGAAGGCTAATGTCATCATTCTTTGGAATGAATTCGGTGCTATTTTTAAGCCATATGGTAGTCTAGTAAATCTGTATGAACCATTGTTTGTTGAAAATGACGTCAAGTCTCTAGAGTTCTTTTCCAAACCAATTTGATGAAACCCGGACATCAAGTCCAAACAAGAAAAATATTTTGCTCTACCTAGTTGGTCTAGAATATCGTCTATTCTAGGCAACGGGAATTTATCTGATATTAGTTTTTTATTTATCTGCCTATAATCTATCACCAAGCGCCATCTTTTTTCATCTGTTCCGGGAAGTGATTTCTTTGGTACCAACAGAATTGGGCTATTGTATTCCGAAAATGATGGTTCGATTATCTTGTCATCTATTAGTTTTTCAACCTGTTTGTTTATTTCCTCCTTATGAGATTCTGGTATGCGATAATTTTTAATATACGTTGGTTGATTATCTTTTACTCTCAGTTTTTGTTCATAGAAATTGTTGGTAGTAATTGTTTCAGTCCCTAAGCCAAAAATATCATTGTATTCTAAACAAAGCTCAGTTAAAATTGTTCTGAACTGTTCAGGAAAGTTTCCCTTCAAAAGGTCCAAAACTTCAGATTTTCTTTGGCTATTTTTATGTGGTTTTTGTTTTACTATTTCATAGTCAGACATTTTCTCGGTTTTTATGTTATTTTGCCTAATTGTTACTATTTTATGTGTGGTATTTAAAAAACGAACCAATGCGTTATTTGATTTTACCAGTGTATTTGGTACAAAGACACCTGGTACGATTTCTTGATTTGGTACTAGTACATCGTCTTCAAGCTTCGGAAACCTGATTTGACGAATCACTTCTGACCTTGGTGGGAGTGTTATTCCATTGAAGCCGTTCGTAAGTGGAATTTCTATTACATGCGACAGATTGGGTGGTCGTAGTACGAGGTAATCATGGTTCCCATTGAAATCTAGTATACATTTATACTTCTTAAAAAAATCCATTCCAAGGATACCGTCGCAAGGTATTGGAAAATTATTTTGCACTACTTGGAAATCATGTGGTATCAAAAAACCTCTAAATTTTAGGTCAATAAATACATTACCTATTGAACGAATTTTACCCTGTCCTATTCCACTCAATGTGGTTGTTCTGTTTCTGTTAATTTGTGTTTGATAAAAATGTTTAGTTTTTATAACCGAAATGTCTGCTCCTGTATCTACCAACAGTGTTACCGTGTTGTTCGTGTCGTTAATTTTTATATTAACATAAAAACTTAAGCTGAGGTTAAGGTTGTATATGTAGTTGGTATTGTTATTATGATATATCTCAGAGGATTTTAGCAGTTTTCCGAATCATTTTCATGTGACTCTGCTGCTCTGACGTAATTTCTGTTACGTCTGTGGTTCTGATTTTGTTGAACCCTGTTGTGAATAGGTTTTTGTTGGGGTCTGCCGTTGTTACTGTTATTATTATTATTGCGTGGGTAATTGTACCTTCCACGATATTGTCTGTAGTTATTATTTCGGTTAAACTTCTGCCCGAAATACAATACGGCATTTTGTTGCCCTGTTGCTTCAGTGCAACTGTTTATGAATTTGCCAACGGCCTCATTCATGTTACTGAATTGGCCTGCTTCCATGATAAGTTTAACTTTATCGATGGTGCAATTTTTGGTTAGTGCCTTTACTGCAACCTGTGTTGAATATTTACATGCCAATTCGCATGGCAAACCATCTGATAAATAGGCATTTTCTAATGACTTCGTTAAATTCTCTATTTCACTGCAATAGTTATTGGCAGTTTTATTGTTTTGTCGGGTATTCATTATTTTTGCTGTCAATACCTCAACCGACTCGCCCTTTACTGAGTTTTTTAGTTTATGTATTATCTCAGTAATGGTTTGTTCATTACCTATTAAATTTCTTGCACTCCCCTTTAACTTTGTTTTTATTAAAGAGACTGCGATAGATTCGTGGTCACCTTTGATGGATTCTATTAACTGTAACGAGTCTATAAAGGAACGTAAATTTTCTGGTTTTCCATCAAATTCTATGATCAGCTTTGAAGCTGTGTTCAGAAAGTCAACGACTGTTTGTGTCATTTTTACTTCTGTATTTTCCAAAGAGGTTCCAATATTCTCTGAATTTTCAGTTTCTACTAAGAATTTTACCTCTTCGTGTAGTGTATCTGGTAATTTTACCTTAACACCCTTCTTAGACGATATAATCAGGATTCTAGTCTTGACATCTAAGAAAAAACTTTCAGCAGCTGTCCTATGTGGTGTCGTGAGTCTGTTATAATTTGCATTTAGCAAAACCCTGATTTGTTCTAACTTTTCGCATAAGATTCTAATATGTTTTATTATTGTTTCCTCTTTTGTGCTTCTATCTATATTTAAACATTTATAAGATTTGTCGAACTCCTCTTTGATTAGTCTCACCTTCTGAATTATTTCTTGCCAATCCATGGGAAAATTATTTAAATTTTGTTTAAGTCATTGGCTCTGCTCAAATATTTCTTTTTTAATTTCTTGGTGTTTAAGGCATAAATATGTAATGCAAAATTTAAGCTAATCAGTACGGTTATTATTAGTAAACAACACTCAATTAATTTTAGGTCGATTGAGTCTTCTTTTATTTCAACTTCATTAATAACATTTGCATTGGGATTCTCTATTTTTGATTGACGACCTCCCATTTTCTTTCGCTATTTATTTTGCATATTTTCCTATTATTTATTTCTATTAAATATTTTTCTGACTGCCTCAATAATCTAACCGAATCTTATATCTTGCTAATTATATATCTTCCCTAGTAATTCATTATTTTTATCAATAGCTTATACTATTTTACATGCATCATTTTATTTATGTATATTTAATTTAAAAAAAAAATTTTAATTTAATTTGTGTTTTTTTTTTTTCTCTCTTAAACAGCATAATTACAAAAGTTATTTTTTCTCTTTATATAATTGTATCAAGATTAAATAATAGCTTTTTATACAGAACAAATCAGATTAATTGAACTACATTCCTTTGTGGATTTTTATTTTTTTTTTTTTTATATCTCTTACAATTTTTTCCCTCTTATAAATTATTGTGTTTTCTAATTATTTGTTTTTGTTTATGTGTCAAGAGCGGTTAACGCTTTCTGACCTACGGGTGCATAACGGGATGCTCCACTTTTTTTGTTTTTTTTTTTTTTTGTTTTTGGTAAAACTAGGATGAACCTGTTAGGGGCATATTGATGTGTATATTGATATATACCAGAGGTCTTTTGATGTGTTTTTCCTTCTTTTTCTGCTGGCCCGTCCTTCTTCTATACTCTTCTATGGAGATAGGTTTTGGCCCTTCCGCCATTGATTTTAAGCTCCACTGTCTTTAGGCCAGACAGTATCTTCCTTCAACGCAGCTGATGGATCGTTGTGGCTGATCCACCAGGACAAAATTATTATGTGTTTTTTTTTTTTTTTTTTATTATTATTCTATTCAGGATTGCTCAATTTAAGAGCATAATCCTTGAATTTTATATATTTTCTGCAATGCTCATCTAAGGAGCACTGGCAGGATCGCCATATAGCAAACAAGATACTTTTGTGTTTTAAATAGTATTTATTATTATTATTATTGCAGCTCTATCTAGGAGCTAAACTATTAATTGATTGATTGATAAATTATTAATGAGTAATTGATTATAAAAGGTTCTTCTTTATATACATATTTTCAACCTATATTAACAACAACAATGTGTTACCTGCACTTGGGTCAGCATAAACATAAGTGTGCCAGCGTAACAACATACAATAAGAATATACGCAGTCATACAATGTTTTGTAAATGCAGTGGTCAACAATATTGATATTTGTTATTTCCGCATTTGCAAACATTGTACGCTATGCAGTGTGGGTATTATACAGCACACTACGAAAGTCGTGTTACGCTACAGTAGTATGTATATTGTAGTATGCAATGTGTACTCGTATACAATCATATTTGTTTCAAAGTTGTTATATTTTTAGTTTGTTATATTGGAAGAGGCTTAAATAGTATAACTTTTGCTTGAATTCTCATGTGGTTGTTTTCAGCAAATATATATGAATTTAACTTTTTACCAAACAAACTATCTACTGCTTTTGGTTACTGATGAGGGTTGGTGACTCTTCCCGAAACAGCTGTATAACCTGTCATGCAGAATATACATAGATCAATTTTTGAAACAAATGTGCTAATGCTTTTACTTTATTTAAAGTAAAAACATTTGATCTTGAGCCTGAACAATTTCAAACTCAATCATTAAATTGATAAAGATCGAAAATAAGATTTTTTATTTTTATAAAAAATAATAAAATTAAAAATACGGAGGGCACGCCGTTAACGCTAAATGTAAGTTTAGCAAAAACAAATTGTTTTTCTTGTTTTTTCAAGACAAAAACAAACATGTATATTGTAGTATGCAATGTGTACTCGTATACAATCATATTTGTTTCAAAGTTGTTCTATTTTTAGTTTGTTATATTGGAAGAGGCTTAAATAGTATAACTTTTGCTTGAATTCTCATGTGGTTGTTTTCAGCAAATATATATGAATTTAACTTTTTACCAAACAAACTATCTACTGCTTTTGGTTACTGATGAGGGTTGGTGACTCTTCCCGAAACAGCTGTATAACCTGTCATGCAGAATATACATAGATCAATTTTTGAAACAAATGTGCTAATGCTTTTACTTTATTTAAAGTAAAAACATTTGATCTTGAGCCTGAACAATTTTAAACTCAATCATTAAATTTTTTTTTTCTAAATTTACATTGTTTTTTTTTTTATTAACAACTAGGTATTTTAGCATTATTTGCTTTAGATGTTGGTGAATTTTTACTCCCTTTATATTAACTCGTAGTGTCTGCTTCTCGAAAAAATTTTGGATCGATTTTAACCCCTTTCCCGTGACCCATTCGATCTGAAATTTTGCAGGCAGGCTTGTGGTAATGACAGAAATGATCTAACAAATTTTTTAGTGATGCCAAAACAATGGAAACTTTTAAATTTTTCTACCAGATTTAATAAAAAAAATGTACAAAGGGTTAGTTTTTATTATATTATTACCACAACGACCACAAAAACAACAAGTTTAGCTATGACAATAACACAACGTTTAGAATAACAACAAGAACAATATAGAAACAATTTATGTCGATTTCATAGGGGTCATTTGTATGGTGGGCTAGGTCTTAACAAGGACCGATTCCCACCAATTTCAATAGCGTTCATCCTATGGCCGATAGAAGCTTATATACCAAATTTCATCAAAATATATTCATATTTGCGACCTGCAGTTTGATTACAAGGTTTACATGGACACACAGACGGACGGACGGACATCGTTGAACCGAATCAGATAGTGATTCTGATTCTGATAAAAGATGGGTGTAGGTCAAATATTTTTGGAAGTTACAAACAGCAGCACAAAGTTATTATACCCAAACAACATAGTGGTATAGGGTATAAAAAAATAAACTCCTTTTTATTACAAACACATTAACAAATTTAATAAACACACACATAGTATTGTATAATTTTATGTATGTGTTAGTAGCAACTTTAAATGAAATTTACTCAAAATAAAGGAAAAAATTTTAAAATCTGTAAATCTGCAAATCGGCTAAAAAGAAATACCTTTCAAATAATATACGTTTGGTCAAAATCGGGATAAAACGGTTATAACTTTAATGAAAGCCAATTCAGGCATTGATTGCGTTTTCCATAAATTCAGCCCGCAATTGACTTCTACCAATCTTTTGGCTATTCAATTTTTCTTTAAAATAAATTTAATTTCGAAATTTCACGCTTGATTATAATGAAACACGATTTATTATTTATTTATTTATTTATTGTATTAAAAATCAAGCAATTAAAAATAAAATATAAACAAACATTAAATATTGAAATAAAGACAAAGCAAACAGGACAATGGGCTTAAATTTATACAGACATTTAAATAACTCTGCTGACTCTTCACTCGAAACATCCCTCAAAGTGGTACGCAACTTAGCACTGAATAAATTGACTAAACTCAATAGAAATTTCCGGTAATAGGCCTTATTGAAATCAGTAGTTTCTTAAAGAAAACAATTTATTATAACACTTAATTATATATAAAAAAATTATAATACAGCTTACCTTTTGAGTGTTGTGAAATAAGAATTTCGGCCAAAACTGATACACATCATTTGGAAAATTGAAATACTGCTACCTTTGCTTGTACAGAACCGTGTGTGAGATATTGTTATAATACCTCCATAAAACAATTTGTTGAATATTCTGAGATCTTTGTTCTTTTGAACAAACATTATATTCCAGACATGGTAGAATGACATAAACTAAAACATTCGAACCAAATAATAAAACAAACTCCCGTATCCATGTTATGGCAATAGACTGAAAGATAGATACAAGGATTAATGTAAAATTCTGCAATGAAGATTTTCTTTGTTCTTAGCTAGAATTTTTAATAAAATTTCAGTGCATTACCTTAATAAGTTTGGTGATTGCGCATGTATTACCAATATATTTATAGTGTCTTCCATGCGCATTGAACTGGAATCATTACGAATCGATTTAAGAAACTGTCAGCGTAGTTTCACACATTTGTATTTCTTGTCTATTATCTTCCATCATAAAAAGTCCATAAATAATATCAAATAGATAACCATATTATTTTCAGGTACAGCATTCACAATCGCAATCCAGGATATAACATATTGTCGCACAATATAATTCTTTACATAAATGCGTTCCTTAAGAAGAGGTATAAAAGCTTCTAGATTGAAAGTTTGTGAAGATTCTATAACAATATTTTTAAGTAAACAATCCAACAGGAATAGGTCGCAAGACGCCGGCAGGAAATAAATCGGAGAAGGGTATAATGGAGGAACATGCCACCAAGTTATACAAGGATCACACGGAAAATAGCGGATACGTAAATATTGATCGTTTAAACAATTGAGAATGGGACTAACGAATTCACTGACATATTTTGAAGAGTCCTAAAGAAACAACAAAAATTAACTTGAAGTTTTAATTTAATTAATTACTTACCTTTCCAAAACCTAAACTTGTAGCCGCCAAACCAATTGAACCTCCCTTTCTTTTATTAGAATCCCGAGAGGAGGCAAAGTCATTGGACAACACGTTTGCGCAGTTATTTTTCATAATAAACTCAAAACATTCTGTGTGCGATATCACTTGAATCATTTAAATAATCAGCTTTTTTTTAATATATATGTAGAAAGTATTAACTTTATTTATGTCTATATTTCTGTTTATTTTAACAATTTAAGTTAACACTTTAGAATTAACTTCACTTTCCGACAACCAATAATAAATAATACCCGGTAATTCACAAATATTGCTGTTTAACGAAAAAAAAAAAATTTAAAAAAACAACTCTACAACAACAACAATGACAGTCATATGTTTTTCAAATAGAAAAAAACTGTTTACGTGTTAGTTTCGGTCATTCCCCAGTATGCATTGAAATATTATTTCTCCAATATTGGAGAAAAGTTAAGTTCTCAAATTGATGTCAAATGTAATTCTCAACTTGGGTTGAACAATTTTTCTCCTTGTTTGCTTTCAACTTGACATCAAGTTGAGACTTAACATTTTTTCCAATCTTTGAGAAACATTTTTACTCTCAATTGGATATCCAACACTTTTCTCCACTTGAGACCAAACATTTTTTCAACTTTACGATTTGTGTTAAGTTTGAGATATTATTTAAATATGTCATAAATAATAAATTAAATTAAAAACTGCCAAAAAAGTACAAATAATTAATTGATATATTTTTAATTATTTCTGCTTTTTGTCGAATTTTTCAATTTAAATTCTTATTTATGACATATTTAATATAAATATTCAAAAAATGTACAAATAATTAATTCATTTATTTTTAATTCTAGATTTTAAAAAATGTACATAATATGTACATTTAATGTTAAATATGTACATAATAATGTTAAATATATAATGAAATTAAATTGAAACATTAAAAAAAGTTCAGTGTTTTCATTTCTAAAATTAGTATAATTTTTTTTTAATATGGCAATTCCGTACCTTCCATTTGATACCGATTGGAGATATTTCTTTGCTATCAAGTTGAAAATCACAAATTTCTCAATTTGATAACTATGAAAATCGCCATATAAAAAATGTGCCTATTGAGGTGCATTTGAGAATTAACGTTGGAGATTTGAGAAATGTATTTGATCTCAAATGCACCTCAAGTTGATAGCAAACAAAAATGTTTATTGGGTCATTTATTGTAGGGTCGTTTGCACACACACAAAAAATAGAAAATTAATTGTCAATAAGCAAAGCAAGTGGCTTCGAAATACGATGATGCCAGTTAATCATTTTTTGTTCACGCGGAATTTATAATTGGAGGAATTTTTTTCTCGAGAAATGTATTTTCCGTGAGAAAGAAATTCCTTGAGAATATTCATAATTGGGCTGAATAACTTTTAATTGAAACTTTTTAGTCAGAATAAATCATAATTCTAGTTAGATATTGGTTAATATTTAATTAGAAAAAATATTGTGGTGGCATCTACGCAATTATTGAGGCAGTCACGGAAAAATTAAATGCAAGTCTGTTTTTTTTAATATAACAAAAATGGATTTTCCCTTTAACAAAATATGGCAGAATTCTTTATAAATGAAATGCAAAATGGAAAATCAATTTTGTGCTAATTCTTAACAAAATTAATAAAATATATATATATATATGTATTATTATATTTATTAATATTTGTAATTTTATTTGACACAATTTCACACACAATTTTACAGATCAACTGTTTTCAAACTGATTTAGAAGTTTTCTGTTTTTGAAAAAGTAGTGCTAATTTGTAACATTTTGTGATGTAATGAAAATCGCAGAATAATAAGTTAATACACAATAAAAAATATTAAATTTTTAAGTTTTATATACATATTGCAATAAAAAAAACTTTGGTAAATTTACATTGAAGATGGTCAGAAATGAATGAGAAAAAATATATAGACATTAAAGAAAAGCACATTTAATGTTAAACTTTACGCACAAAATATAATGGTTTTTGTTGTTTCGAATTTAACTGTGGCTCTAAGTGAAAAGTTTTAGACCGATCGTATATTACATCTTGAGTATCCTCACCTAATATTTTCAAAAATTTTAAATTCTTTTTAACTCATTTAACCTCATTACGAAAATAGTAAAACCGTAAATATGGAAAATCCACGCACCTCAAAAAATTTTTTTCTATGAAATAAATTGAAGACATTTCATATTATACAATTTTCTTTCAAAAATGTATCAATTATTGCAAATTTGAAATTTGACATATAGTATTTGTACATATATTTGTATAGATTTCGCAGTATGAAAAGAATATTATTTCTTTATTTAGAATATATGTAAGTATTGCTTGCAAAAAAATGCAACATCATGAATGAAACACGTAGACGACTGCTGCCAGCAGCATTTGAAGTCGTATAGTCAGCTACTTGATTTTTCTGAATACGACAGCAACATATAATACAAATGCATTTTTATTTAAATATACAATTACTTTTACTTATTTAAAATGCATTAGTATAACGTAAAAATAAATAAATAAATTAATTTAACCCCTTCTGATTATTAATGGAATTATAGCCTTTCATTTTGCGATTTTTTTTTTAACAAAATAAAATATTTCATAACACTAATTTCTTTTACATATTTTGTTATATTGTCAACACCATTTTTGTTTTGTAGTCAACAAAACACACTTGCAGTTTTTTTCTATTTGAAGAACATATGACTGTCATTGTTGATGTAGTAGAGTTGTTTTTTTTTATATTTTTTTTTCGTTAACTCTTTTGTATTAAAGCACCTCCAATATATGTATCCATTTTAGTTTGCAATTCAGTATATTTATAATTTATTACTTACAGCAAAAAATAATAGAAACAATTTTATCAGTTATGTTTACGAAACTATATAACTAGACCTGAAGTTGGCTGCAAAAGCAGTAGCCTTTGTAAAGAACAAGTTAGCGAAATGTAACTGTTACGAAACGTGTCAGCCTTTTTTTCACATGAAAAGTATTGGGACGTTCCGGTTACGTTCGGTAACTGTTTTAAATGATTTTCATGTAAAAAAAAAAACAACTGACTCGTTACGGTTACGGTTAGAAAACATTGACCTTTTATATATATTATAATGCTATGAATGCATTTATCTTTATTTTATTTTATTTATATATTCTTTTTTTTTTTTGTATTGTATATTATTTTTTTTATTATTATTACTATTTCTTTTAATTATTTTTTTTCTTTAAATAAATTAATACATAAAAATTTGTTTTTTAAATTGTTGGTGAACTTTTACTCCCTTTATTTACTGCCTTTATATTAACTGGTAGTGTCTGCTTGTCGACAAAAATTTGGATCGATTTATAGCCCCTTTCCCGTGAGCCAATCGATCTGAAACTTTATAGGCAGGCTCGTGGCGACGGCAAAAATCACATAACAAATTTCAATTTATATTTCCCCAATTCTCGGGACCTAATCAACGGATTTGGACGATTTTAAAAGCAAACTTCTCAGGATGTTAATGAACAATTTTTTATGCAAACGAGCACCCTAGCTGCCCGATCGATTTTAACAACTTTCCCGTGACCCAATCGATCTGAAATTTTGCAGACAGGCTCGTGGCAATGACAGAAATGATCTAACAATTTTTTTTAGTGATGCCAAAACAATGGAAACTTTTAAATTTTTCTACCAGAGTTGACAAAAAAATGTACAAAGGGTTTGTTTTTATTATATTATTACCACAGCGACCACAAAAACAACAAGTCCAGCTATGACAACAATGCAACATTTAGAATAACAAAAAGAACAATATGGAAACATCATGTTTTTCATTTTTTTTTTAATTTTTCAGAGATTTCACTGGACCTGTTCCACTGATTTTAATGATTTTTGAAGTAGAGATCTTCCCATGATTTGGTGAATCATTCTCACTAAAAATTATCACCCTAGCTGTCCTATTGAGGGCGTGATCGCGACAAGAACAACATAGAAAATTATATTTTTTCAAGACTTTTTTTAGTTCTTCATTCAAATCTCGGGCCCTAATCGACCGATTTGGACGATTTTAAATAGCAAACTTTTCAGGATGTTAATGAATCATTTTTTATGCCAACGAGCACCCTAGCTGCCCGATTGATGCCTTCATCGTGATTTCCACAGACGGACAGACGGACATCGCTATATCAACTCCGGTTGTTATAAGGATCACAAATATATATATTTTATGGGGTCCAAATTTTTTTTTCTAATTATTACAAACGGAATGACAAACTTATATATACCCTCTGCACACTGGAGTGGAGGGTATAAAAATTATTCTTTGTTTCATGCATAGATAGTAACAAAGGCAACAATAGATAGAGAGCAAACCATAAAATTTGGTTCAGTAGCTTACTAGTTTTCTACGAAGCAAGACTGTTGCGGATATTATTTTGTAAAATTACGTAGTTTTATTGTGGTACACTCGCAAAATATTGATTGTGTTGAAATCAAGCTGTGCTTTTATATATGTTTTTTCAGCTTGTTTTAAAATCTTTTGAGTAATTATGTGGGATGTAGAGTGGAAAACACCAAAATATAATTGTAGCGTTTTTTCAAGTAATTTAACTATTTTTTTTTTACAATACACACAGTGTCCAAAATCCTATTTTTTATATACATATATATTTTACCGTTATTAAAAAATTTATGATTATACTCTATAATACGTCTTAAGTTTCTTTACTGAATTCCTTTTTGATTGCATATGCAGTTTCAAGAACTTTCCAAAAATTTCTCTAAGTGTAAAGCAACTTATTTACTCTCTTATTCAATGCACTCTATCTGCCCATCGCTGATGTAGAACGTAAAAAAATATTGATAACATTAGTTTATCGATTTTCTGTTTTGGTCTTTTCGTTGCACATTTTGTATTAAAAATATTAAAATTAATTTTTAATATTATTCATATATTAAATTAAGATTTAAAATGATTAAAAATTATTATCAAATATTATTCATTACTTATGTATAAAAAATTGTTGTCACAAGGCGGTTAACGTCGTTTGACGCTAAAAGTGCCACTTAAACACACATCTTTAAAGAAACTTTATATATATTTTTTTTATTTTAGTATATTACATAATAGTCTGCAAAAATTGTTGTAGTTGCTGCGCTGTAGTGTGCTTGATAAGTCGCAGTTACCATACCTACAGTACGGATTGCATTTTACAAATGCACTATAGTTCAGTTTAGCTGTATGTGAATTTGCATAGCTTGCAATTTCACATGTGTACATGCATGTCTTTAGGTACTAAGTTATAAATAAACAGAAATTTTAAAAGATAATCAATAAAGATAAATGAAAATGAACAGTCGTACAAGCGGCGGTTCACAACAGAAAATGTAAAGTGCGTTTTCAATTTAATTAATGATTTAAAAACATTACATGGCGATCCAGCCAATTCGCGAATATTTGTGGGAAAGTGTAAAAATCAATTTGTTAATGAAATATGTGAAATCTCCAACTGCATTGATAGACAAAAACATTTATGTAAAAAGTTATTTTTCTCGAAAGCATGATTAGGCGGTTATCGCTAGTGACCCCAGATATATATATACATATATGTTTGGGTGGGTCAATTATTTTTACTCCCTGTGCTCATCACGATTCTGGTACTATGGGCCATAACAAGTATATTTGCCCAAGGAACCATACCTCTAAAACCATATTCGCGCCTGCCAAAATATCGATGAAAAAAAAAACAAAGAAACATTTTCCAATGTATCTGCATTTCAGAACATTTCAGAAAGTCGACTATGGAGCCATTACCGTCTACTTCGCAAGCCGCTACAACATCAACAAGTGACAGTAATTTGAGACAGGAAAACGGAATATTTGAAAAAATTTAATATTTTGGTTGACAAATATCAAACCGAAAATAAACACATAATCCAACAGTCATCATTCGTAGCGTTTGTACAATCCACAAGAGAATTTTTTTATATTGGAAAATGCAAATGCGACTTGAAAGCAGCTCCATGCTCATGTGGATTGATTCCAGAACACTTGAAAGAGTTCATGGAGGATCAACATAATAAAAGAAACTACGATACCGGAATACGTAACAGAAATTGTTGAGCAAATACCAACGACTACAATAATACAAACAGCTACCGACAGCTAGGTGATCAAGGCAATCTTGTCATTATGGATAAATATAAAGTTCGTAGATAAAAAGCCAAATGTTTACAAGAAGTGCTTCGTAAGCGATATGATGCTTCCAGTTTAATTGCATTCACGGCAGAAAAAATTATTCTTTTACAATGGAAAAAATTGATGAAAAATTCATCTAGTTGTTTTGAAAGAACCACATTCCCATTTGTTAGACTACACAAAATTGGAACTAGAAGATGCCGAAACTAAAGTAATCAGTTTGAACGAATTTTTTGTCAATAAAGGAATATCTCTGGATTCTTTGATTGGCATATGCTGTGATGGTGAGCCAGCAAATACTGGCGGAAGAAAAGGAATTTTGCGACGATTCGAAATTCAGTTAAAGAGACCACTGAATTGGTTTGTGTACCTTCTCCACTTTAACGAGCTTCCGTTTCGATATTTGTTTGACACTTTGGAAAAATCATCCACCACTGGACCACGAACAACAACCGGAAAGTTAAGCAAACAAATTTAAACTTGTAAAAATCTTTCGGTATGTAATTGCTATAAAATGACTTATTTATTTCCATTTTTAATAACTTTTCACAGCTATTATATTTCAATACGAAATGCTAAAATTGTATTTCATTCTTATAATTTTCTATTTTCAGACGGTAAAAGATTTTTAGGTGATCGCACTGGAAAATATACCTGATTTAGGTGCTGTTGAATTAACTACCGACGCAAGGTACTTGCACAAAATGGCACTTGCAATTTCTTCTGGTGTGGTTTCGGCGGATTTGGCTAACACTAAACTAGGGCCAATTGCACATTCTCGTTGGCTTACCAAGGCCAGTAGATTATTACGGTTTTATGTGACAACCCATAAGCCATCTAAAAATTTAAAAATTCTGGCGAACTATATAATCAAAGTGTATACGCCAATGTACTTTAATATTAAGTTTTACAACTCTGTGGTGTATGGTAGTCTATTATTTTATAAATTCATACGTTGGACTCAATATATGGATTTGAATATGAGTCAAATTGTGAATAATGTTGTCAAAGAAAACGCGTACTACGCTCACTCGGAAAATATTTTATTAGCAATGTTGTTCGATAACGAAAAAAGAACACGCGATTTGGTTATAAAAAAAATGTTAAACTACCGTAACCATAAGGAAGATCCATTGGAACTGAGAGTTTATAAAAAAACCTATCATAAACTTGAATTGCAAGGACTATACGAATATGATTGATTGGATGATAAATCACACATATTCGAACCACCATTTACTCTAAGCATTGCTTATAAACATCTAGAACAATATCTAGAATACGATGAACTACCGCTGCCTGATCTGAAAATTTCGTTACACATACAAGGAACGGAAAGACACGTTCATTTGCTGGCTAGCGTGCCCAAACGAGTTTTAGAACAGAATCGAGAAGGAGTTGTGTCTGTGACATTAGAAAGCCGTCCATAGACTTGACAGCAAGAAAGACTTTAAAAAATAATTAACTTCAATTCTTTTCTAAAATAACTCGTCTTTCCATTCCTTGTATTACTGAATTCAATTGAATTTTTTTCATTTACATTTCATATGCTTCTATTTCTTAAGTTGTATTTTGGTTAAAATAATAAAGAAAATTAAGAAAAAATATATTTGTTCATTCAAAGAGTAAATTAAAAAAAAAACGAATTTTTCGACTTAAATTGAATGAAATCGATATTGGTCCTATATCGGTACCCCACATAATTTTCAGTGCTGAATATTTTGGGCTATTTTAAATATGGGAAAGTCAAAGATTCGTCGATTTGTGCAATAATTTCGTCAATTTTTCCCAAAAAGGTGAAAAACCACAAAAATGCACGAAAATGCCCCTGGCGGCTGTTAAAAATAAAAATAAATGTGAAAAATGGATTTCCCGACCCAAAAACCCCACGGTATACACATTTTCAATAATTTTTTTTACATTTGAAATGGACTAAATAGGTCGATTTTTGAGTATTATGGATAATATCATGAAAATATCTTCATCGAAATTTTGGCTGACTCGAAAATGATTTTAGAGGTATGTTTCCTATGGCAAAAATACTTGTTATGGCTCATAGTACCAAAATCGCGATGAGCCCATGGCCCCATACAATATATATATATACGAGAATATATCGCACCTGTACCTCTAAAGTGAGTCAACTCAAAATTTTTCAATTTTCACTTTTTGGAAGAAATCGATACACAGTGGTCATATCTATCCACTGTAAAAATCTTACATCGATTTTTCTAGTCTTTCGCAAAAAAAATACAGTTGTAATCACTGAAAAAATCGCAAAAACAACTACTGTTGTATACGTATTATTCGCAATTCTTTACAATAAAACAACTGTTTTTAAATTTTATAGTAAATATAAAAAAAAAAAACGTTTTTTGTCTCTACTGAAAATTTGTAAATTATGAGTTGACTCCCTTTAGAGGTGCGATATACAGCTATGGACATACAAATGGCACATGACCGATACATTTTTTTCAAAAGTAATCAAAAAGATGATTTTTTTTTCAATATGTAAAATTGTTTTTTTTTTTTTGATAAAATGATTCGAATTGCATATTTTATTTAAAAAATATATATTTTTTTTTTATTAAATCAATAATATGCATGATTATTGCTTTAGTCTGCAAAAATATAAAAAGTTAAATGTGTGCGCATGTGTGCAGATATATGTATGTACTTATGTATGAAAAACTATGATGTGTGCACACACAGCAAATAGTTTACATTTATATAGAGTTATTAACACATTCACCAACTCGTATGTAGGCGAGTGGTTAGAGTTGTTGTCTAAAAATTCCGTCTTTGATGGTTCATTCCCCACCAGCACACTATGGGGCCAATGACAATTTTTTAAGTCCACCATTTAAAAAATGATAACGGAATTTTATATTAAACACTTTGAAACACTCAACACTTTAATTTTTATAGTCAGGTGGCAACTCATGACGATATGCCGAACTGTCAAAGTTGTAGTGTTTTTGCTTTGCTACATTTTCTGACAATCAATCATAAACAAACAACAAAGGAACTTTGGTTGTCAAACAAAAACTTTTAAGATTACAAAAATTTTGTAAAATGGAAAACACTTGTAAAGATATGTAAATTTAAATGTTGTTTTTTATTTTTTGTATCAACATGTATTTTTTGTGCAGTTTTTGTTGTCATCCATATGTCAATTTGTATTGAACTGCCGTGAAGTATAGTCGATAGCGCAAAAATAAATAAACAACAACAATTACTCTAAAATCAAGAATACAATAACAATACAAAAATATAGCGGACACCATCAACTACTTATAATCATCTGCATTTATGCAGCATGACTGAATTAAGTGATTTTAGCAGCGAAGAAAGTGATTTGAGCTGACAAGAATTTCGATCGCGACCAAACAAACGAAACAACTCAACTCTTTCTCCTATTGAAAATGCTTCTAAAATTGGAATGTCTCCCTTCCAATTAATAATTCAACTAATACTAATGTCAACAATACTAACAGATTTACTGCTTTGAGTGATGTTAATAACGATGTTACCGAAGAAGAAAAAAATGAACAGGAAAACATTTTGGTATTAAAGCCGCCACCTATTTTTATACCAATTGTAACAAATATATCAGCAATGATTCAATCTTTCTTAGGAGTAACAAAAGCCAATGAATTTTCGTTCAAAGCTCTTAGGGGAACCCAAATTAAAATTATGCCAAAAACTATTGATGCGTATAGATCTATAGTTAACTTATGCAAGCAAAAAAAATTTATCTTGCACACATATCAAATTAAAACTGAAAGATCGTTTAGAGTTGTGATTAAAAACTTACATTTCTCTACGCCCATCAATGATATTAAGGAAGCCATTGAAACTAAAGGACACAGAGTAAGTCAAATAATTAATGTAAAAAGTCGAATTGACAAGAACCCACTTCCATATTTTTATGTCGACCTTGAACCAAGTTCAAACAATAAAGAAATTTATGAATTGAAACATATTAATTATGCATTAATAAAAATAGAAGCGCCACGGAAATTTAATGATGTACTACAGTGTCACAGATGCCAACAATATGGTCACACCAAGGCTTATTGTTTCAAGCCTTTCAACTGTGTCAAATGTGGACAAGGCCATCCTACTGCAGAGTGTACTAAGGATAGAGATTCCCCTGCATGTTGTGCTCTTTGGAACCAAAGCCATCCAGCGAATTATCGTGGCTGCCAAGTCTACCAAAAATTAATTCGTCACCAAAATTATCAAGGACATCAGCAACAATATCGCCAACAGCAACCACGTTATCAGCAACAACATTCACAGCAACAACAGTCGCAGCAACAATACTCACAACTACAGCATTTTTATTCCAACTCCAACAACAAAAGTTATTCTGAAATCGTAAGAGGTATATATTCCAATGATTCATTTCAAAAAATTGAAGATTTAGTAAAACGACAATAAGATCTCACTGAAAAACTTTTTACCTTAATAAATCTTTTAGTTAATAAGTTGTGCAATTAGATATCCGACTTGCAATATGGAATGCCAACGACTTGTCTAACCATAGGCAAGAAATAGAAATTTTCTTAAACATTCATTAAATAGACATGCTCTTAATATCCGAAACTCATTTCACTAGTAGAACATATTTCCAGATAAAAGGTTATACATTATTGAACTCGAACCACCCCAATAATACTGCACGCGGCGGTTTTGCTATTTTAATTAAATCAAACATCAAATTTGACGTTGTTGATAAAATCGAAACATGCTATTTACAATCCATATATATAAAAGTTATTTGTAGTAATTCTCCTGTTATTTTTGGTTCCATATACTTTCCGCCTCGTTACAATTTAAAACACCAAGAGTTTAAAACCTTTTCGATAAATTAGGCTCGAAATTTACAGTTGGGGGTGATTTTAACTCCAAACTCCAAACACCCCTGGTGGGGGGTGAAGAAAACCAAATCCCAAAGGAAAAGAACTGTTCAAATGTATTATCAGTACTTTCAACCGGGAAGCCAACATACTGGCCATCTGACCCAAGAAAGCTACCAGATTTTCTCGATTTTGCTGTATTTAATGGAATACGTCGTCATCACCTCGATACAAACGATTGTTTCGAACTTAGTTCTGACCACTCTCCATTGATAATTTCTTATAGCACAATATTATGTCTTCCTCGAAATGAACCACTCACTATTTACTAAAAAAACCGATGTTAAATCATTTGCTTACTGGCTAGAAAAAAATACCAACCTAAATATATCTTTAAAATCTAATGAGGAAATTGAAAACGCAGTACAATATTTTTCAAATATAGTTGTAGAATCCGCTTTTTTATCTACTCCGGAGTCTACTAATCTTAACACAAATCAAATTTTCATATCAACAGAAATAAGAGATCAGATTAGAAGAAAAGACATATGCGAAAAATATGGCAAAGGAGTCGTGATCCACAAGACAAAAGGAATTTGAACAAAGCTACCAAAGATCTTCAAAAATACCTTCAAGAGTTCAAAGTCAAATCATTCGGAGAATTTCTTGAGAATTTAAATCCAACAGGAAATAAGGATTATTCCTTATGGAAGGCACTCAAATATCTTAAAAGACCTCAGAAAAGGGACCCAATATTTACAGATACAAAAAGTGTGTGGTGTAAAACTAATCATGAAAAATCGATGGCCTTTGCAGGACATTTAAAAAGCACCTTTTAATATGAAATCTGGCATACATCACAAAAATCATAATAACGAATTCTTAACTGCAACTTGCCCAATGGATTTCCCCATTAGAATTGTCACATCTTCGGAAATAATGAGTGAAATTAGTGAACTTTCTTTAGCCAAATCGCCTGGTTTAGATAAAATAAATGCTAAAATGATCAAATGTCTACCAGAAAAGAGTGTAGTATTACTGACATATATATTCAACGCTATCTTAAGACTAAGCTACTATCCCATCCAAAATCAACTTCTAAATCTAGAGTTCTGGTATAAAAAATGGAAAATTAAAATGAATACAAGCAAATCAAACCATATGAAATTGTCCACCAGTCAATATAAATGGGGATGGTATTCCTGATAAAACTTATATTAAATACCTTGGGATCCACATGGATAGAAGATTGACTTGGAAACAACACATCAAAGCCAAAAGAGAACAACTAAACATGAAACTCAAACTTAGTATTGGAAATAAAATAAGAATCTACAAAGCCATACTCAAACCTATATGGGTTTATGGAATTCATCTACGGGGAGGAGCAAGCAATTCGAATATAGAAATTCTTCAGAGGTTCCAATCAAAAACACTACGAATGATACTTGATGCTCCCTGGTGCGTTGCCAATGACACAATCCATAACGACATAAAGATTCCTACTGTTAAATAAGAAATACGGCATTATACTCAAAGATACCTAGACTGATTAAACTATCACCCTAATGTTCTAGCAATATGTCTACTAGACGAAACAAATGAAAGTAGGAGACTTAAAAGACAGCATGTTCTTGACTTGCCATATAGAAATTAAATTTTTCTTGTTATTTTATACAAGTTTAATTAATTAATATTTAGTGATTTTACTTAATGAAGTAAATACTTCTGTTATTTATCATATATAATTATAATCAAATTTACTTAATATCTTCATTTATTAGATAGATTGTAAATAAACAATAAATTATAAAAAAAAAAATCCATATGTTATGTGGATTAGAACTTTGTTTATCCGAGCGTATCCGTGAAAAAATGTCTGCCGTATTTTATAAAAATCTATTTCCAGATAGCGTAAAACTTAAAAATTTGGATATTTTTAAATATTGGTTGGAAAATTATAGAAAACTCATTAATGTTATCAACTGGATTTCCGCGAAATTTAATAGAAGTGTCAATGAGAACTGTATGACAACAGGGAAAAAACAAATTAATAATTTCTGTGCACATGCCAAAAGTGAATAAAAACCAGGAGGAGCACGAAGCGTTTTTTAGAAAATGGATGAGTGTGATTATCTCAAGAGACTGTATTCAAACTTTTAGAAAGTGATGTTGCAAAGAAAAAAGGCCGTCCTTATGTGGGTTATAGCAAGGGAAGTGAGCGACAAAAAAGAAAAATGGCTTCGGAAGTGTTGTTCGAACAAGGATATCATACCAAGCTATTGATTCATGCTGCTATTGATTTCAGCTTATTTATCAAATTTAGAATTTTATTTTTAAGAAAGATGCTTCATATCCATTTCAACCAAATAAAATTAGAAAAAAAAAATAACTTCTAACGAGAAAATGCCTTACCGCGCTCCCCTTAAGAAGCATTAAGCTTTTTGCTCGAGAATAGTTTAACAAGACAACAGTATACTAACATAAGAGGGAGGAATAAGTCAAGAAACAGTTACAAAAAAATTCAAAAGAGCAAGTTGGAATGCCGATCCGATGGACTAACGGTAACAACGCATTCATCAGCACATATTCCTCTCCAAAGTTTGGTTAATCATATAGCAAAAAAAATGTTGTCAAGAAGTTCTGATGCGAATGGATGAGGTCAATGAAGTTAATTTGGTTCTAAGTTACGGTTTCGACGGTTCCACAGCACAAAGTGCATTTAAACAAATATTTAACAAAAATATTCACGTCAAGTAGTGCAATCGTTTGCATTAGCCGTACTCCTCAATCCGTCCGTTTTTGCCGACCACTTAAAATTGAATTTATAAAGGAAACCAAAGAGCATATATTGAAAGAAAAAACAAATCTGGATGTGAAAATATCAAATCTGAGCCTTTGGCTTAATTGATAGAAAAGTGTTGAACGTACTTACTGAAACAAAGAGTACTCAGTCGCCCATTTTTGGTCGAGATATGGACATTTGAAAAATTGCCATTTTTACAAATTTTCGGCCATCTTGGACTTCGCACTACTGTGAAAAATTGCAATAACTTGAGAAATTATGGGTCAAATTAAACAATTCTGATATCAATTTAAATAAAATTAAATATGTATATGTTTTACTATATTTTTACATGGAAAATAAAAAAATCAATTTCAGAATTTACCCAATTTAATGGGCTGTAAAAAAATGGCCCCTCACATTTTTTTCTGAAATTAGGTAGAAAAACACTAATCAACATATACCCTTTATGTATACCAAAAATTGGGAAGGTAATATTTCTTAACAGTTAAAAAAAATTTTTTTTTTTAATCTATGATATTGAGGTATGAATCTCCTTGTTGCTGGAATATGCTAGTGAAAATGTTTCTAAAAAATAATGTATTTATTTTTATATATAACATTTATAATCTCAAAAAGAGTTTATTATACTAAAAAAAAATAGTAAATAAAATTGAAATCTATAATTTTACTTATATACATATATACACTAGGGTGACAGCGCACAGTGGTTCAAAACCAAAAAAAGTGTTAATAAGTCTGGAACTTCTAAACTATTGGTTGGATTAGAATAGTATATTCTAGGCGATTGTAGTCAAGGATATAGGCTTTCAAAATATTTATTTTTGAGATACCCTGTTGTAACACAGGGTGAGCTACAGGGTGCCAAAGTCGACCACCTCGAGGTGGAAAATGCTTTCAAAGCTTGTAACTTTTATAAATATGAAGTGATTTTTACGTTTTTTAACAAAAAACATGCTTATACTACCTAGTTATCGCTTATGGTTTAAAAAATATTTGATTTTAAAAATCAACATTTGAACTTTTCACCAAATTCTTTCTTGGTTTTTCGCAAATAACATTTTTATTAAAATAGATAAAAAAAAAATCTAAAAATATGTGGCGATAGCCAGTACTTTTTAAAAAAATACGTTGAAGTATTTTTTGAATTATTTCAAACCGTTTAGTGAGCACAAAATCTTAAAATTGCAAATTTTTGCCAAAAAATACCCTTCATTCTTTCAATTTTTTCTCACAACCTTGGTAAAACATGTATATATTTTTCTACATATTTTAAAAGAATATGCTTCAAGAATGGTTGTAAGCGAAATTTTTAATATTTTTGGACATGCACCCTACGTCCAGCATTGGACGAAATTGGGCAATTTTTTAAAAAAAAAAACTAAGTTTTAAAAGTTAATACAAAAATATGCGCTCGATTTCTTCAAATATTTCACCGCAGTATTAAAGCTCCAAATATTTTTATTTATTTGCCGCAATAAAATTCACCTCCATTACATAAACGTGGTCAGGAGGGCTTAAATGGTGAAAAAAGTCAAATTTTCATACGAATTTTTTTTGTTAACATAAAAAACATATTAGGATTAGTTATTTTTATATTTTGTTTATTGATTCAGAACGGCATTTAAATTATCTAAAACACTTCAAAAAATCTTTTTGATAACGTTAATAGTTTTTGAGATATTTATATTCAAATTTCAGAAAAAAATATAGAAAAACTATGGTTTTTTTTTTTTGGTTTTTTTGGTAAAGTGTTCCCAAAATTTTTGAATTTTTCTTATTATTATATATATTGTTAAAGAAGCCATATTTATCTATTCAACGATATATAACATGTCTATCAAATATATTGCAACATGCTGAAATAATGACCCCAAACCACACTCCACAGGCAAAAATTTAGCTATTTCTCTATATATATATAAATGGTCATTTACATAGTGAATGACATATTTTTTTATTGTTTTTTGGTAAAGGGTTGCATACGTTTTTATTACTTCAAATACTTTTATATATCTTTTCAAAGAAGGTATAATTATAAGTTAATGGTGTATGAAATATTTACCTAATGAGTTTCAACTGATCATAAAATTGCCCGAAACTCTGATGCTGATTTTATACAAAAAAAAAAAAAACAGGTAAAAAGCCAATACCTAAGATATTTTCATTATTAAATAACAAATATAACAAATTTTTTTTTAATGAGTATTTTTTTATTTGTTTTGTAATAGGCTTAAAATTACATAACAATTGTGTGCTTTTTTTACTAGTTATTTTCTACAAAACAATCAGAAATATCAAAAGATAAAAGATGTTTTATATAAATAGCTTCGGAATCATCATTTTTTATTTCAAGACTTATTTTTGGTAACCATTTTGTTCTTATGGAGTATATTACTGGATCTGATGATATCAATAAATATCCCATTAAATCGGAATTTTGGGCTTCTTTGCTACATTTTCTTGTATTAAAAAGTCTAAAGTGTTTGACATCTCTGTTTCTAGCTTCTTGTGCTTCTTCAGTCAGTTCTCCCAAGGGCAGGATGCTATTTTGTATTATTTCTTTCCCATGAGCTAA
Organism: Cordilura impudica; assembly: GCA_963682025.1. Classification (NCBI taxonomy): domain Eukaryota; kingdom Metazoa; phylum Arthropoda; class Insecta; order Diptera; family Scathophagidae; genus Cordilura; species Cordilura impudica. The sequence goes on along the minus strand of OY821519.1, from coordinate 157,235,881 downwards.
TACTTTGTGTACAGTTGGTGTCATTGGCCTCCAAGGATATAAGTTCATTATTAATTCCTTAGTTCCACTAGCATATATTTTCAATTTCTCCGCATTAATTGGTTGTTTACTATTAATGACAGCTAATATTACTTTAAACCGTGCGATTAAAGCAGTGTCAATGCCAGTAATCAAAGAAGTAGTTTCGGGATCTTCAAAGAAACGTCTTGCTGTATTACCATCATTTGAACTTCCATAGCCACAAAGAGGCTTATCGATAATTACACCAAGTTGCATTTTAAATTCATCCTGAATTCTTTTCTTCTCAGTTTTTCGTATGGCGTGTAGATCAGTATTATTTTTAACTGGTATATTTTCTTGTCCTGGAATTTGCCGGTATTTTAGATCATATGCGAGATGCAAGCAATATTCCATAAATCGTATTCTTGCATGAAGTGGTGATATTCCAAATTTTAAAGCATTTTCATTAATAGGAATTTCATCACAACTGTTATGAAATTCTGAACTTTTCTTTCCACATATATTACATTTCCAAGTAGATGTTATACTGTAACGGCATTGGCTACTTTCCCATCAATCATTGTAAAAAGTGGTTGAAATAACACTTTAATGACACTTCCAGATATTTCCACAAAAACTGGAGACAATCTCGAAATTTCCTGATTTATTGAACTCACTAAGCTTTGTGTTGTAATTTTGTCTTCCTTTGTGTACTCAAATCGGATTGGCCGACATAGAAACTTAGATCCGGGTGTTAAATTACTCCATATGTCCTGATATTCTCTCTCACTAGAAGAAGAACTTGTCTCATTATATAGCCTAATTTTTAATGGTACTAATGATGTCATAAAAATTGTTGAAAAATCTATTTCTGAATTGCTTCCACTTGGTTGTCTATACTCAGAAAATCCAGATGTTCCATCGCATCCCCATTTACATATTAACGTAACTTCTGAATTGTTGCATATTTCTATTTCTTCTTTGCTAAATGTGGATGTTGAACGCACCGTTCAACCAGGGATGGATGTAACTTCCTCTCATTTTATTTGAATTTTATTTACTCCTTTTCATTTTTTTTTTTGTTCTCATCTCACCATATGTATATAATTCATTATATCTCTTTTTTTTTTTTTTTTTTTTTTTTTTTTTTTGTTAGTCACCGCATGAAGCGGACATTTTTGTTTTTTCAGTCTTTTGAAACCACTTCAATAAAAGAAGTCATTTTTTTTGTGAATTCAAGTAGAATTTGGTTTGAGTTTTCTTTCAACCGCTCAAGCAAAATAAGACAGGCCTACAGGTTTACGACCAGGAGCCAACATATGGTCCTTCGAGCAATCCTAATAGAGATTAGGATTTGGATTTGAGTCCAGTTAGCAATAAGCCGTCTGTTTTAACCCCTAAGACAACGGTTAAGTTTGGCAGAAAGAAGTCTGTCAAAAGTGGTTATAGTAACCGCATCATAACCTCAATCTAGCAGTTTCAAGATCTAACTTTGGACATCCAGCTTCCACACCGGTACAGCTTCGGAACACCAAAAGCTTATAGGAAAGAAAGCTGCACAAAAATTTCATCAAAACCCATACTGGGACAACAAATTTATTTGGGAATTCATCAGGAATCAATCAAGATTGAAGTACTCTACAATAGCACTAGCTGCAAGTGGGAACAGTCAAACAATCATCCTGCAAATCATCAACCGTCTTTGCAAAATAACAATAGACGACAACTATAACCATTAAACGGCGATAATACACCAACAAGCACTACACCTTGGCAAGCAATAACAAAAAGAAAATAGATAAGTAGAGGAATTGAACGGGTAAGTACAGTGAGAATTGGCATTTTCAATATTATGATCATTTTGAATATCACGGAAAAAAAAGCGTCGGAAAAATTAAAAAAAAAACCAACATAAAATCTCGAAATCGGTTACATATTCTATGTAAAATTATTTTTTTTTGGTTAGTAAGGGAGATACCACAAAATTGAGTCAATTTCACACGTTCCTGTTAAAAGATCAACTACATTCTTACACACACTCAAACAAACACGTTTACAATTTGAGAAGCAAAAGAACAAAATAATCGGTAAAGCGAAAGTAAAACGAATAAAAAAGGTATATAACACATAACAAATACCTAAAACACAAACAAATTACATGAGCAAAATAAAAGTAATCGGTACATATAAAAAATATACGCTTTACAACCACCTTTTGTATTCCAGCACTTTGCAACACTAAAAAATTTGGTCTCATTCTCACCCGTTCCGATTGCAAATAAACGAACACTTACATACGAAAAGAAAGAAAAATCCAAACAAACGAAAGTGAAGGTAAATGCGATCGGGAGTGCGAAAATTTTGTGAACTTCAAACGTTAAATAAATAAAAGTTGTTTAAGTGCATAAACAAACAAAATAATAAAAAAGAAAAACACAATCAAAGTGACAATTTAAAAAAAAAAAATAATAAGTAAGATAAAACGACGCAAAGTTGTTACACAATAACAAACGGACATACATATTAACATATCAACAGATCAACAAAACAATAAGGTGAGTGCTGTTTTATTAAAAATATTAAAATAAAGTGCTGGTTAGTCACATAGGAAAGAACGAAAATTCTATGTAATTCTATCGCAGTCGAACTGCATTGAGTTGTATTGTATACAGCAGCATTGAAGGCCACCTGCAGTCATAGTCAAACAGTTCGTCGTTCAGTCAAAAGAAAAATTTGTACGTGGGTGCGTTTGTTGTTATTGTTGTTTTTTTTGTCAGTATTCGGCAGCAGCAAATATCGAAGAGTAATTGTGTTTCTTTTGTTATGTACGGACATTCTGCCATACGTACGTGCATATGTGGTTAGTGTTGCCAGATCGGGGTAAAAGATATGAGGTGTGGGATTCTGACAAAATACCCAAAATCAGCCTAATTATATTCGAAAGTTATAAATTTGATCAATTTATATTATTTTTTCAATTGAGATTGAAATCACACATAAAAAGTAACACAAAATACATAAGGAAAATATAAATTCAAAAATAGATCAAAAATTTTCGGTACAAAATAAAAAAATAAAAATTATTAAATAATTTTTTAACGATAATTGAATGGAAAAATAAAATAAATAAAATCGGCATGATTTTAAAGAAACAAACGAAAAAAAAAAAAAATAATTCATTTATTCTTTTGCAATAAACTTATTAAACAAAAAAATTTGTTTTTGTCTGAAATTTGAAATTCTACCTGAACGATAAATATGGCGGCACGCAGAAAATTTCTTTTCGATCACGAGCAGTTGATGTCATACTGCAAAAGCTTCAAACCGAAAAAGGATGAAGAGGTAAACATCCCCCTAATCGAGGTGAAGCAAGCGGAGCTCGAACGGCGTTGGTCCAAACTGCTTGAACGGTACGAGGAGGGAATGACAGCAGATGACGAAACGGTGACTGCAGACTTTCATAAAATTGCTCCAGCAAAATTTGAAGAGGGGAGTCAAGCATATCATAAGTGCAAGGCGAAGATGGGGGAGATTAGAGAGTTGAAATTACAGCAAAAATCGCAAGAAAGTTTTCGAGCAGACAATACAGTTGTCCAACATGGTTTTTCGTCGTTGAAGTTGCCACCATGCGATACCCCACCCTTTGAAGGAGGGTATTCGAAGTGGCCTGCGTTTCGTGACATATTCACAGCTGTTTTTGGAAATCATCCAGAGTTGTCACCGGCACAGAAGCTTTACCACCTGCGAAGCAAAACGAGGGGGGAGGCTTACCAAATCGTGAAGAAATTCGATTTGGTGGATGAAAATTTCAAATTGGCTTGGGATGCCCTTAAAATTAGGTACGAAAATCCTAGAATTTTAGTGCACCAGCAGATGAAACACCTTTTTGGAATACCTGCAGCACAAACGGAAACTCCAAAGTCCATTCGACAAGTTCAAAGCGGAATCGAGAACAGCCTATCAATTTTCCGGTCGTATAAAATCAACACCGAAAACTGGGACCCAATCCTGATCCATCTTTGTTCTACAAAACTCCCAGAAAACACATTGCGCGCATGGGAAGATTCTCTCAGCAATCATAAAGAGTTGCCTACCTGGCCGCAAATGAGTCAATTTCTATCTAACAGAATTGAAATTATCGAAACTATCTCAGATTATCGAAAATCCAGTCCAAAGGATAACCATGGATCGCAGCAAAAATCTCAGGCTTTCTATTCCCACCTGGAACCCGAGGCAACCAAATTTTCTTGTAAAAAATGTCGTCAAAATCATCCTTTACGTAATTGCAATGAGTTTAAAGCGTTATCGGTCCACGATCGAATAAACTACGTTTATGCGAACAAATTCTGCGCAAATTGTCTTTCTTCGACACATTTTAAATCGAAGTGTACGAGTGAAAAATCGTGTCGTAAATGCAGCCACAGGCATCATACTCTGCTTCACCTTGAAGCCAGTGAGAGGAAAAATAGTTTCCACAAAAATCGAGACCAGCAAGCGTCTTCTGATCAGGTGGAACCGTCGACTTCCCGGAACTCCCCGTCAGTTAATACCGTCCAGACCCATTTTACACAAAATGAGAGGACTACTGTTCTGCCAACGGCACTTATCGATATTGACCATGCAGGCGAATTGTTTACCATACGAGCTCTTTTAGATGCAGGATCGGAGAAAACTTCTATCTCAAAGCGAATACAACAAAATCTCTCGATTCCTGTAGACAACTATAATTCGCAAATTTCGGGCCTCGGTGGTACGATCGTCGGAAATTCGAGTTCCAGATGTTTTGTCAATTTGAAATCAAGAATATCGACGTTCAAAATTAAAATTAAAGCTATAGTCGTTTCGAAACTCGCTCATTTTTTACCATCTAAACGAGCTAAAATCGAAAGTCTACCTGACCTCAAAAATTTAAAGCTAGCTGATCCGAATTTCCTTAGGCCGGCACCAATTGATATGATCATAGGCAGCGATTATTTACCGTGCATCAATTTAAATGGTCTACGCTCAAATATTGGAAAAGGGTTAGAAGCGCGAGAATCCCACTTCGGCTGGTATGTGTCAGGCCCCCTGCCTGCCAGCGAGGTTAATATGTTTTCGACAATGGTGTCAACTTCCGATGATATTGCTCTTCATGATCAACTTAAAAAATTCTGGGAGCTGGAGGAAGTAGAGAGAACGCATCCAGTATTAGAAACCGACTCATACTGTGAAGAATTTTTTCAAAGGACAACAGTCCGACAACCTGACGGCCGCTATGTGGTGCGTCTCCCCTTTAAAACAGAGTTTCCACAAGATGTGTATTTGGGTCATTCTAGAAATATGGCTTTTGCTCAATACAATCGCATGGAAAAGACTTTAAGCAAAGTACCTGATCTCAAATCGCAATATCAGGCTGTTTTGCAAGAATATGTAGAATTAGATCATATGGAAGCCAGCAAATATTTTGAAACTTCCGATGAAAAACAGTTTTCGTTCTTTCTGCCTCACCACGCCGTAATAAGGCCAGAAAGCAAGACTACCAAAGTGAGGGTAGTATTTAACGCGTCCAAGAAGACCACCAGCGGCTTTTCCCTGAACGACGTTCTATATCCAGGTCCTATTTTACAAGCCGATCTGATGCAGATTGTTCTCGGGTGGCGTTATTATAAGTATGTTTTTACTGGCGATATACAAAAAATGTACCGTCAAGTTTTGATTCATCCTGAAGATAGAAAATTTCAGCAAATTGCATTCCGTCCAGATCCCAATGAAACTATTAAACAGTTTCAGCTCAAAACGGTAACTTTTGGGGTGAATTGTGCGCCCTTCCTAGCGATACGAACATTACAACAGTTGAGTGAAGATTGCCAATTGACACACCCAACCGTTTCAAAAATTTTAAAAAATGAAATTTATGTCGATGACGTGTTATCAGGTGGACACACGTTGGAGGAGACAAAAACTAAACAAACCCAATTAATAGATGTTTTAAACTCTGCCTCTCTCCCCCTGAAGAAATTGACAGCAAACGACTCATTTCTCCTTGAACATTTGGCCCGGGAGGATCTTCTGAACGAAGATTTTTTGAAAATTGATGACTCTAGTACTATCAAAACTTTGGGCATTCGCTGGAACGCAATGAAAGATGTTTTTTATTACGTTGTTCATCCAGTAACTACCACTTCAGCAGCAACGAAGCGTCAGATACTTTCCCTGATTGCTCGACTTTTCGACCCACTTGGTTGGCTAGGACCAATCGTCATCTTAGCAAAAATGCTCATGCAACGATTGTGGGAAGAAAAACTTGATTGGGATGAGAGTATCCCACAACATTTGTTAGTAAAATGGAATTCATTTATTCAACACCTACCTGAAATTACAGCCGTGAAAATCCCGAGATGGGTAAGCTTTTCGCCGGGACAAAACGTACAAGTTCACGGATTCTGCGATGCGTCGGAGAAAGCTTATTGTGGTGCCATTTACATCAGAACCATTAATAAAAGTGGTAAAATCTCGAGTCACTTATTAGTATCAAAAACCCGAGTCGCGCCACTTAAACGAACTACAATTCCGAAACTCGAATTGTGCGGAGCCGAGTTACTGACGAATCTAATAAAGCATATGAGTACATCATTGTTTGAGACATACAGCTTGTTCATGTGGACCGATTCCTCCATCGTTCTTGGATGGCTGCAAAAACCCCCGCAGACTTTGAAAACTTTCGTCGCTAATCGCGTTACTAGAATTCTCAGCGTGACCAGCGAAGCTCAATGGAAACATATTAGAACAGAGGATAATCCCGCAGACTTAGGCACTCGTGGATGTGCTCCACACGATTTAATCCAGAATGCTCTCTGGTGGCATGGGCCCCCCTGGCTTCAACAATCAACAGAAACTTGGCCGAAACCGCGAACGTTTGATCCTACAGACTTAGAAACAAAAAGAGTTTCAACCTTTCATCTTGAACAGCAGGAAGATATCTTGGCGAGATTTTCATCGCTAAATCGCGCACTCCGAGTAGTTTGTTATATGTTCCGTTTTTTCCAGTCATGCCGCAAACAGTCTTCATCTAAAATCGATTGCATCACTACAGAAGAAATTACCTTTGTCAAAAATCGTTTAACTACCCTAGCCCAACGAGCGCATTATCCGAAAGAGTATGAAAGTCTTCTCATCAAAAATCCTATTAATAGAAAAAGCCACATTTTAACATTGACTCCATTCCTTGACAAAGATGGGCTGCTCCGAGTCGGTGGTCGTCTCAAAAACTCTGGTTTAAGCTACGCAGAACGACATCCTGTCATCATTCCAGAAAAATCCCACTTCGCCGTACTTTTTGTCCGATATACGCATCTAATTCTACTTCATGCAGAATACAACATAATGCTTCGAGCCGTGCGTCAAGGTTTTTATATTCCTCGTTTGAAAAATCTGATTAGAAAATGCATCAGAGAGTGCAAGGCCTGCACGATCTACAAACGTAAATTTAAAGATCAACTGATGGCAGACCTTCCCCCTGAACGCGTTAACTTCTCCTTGCCCTTTACGTACGCCGGTGTAGATTTTGCTGGACCTTTCAGTCTAAAATCGTCAAATCTTCGCAACTCCAAACTTGTCAAAGGTTACGCAGCTGTATTCGTGTGCTTTTCGACAAGGGCAGTTCATCTTGAAGTGTGTTCCGATCTATCAGCTGACGCTTTTCTAGCCGCCTTCACAAGATTTACGGGACGTAGGGGCTTGCCAAAAACTATGTTTTCGGACAACGGTCGAAACTTCGTTGGAGCATCTTATAAACTGCTGCAGGAGCATAATACATTTCTGAAGAGTGCTGAGAAACATCTCCAAGAACAATACGGGTTGCATGGGTTTTCTTGGTCATTCAATCCTCCGTATGCACCGCATATGGGCGGCCTATGGGAGGCCGCCGTTAAAAGTATGAAGTCCCATTTAAAAAAGATCACGAGCAACTTGTCATTTACCTTTGAGGAATTTTCAACATTGCTGATCAGAATCGAAGCGATATTAAATTCTAGACCGATTTCCCCTATATCGGAGAGCCCAGCCGAACTTTTGCCTTTGACCCCCGGCCATTTACTACGAGGCGCTCCACTGGTGGCTCTCCCTGAGTGTACGACTGAAGCTTCATCAGCTGATTTGTCTCACTTACATCGTTGGAAGCGGTTGAAAACAATTCAGCATATATTCAGCCAAAGATGGAAGTCCGAATATATAACGGAGCTTCAACGTCGTTTTAAATGGAAGACAACAAGAAATAATTTAAAAGAAGATGACTTCGTCATTGTAAAGGATGACAACCTGCCCCCCACAGAATGGCGACTAGGCCGTATCACCAAAGTCATATACGGCAAAGATGGCAACGTGCGCGTAGCAGAAGTCAAAACACAAAACGGCACCATCGTCCGTCCTGTGGTAAAACTTTGCGTCTTACCGACCGCACCAAATTAAAAAAAATAAATAAAAATGATCATTTTTTTTTAGAATGCTAATCACTCATTGTACTTCTCACTCTTTCCTCTCTTTCTTTTCTTTCTTCTACAGACTCAACATGGGTAGATGCTTTGTGTGCGGTTTCAACCACCCAATTAAGTACTGCACCCACTTCCGGTGGATGATAAACGACGAACGACGAGCAGTGCTGAAGAAGTTCAATTACTGCCTGAACTGTCTGTCAGACCGCCACCAACGTGAAGAGTGCACCTCGACCAAACGCTGCGATGCTTGCGGGTTTGCTCATCATACCATGATCCATCGGGACACGGTTGATCCCCATTCAGCCAGTTTCGAGCGGCCTGACAAACGCAATAATCTTGCCCCAATCGCAGACGATACTAAAGATTTGGTTGGAGCAGTCGGCGGCAATGAAAACGTTGCCCCCTTGGCTTCGGTTGAAACCCCATCAACATTAGAAACGGTAGGCATGGAAAAGGTTGACTCCCTGTCACTGAAACACCGCCACCAGACGCTTGTGCTAAAGCTGACGTCAGATCCCAAGCCGGAACATTTTATGAGTTTTGGGCCCCCATCTATCGCACCCGTGGTATTGTGCGAATTGCGGGTCGGAACCAAGACGGTTAGCGTCACCTTCCTGGTAAACAACAGAGTGCCCAGATCCAGCGTCACATTTGCAGCCGTTGAGAGATTGCCCTACCGAAGCAATCTCAAAGCTGGCATTCCTTATGGTCACTTCACCATCATCACACGATCAGGACGGGTACTTAAGGACTGGCTGATTATCCTGGACAAATTAAACGTGAACCATGCTGAGCCAGTCGACAGCCTGATCTTGCCCGAACTTCTCAGTGAGGCGGGTTTGCTGGCTCACCCTGAGCCGCACAAATATGGACCAGTGGTCGGCGTCTTTGGTGCAGACATCTGTCGTTACACCATGTACGGCTGGCTAAAAGACCTACCGTCCAACCCATTCATCCGGCTGCAGGACTCTGCCTTTGGCAAAATACTCTCCGGGATCTTGGCGAGATCAACGCGTCACCTCAAACCTGCCCCGGGAGTATGTTGAACGCACCGTTCAACCAGGGATGGATGTGACTTCCTCTCATTTTATTTGAATTTTATTTACTCCTTTTCATTTTTTTTTTTGTTCTCATCTCACCATATGTATATAATTCATTATATCTCTTTTTTTTTTTTTTTTTTTTTTTTTTTTTTTTTTTTTTTGTTAGTCACCGCATGAAGCGGACATTTTTGTTTTTTCAGTCTTTTGAAACCACTTCAATAAAAGAAGTCATTTTTTTTGTGAATTCAAGTAGAATTTGGTTTGAGTTTTCTTTCAACCGCTCAAGCAAAATAAGACAGGCCTACAGGTTTACGACCAGGAGCCAACAGTGGATATTATTCTAGATGCAGTGTTTTCAAGCAGTTCCGCTAATCCAACATTTGCACTTTCAGTATTGGATTTCACATTAGATGGTAGAATTTTATTTTTTGTTTCCTTTATGGCTCTGCTGGTAGGAAAAGTATCAAATCCTTTTTCTTTGAGACCTTTTCTCAAAATACCATATTTATTTCTTGTTAATCCCAAATTTAAAATAAGAGCTAACGCATCCTCTTCTGTAAATGATGTTGACGATTTTGGCGTTGAAATACTTTGCACCATACGCTTCAACCGCTTAGGAGATGCAGTTGGTAACACATCTACAATTTTAGCAGCTTCCTTTGGTTGCGTGCGTGTCAAGGCTGATTTAAAAGAATCCTTAATTTCATTAGGCGAATGGTTACTAATGATTTCTTCTTGTTTTTTCTTTTTTGTCCTTGATTAAACATTTTCGTAGTCCTTTTTAGGTCGACCAAATGCCTTTTTCTCAATTTGTACTGTGAGGCCCGTTTTCAACCATTCTTCATTTTTAGTCATAAACTTTGATTTTGATAAACACGATTGGCTAAATCTTCTTTCGTAAGCTTTGTAAAAATTTTCAACATCTTCAGATCTCACATTTAAACCGTAAGTGTTGTTAATTGTATAAAATATTTTCGAGACTTTTTCCGAAAGTGATGAATGAATAGTAGAATCGGAAGGATTTTCCCAAATAACTTTGCAAAGTGAATAATACTTTAATGCAACCTCCATGATAGATTATACGTAAGTGATCTTAATAAACAAGAAACTCATGGTTATATACTGAAAATAATTTTTGAAAGGTAATATATCGGGCAGGTACTTCAACCAATACTTACATTTTGTTTTAGTGAATCTAAGGATTTGGCTTTTGCCTGTTTTTTTTGCATAAAAAGGTATTGTGAATTACAGATATTTTGAAATAGGTATCACAGTTTCGGGCAATTTTATGATCATTAGGTAAATATTTCATACACGATTAACTTATAATTATACCTTCTTTGAAAAGATATATAAAATTATTTGAAGTAATAAAAACGTTGCATACGTTTTACCAAAAAACAATAAAAAAATATGTCATTCACTATGTAAATGACCATTTATATGAACAAATAGAGAAATAGCTAAATTTTTGTCTGTGGAGTGAGGTTTGGGGTCATTATTTCAGCATGTTGCAATATATTTGATAGACATGTTATATATCGTTGAATAGATAAATATGTCTTCTTTAACAATATATATAATAATAAGTAAAATTCAAAAATTTTGGGAACCAAAAAAAAAAAACGAAAAACCATAGTTTTTCTATATTTTTTTTCTGAAATTTGAATATAAATATCTCAAAAACTATTAACGTTATCAAAATAATTTTTTGAAGTGTTTTAGATAATTTAAATGCCGTTCTGAATCAATAAACAAAATATAAAAATAACTAATCTTAATATGTTTTTTATGTTAACAAAAAAAATTCGTATGAAAATTTGACTTTTTTTACCATTTAAGCCCTCCTGACCACGTTTATGTAATGGCGGTGAATTTTATTGCGGCAAATAAATAAAAATATTTGGAGCTTTAATACTGCGGTGAAATATTTGAAGAATTCGAGCGGATATTTTTGTATTAACTTTTAAAACTTAGTTTTTTTTTTTTTTTAAATTGCCCAATTTCGTCCAATGCTGGACGTAGGGTGCATGTCAACCACCCATTCTTGAAGCATATTCTTTTAAAATAAGTAGAAAAATATATACATGTTTTACCAAGGTTGTGAGAAAAAAGTGAAAGAATGAAGGGTATTTTTTGGCAAAAATTTGCAATTTTTAGAACCTGATTCAAAAAGTCAACTTTAAGATTTTGTGCTCACTAAACGGTTTGAAATAATTCAAAAAATACTTCAACGTATTTTTTTAAAAAGTACTGGCTATCGCCAAATATTTTTAGATTTTTTTTAGCTATTTTAATAAAAATGTTATTTGCGAAAAACCAAGAAAGAATTTGGTGAAAAGTTCAAATGTTGATTTTTAAAATCAAATATTTTTTAAACCATAAGCGATAACTAGGTAGTATAAGCATGTTTTTTGTAATAATTTAATGGTTATTGGAAAAATTTAAAAAACGTAAAAAACACTTCATATTTATAAAAGTTACAAGCTTTGAAAGCATTTTCCACCTCGAGGTGGTCGACTTTGGCACCCTGTAGCTCACCCTGTGTTACAACAGGGTATCTCAAAAATAAATATTTTGAAAGCCTATATCCTTGACTACAATCGCCTAGAATATACTATTCCAATCCAACCAATAGTTTAGAAGTTCCAGACTTATTACCACTTTTTTTTGGTTTTGAACCACTGTGCAGCGGTTTGTATGAAAAAAAATTTTTGGTCGAATTTTGTGACACTGGATCTAAAACTTTAGTGCGCAAAATTTGAGCCAAATCGAACAATGCTTTCTGAGCGCGCATTGAGTTCAAAGTTCAAATATGAATTTGTATGTAAAAATTATCAAAACAAAAATAATTTTTCACAAACATTTTGATATTAATAATAACGTTTCAATTAAATTAATTAATAAACCATAATCTAGAGTAAATTATCTTTCTAATAAAACAACAAAATCTATTATCGGTTGAAAAACAGCCAAGTTATATCAAGTTCCCCAGGCAATAAATGCGTCGCAGACCACTTGATTAAGAAAATCGAGCTTACATTTTTAAAGACATTGAAATAATTTACAACAAGAATATTTTTGCATTCTCCTGTAGCGCGATTTAGTAACTTCTTTTAACGACAATCGAATCGTTAAAAAAAAGAAAACAACAAAATAATCGATTTTGGTATTCAGTAAAATTCTTAAATGATATTCGCTATTGTTGTCATCTGTTGTTGTCTTAACGACAACCATTTTTGTGTTGTTTATTCTATCGATAGACAGTTAAATTTTTAGGTTGAAATATCGTCATACATAAATAAAAATCATAAAATAGTGAAAATATTTTGCTTTTATTATAAAAACTTTTTAATTAAATAAAAAAAATTAAACAGCATATTCAATTCATTTGCAAATAAATAAACAAAAATATTAATAAAAAATAAAGAAATTAAACATAAACATAAAATGATACTGTCAAAAACGAAGTGACTTGTTTTTTTTCTATTATTATTTGTGTTTTTCGCTTATTTTGAAAAAAAAAAAATAGATTTGTCGACTGACTTTAAGGTGTATTTAGTGAATCATTTAATCGTTAGTGCAAACAACAATAGCTGTCTATATATTTTGCGATTGTCGGATCGTTAAAATTTACAGAACCGCAATACTGATCCCAAAATGATCTTATGTAAAGTATTTTGCATCTCGTGTATTGTTATTGTTATTCTAAATTAATGTAAAAACGGTACGTATTTTTTAGCACTATTTCAAATTCTCCAATTTTACTTTTTCAAAAATTTTGTTCAAGAAATTTTCTGAAATCAACGATTGGACTTTAAGGTCTTATTAACAAAATATATCTGATTAAAAATGCCAAACATTGTAGGTATCCTGTTCTTAATTTGGCGAGGGCAGCGTTTTTATTTCAGCGGATTTGAAGAAAACTGTGATTTTTCATACTTTTTCAACTGTTAGGCTACATCTTTTTGGTGTTTTCATTTCAAATATGTTTTGTCGAAATATACTACTTGATATAAGTTCTCAATCCTGTAAATTAATGTTAAATTCAAACACTATAGATTGTTCCCCTTTAAGGTCAAAGGTCAAATTTAAGGATATTAACATTTTTTAACACAAAATATCGAAATAATATATATTTGTGGAAGGATTTCGATAAAACTTGTTGATAATATTTTAATAATTGCAAAAAATAATATTCTGGACTTATTTTCTGAAATTAAAGATAATTTACTCTAAATTATGGTTTATTAATTACTTTAATTGAAACTCAATTATTAATATCAAAATTTTTGTGAAAAAAGATTTTTTTTGATAATTTTTACAAATAAATTCATATTTGAACTTTTAACTCAATGCGCGTCGAGAAAGCATTGTCCGATTTGGCTCAAATTCAAATAGGACTAATATCCACTCTGCCCTCCCCTATTTTGGATTAATTTTTCTATTCTATGGGGCATACAATTGAGATATCCCCAAAGGTTTTCTATGGGGTTAAGCTCTGGTGATTGACTATAGGACTAATATCCACTCTGTCCTCCCCTTTTTTGGATTAATTTTTCTATTCTATAGGGCTAGAATTGAGATATCCCCAAAAGTTTGCTTTGGGGTTAAGATCTGGTGATTGGCTTGCCCATTTAAAAAAATTTTAACTCCTTTTTATATAAACTACTCACCAGTGTTGCCATTTTAGTTGCTAGATTTAGCAACTTTTTTTTGTCGTTTAGCATCCAAAATTTATGAAAAGATGTTAGATGCTAACTTAGCATCTTTTATTGATAAAAACTTGCTTTTAGCATCTTTTTTTAATTTTTTTCATTATTTTCGAATACACAATTTTAATTTTAATGGTATTGATATGTTTTAATTTCTCAAAGTGTAATACGAGAAATTTGTGTAATACTCTTTTTACCACTCTGCTCGTTTCTTTCATCATATATAACAAAACATTTTGAAATAGAAGAATGTAATCAGCAACAACAGTTTTTAATGAATTAAAAAGACGATTGCCAAAAAATATTGTTGTATTAAAAAAATGCCAAAATTTTCAACACAAACCACATTAACCGGGTAAATGAACCGATAATTTAAATAGTTTTAATTTAGATCATCTGAAACAGAAAAAATTCAAATCCAATGGAGTTATATCACAGAACAATATTGGGATACAACACTGAATGCAACCTCTTTATGGATTGAAGTTAACAAAAATTCTATTGGCGAAAATCCATTTAAAGAGTTATCAATATTTGTATTATCTTTATTAGTTTTTTTTTCTCAAAAGCCGAAGTTGAACGTTTGTTTAGTTTAATGGCTTTAGTTAAAAGCAAACTTTGAACAGAATAAAATCCGAGTTGTTATGTTCTGTAATACGTATAAAAGATGGTTTGGAATTGAAAAATGGGTGCTGTTACACATACAATATACCGAGCGATGTCGTTGATAAAAGTCGATCGTCAGAAAAATATCAAGCCAAGAAGAACTTAAAGATTAAGACATCATAGAAATATTAGATTCCATAAACCAATTATTGTAATATAATCGTATCTCTTGATACTGTAAATTCTGTTATATTTGTAATTAAAAAAAAATCCCTCTAAAATTAAAAATATTAAATTTAAAATTTAAAAAAACTCAATTTGATGTTAAAAAAAATTACAGATGAAATCCAAAATGATTTTTATTAAAATTTAAAAAAATATAAATCGAATCTTATGTTTTATATTAATTTTTCGATTTATAAACCAAAGAATTTATTAATAAGTATTTTATTTTTCAATATAATGGTAATGAAATTTGAAAAAAAAAAATTAGCATCTTTTTTTTTTTTGACTCCAGTACGTTTTAGCATCTTTTTTTTTTTTTTGCAATTTAGCATCTTTACAATTTTAAATTATGGCAACACTGCCACTCACCAGTTTTGAGGAATGCTTAGGCTCGTTATCTTGCTGAAGAAGCCACCGAAGTGGCATATTTTCTTCAGCAAAAGGTAAAATGACCTGCTATAGTATGTCCCTATCCGCTCTTTTGCCATCGTATCATTTATAAGATGTATGGGACCTACTCCATTCCAAGGAAAACAACCCATCACTATCACATTTGCGCCACCATGCTTAATCGTTTTTTTTTTTTTTTTTTTTTTTTTTTGGTGTAACGTCGGTTAAATTCGTGCCCTTTTGGACGTCTAATTTACGTTGAATTTTATTTATTCATAGATAACTTTTTCTTTCAATAGAATATGTTTTATTATAATAGATTATTTGTTTATAACTTGTTAACTTTATGTTTTTGCCAAAAGAGTTAAAAAATTTTATTTTATATATAATTGTTATTTTACTTGTTAATTTACATTATAACACTTTCAATTTTTGAACAAATGTGTGGTTGTAGAAGTTACAAGATAAATAAGTAAAATGAAATAAATAACATTTCGTTCAGAATCATTGATTTTTGTTTCATCGCTCCAAAGTATATTATGCCATTTTTTTATACCATCGGAACCACACCACGTTTTATATACAACTGCGAAATGTTTTCCCTTTTACAAGTTTGCTTTTCTGAGTAGCGGAACCTTCCACGCTATCCGACCTAATAATTTCATGTTATATAATCGGCGACGCACAGTGGACCATTTCACGAGAAGACGGTCAAAAATCCATAACTTTTGATTGGATTGAAATTTTGATATGCGTTTTTTATTTTTTCTTTGTTTGGTAGGTGGGTAGCCTTTTTGGTAGCCTTTAATTTTTGCTATAAAACGTAAATATCGACCGATTATAAAAAAGTTAGGGAGGGCTTAAATTACATTTTCATTTTTAGCTGAATTTTAGTACAAAAGTGAAGTGTTTAAAGGTTAAGAAAGTGTTTTTTTATATAATGTCTTATTTTTTCAGTTAATTTTACAACTAATACTTTTTAAAAATTTTGTAAGTTAAATTTTGTGAGAAAAGGCCAAAATTTGGCCCCCGTAAACTATATGAATCAGTAGTATATTTATGGCGTTTCTTAATCACTTTTCTAGTACATATGTTCCTTAAGGGTGGCAACACTGGTTTTTTTTGGCTAGCAACACTATTTTTAGCAAAACTAAACGTAGTTTTTCATACTGTTTGAATCACCCACTAACTATTATTATTCATGTTCAGAAACCTAAATGCAGTTTTTCATGCAGTTAGACAGTTTTGATACTGTTTGAATCACCTATTAACTATTATTATTCATGTTTAGAAAACTTTTAAAAAAATTTTTTGTATCGCCCTCTGTTAAAAATGTTTCCACCTTGTTTAACAAACCAACGGCTTAACTTAAAATTGTTTACTAACACAAACACGTTAACACACTGTTCTTTATTCTTTTACATAAACGCAAACATACAAAATTCAAAGTATAAAACATGTTTACTGCTATGTTAAAAAATTAAAACAAATTTTTTTGTCATAAGTACGTAGCAACGTTTTATTCCGTTAACTTTGAATTTATAACAGATTTGATTTTCTTTTTTATTCTTTTTTATTAACTGTGTATTTTATAATTATATTTATATTGTATCTTTAATTAATTCAAAGTGTTTTTTATATTAAATTTTTATTTCACAATATTGTGAAATCATTTAACCACAAACCTAAAGCTTTACTTATTGCTGTTTACTAACACAAACATATTTTTTGTTGTTCAGTTTTTTATACAGTACATGTTTTCAATTTAGAGGTGGCAACTTTTTTTGTTCCGTTAAATTTGAATATTTAAGAGTAAGTAGAAAATGTTGATAGTTTTTTAGAGGGCAACATTTATTTAATTTTTTTTTCGTAACATATAAATGACAGTTTTAATTAAAAAAATTTTTAAATTTTATAAAATGATACTTTTTACGTCTAAAATAAATGAATAAAATATTTAAAATTTAGTTACATTGCATTTTTCTTAAAACATTTCAATGTAGGATAGATAAGTATCTCTCAGCTAGTTATTTTTTTTATAAAGAATACTTTATTTAGAAAAGATTCTTTTTTAATAGTTTAAGTTCTTCTTTTATAGAATTATATGGTTTTATTAAACCTTTAAGTAATTCAATGAAAAAATTTATCATATTTAAATTTTTATTTCAAAATGTTTTTGAAATCATATTTCACATAATCAAATTTTTTAACTATTTTTTATTTTCAAAAAAGTATGTCACATATTTTTTCTTATTATATGGAGGAATTACTAATTATTTTGTATATTAATAAGAGTATTTTTATATCCATCGTATTTAAGGAAGTTGTATATTTCTTTCAAAAATTTAAAAATTTTATAAATTGATACTTTTTTACGTATAAAATAAATTAATATAATATTTAAAATGTAGTTACATTGCATTTTTCTTGGAATATTTCAATTTAGGGTAGATAGGTATTTTTCAGTTAGTAAATTTTTTTTTTGTTTTATAAAGAATACTTTATTTAGAAAAGATTATTTTTTAATAGTTTCATTTTTTTCGTTTATAGAATTATATGATTTTATTAAACCTATAAGTAATTCAATGAAAAAAATATTTTTTTTATTATATATATCATATATAAATTTTTATTTCAAAATATTTTTGAAATCATATTTCACATAATCAAATTTTTTAGCTATTTTTTTATTTTGAAGTGTCTTTCAGTTAGTTCCTTTAGTTCTTTTTCATTTCCAATATATTTTAGCTTCTTTAAGTTAAAATATATCCAATTTTAATGTTATAATTTAAATATCATTTTTCAGACTTTGTTTGCGTATGTAGCAAAAAAAGATATAGAAATAAAACACAATATAGTATAAGGTGTTTAGAAAGAGAAAATAAAATCGCTATTTTTTTTGTATATACAAGATGTATTACCTTTTTTAAAAATATGCACAACGGATGGTGTTTATGTGTACAAAGGTACCCAAAACGATAGATTTTATAAGTTAAAAAATAAAAGGGAGGAGGTGGCGAACAATATCTAAGTACCGTTAACGGTTTTACTAGTTAAAATCTATGTAAACACTCCTTCCAACGATGTATAAAAAAAGGAGTTTCATAGATTTTAACCCAGAATTAACCCAAAAATGGCTAATCGACTCAAAGCGGAAAAGTACAAAGAAAATATTAAATTGTACTTAAACATTGCCGGCCACCTTGCAACATCCAGGTATGTTGCAACAATAATACTTTAACAAATAACTTAAATTTCTTAAAATAAGGCATAGTTTAGTTTAAAAATGTGAGCTTGAATTCAATTTATTAATTTTTTTTTTTTCTTTAAAATTCTTAAAGTTAAATTGGCCAGTAGGGACCTCGACGTAACAATTTTCCATAGGCCAGTAGGGACCACAATGGAAAATTGATTATAAATAAGTATGAGCCAGTAGGGACTCTACAGTTTGAGCCAGTAAGGACTCTACAGATGAGCCAGTAAGGACTATATAATGGAGATGAGCCAGATATGACCCACCCAAAAATGGTGTATTGCGCCATTGGAAGTCCCGGGCTGGCCTGTATCCGATTTTTCATCACCTGTGGATTAACTTCTGGGCCTAAAACTAACGCGACCCGCCCGGAATGATTAAAGGTGGGATCTGCAAGTTGGAACCCAGCGAAATGCTCCCTGATCGCGTCTGGAATTGACTCGGAAGGAGTTCTAATCCCTAACATCTTTGTGACTCTAGCGGTTATCATAATTTTTTGAGTCGAGTCGTATATCGACGTAACCGTTAACCGACAAAACCGATCGTTGTCCATCTTTGAAACTGGCAACCGTATTTGATGAACCAACGTTTCGCAGATGTAGCTTGCACTACAGCAAGAGTCTAAAACCGCACGTACCGAAATGGATTTTCCGGGTGCATTTAATTTAACTTGAAGCGTAGGCGACAAATTAAGAAACGGACGACGATGGACGAGACTCACGTTTGACACGATTTTTGTGATCGGAACCATGCGATTTTGAACTTGTGTGCAATAATGTGTTGTGGTCACCCTGGCATACTCGGCACTTGGATATGCTGGGACACAATTTTGCCATATGAGAATGGGCCAAGCACTTCGAACAGTATCGATGAAGTATCACCATACGAAGGCGGCGCTCATAACTCATATCCCGAAACAAATGACAGAAGCGCAGAGGGTGACGTCGTTCGCAGAGTCTACATAGAGGGGACGATGGCGGTTTAATCGGACCCGAGGTAGACAGTGGCTTCGAACCCGAGGCTTCCATAGCTTTCGTAGTCACCACGACCGGCGACGATGCAACTGTCTCAGCATTGACAGTTTCAACAGCGGGCGTTGCTTCCAATGGTGGATTTACCACTGGAACTATTGTCGTTGGCGTCACTGCTGGACTAGGAACAGCTGCAGGAGAAGTTTTAGGCTCCGAAATCTCCATAGCATCTTCATAATCGAGCAGAACATCGTCGAAAAAATTAGGGAGAGATTCCATATTTCTATGAAACAATAAAAAATTTTAAGAAAATATCGAAGAAAAAGTGTAATTTATTCGGTCAAAATGACCAGTTTGGTTATTGGTCGTTTTCCAACCCCATTAGCAGTACGAATATCCGCGACCCTTACGCGACCGTCACTTCCCGGATAAACTTTTATGACCCGGCCTAAACGCCACGATGTCGGAGGTAGATTTTCATGCTTGATAACGACTAAGTCGTTTTCCTGTAGATCGCGTTCCGGATATTTCCATTTATAGCGCTTATTTAACGTCATTAAATATTCTTCTTTCCATCGTCGACAAAAAAGTTGAGACAACGCTTTCATTTTCCGAAATCGATTAACAAGACATCGGAAATTCATTAATTTCATGCTCCGGGGGAGCAAGTATTGGTCCACCTATTAAAAAATGACCAGGAGTCAGAGCTACTGGTTCCCGAGGGTTATCCGCCATAGAACAAAGATGACGTGAATTTAGACAAGCTTCGATTCTTGCGAGAACTGAAGAAAGCTCTTCAAAAGTATATTTAAAAGATTGCGCTTCCTTACGAAAATGGTGTTTAAAACTCTTGACCCCGGCTTCCCAAAGGCCACCCATATGAGGTGCCCCGGCCGGTATAAACCGCCAAGTTAAACCCTGAATACCATAAATAGAACCCACTGCAATCTGACTTTCCTTAAGAAATATCTCAAAATCCTTCTCTAATTCACGCGATGCACCTACGAAATTTGTGCCATTATCCGAAAATAAAGTGGAGGGCCAACCTCGTCGAGAAATAAATCTGTGAAAGGCAGATAAAAAGTAGGCGTCGATAAATCAGACGTGGCCTCTAAATGAATTGCTTTCGTAGAAAAGCAAACAAAAATACAAACGTAGCCCTTCGTTATCCTACAAGCTCTGCCCGTGAAACTTTTGATGTCAAAGGGACCAGCAAAATCAACGCCCTTTGTCATAAATGGTCTAGTAAGAGTAGTTCTTTCAGGGGGCAGAGCCGCCATAATTTGACGACAAGATACTCTACGGTCAATAATACACCGTTTACAACGACCAATGACTCCACGAATTTTCGATTTCAAGCGTGGAACCCAATATTCAATGCGCAGTATTCGCAACATCAACTGATTTCCACCGTGAATGGAAATCATATGAACAAATTCTATGAACAATTGAGTAAATCGGCTCGAATAAGGCAAAATAATAGGATATTTCTCCGTATATGAAAGGGATGGTGATTTAACCAAGCGACCATTCAATCTTATCACACCGTCTTTATCGAGAAAGGGATTCAAAGAAATAAGGCAACTCTTTGAACTTAACGGTTTTTTGTCTAACAGGCACTTATATTCATCTGTATAGTGATGTTTCTGAGCCACAATGGCTAAATGCAATTTTGTTCTTCTGATTTCGTAACCAGCAACAATTTTATCCACATTCATATAACGATTTGACCTATGAGCTGGATGACTATTGTAAAAGAACCTCAAAATATATGAGATTATCCGAAGAGCTCGATCAAGACGAGAGTAATTATTCAAAATATCCACATATATATCTTCTCCCTTAACGTCCGTAAAGAAGGAAGCATGAGTTTTGACAACCCCACCCTCAATGTCAGTGTCAAGATAACTTAGATCCGTTATATTCCAGTGCACCTTATCTTGACCCAGCCATCTTGGACCATGCCACCAAAGCTCATTATTTTCCAGCTCAGTGGGAGAAGTACCACGACTACCTAAATCTGCAGGATTTTCCTCAGAACGTACATGATACCAATTATGGTTTCCTACATTTTCTTGAATGCGGCATACTCTGTTCGCTACAAATGTGGTCCAGGAACACGGCGTTTTCCTTAACCAAGAAAGGACTATCGTCGAATCAGTCCAACAGTAAATTTGATCAATTTTAATATCAATTTCACCTATTACCGTCTTCAAAAGTTCAGAGGCTAACACCGCCCCGCACAGTTCTAAACGAGGTAGAGAAATTGATTTGATGGGGGCTACTTTGGTTTTCGATGAAAGTAGGTGAGTATGAATTTCGCCGTTAGAGGCCTGAATTCGAATATAAATCACCCCCGCGTATGCCTTTTCCGAGGCATCAGAAAAAACGAAGCTCAACAGAATTTCCCGGCGAATAATTAACCCATCTTGGAATACGAATAGTATTTACCTCATGATAAGAAGTTACAAATCTTTTCCATTCAACTTCCGTCGAAATTGGAAGCATATCATCCCAATTTATATTATCAAGCCAAATTTTTTGCATGATAATTTTAGCAACCACAATTACAGGACCTAACCAACCTACAGGATCAAACAATTTCGCGATAGTCGATAAGACTTCCCTCTTAGTATACCCAGATTTTAATGAAATAGGAGTCACACTAAAATAAAACGAGTCCAACTGAGCGTTCCACTGAATTCCTAAAGTCTTTGAAGTACTCGATTCTATAAAGGTCAATAATTTAGCGCAGTACTCGATTCTATAAAGGTCAATAATTTATCGTCAACTAAATGGTCCAAAGGTATGTCTTTCAAAATAGTCCTGTCGTTGGAAGTCCATTTTATTAACTGAAACTTAGCAGAGGCCAAAGCAGCGACGAGTTGATCACGAGCCATTAATGCAGTCAAAATGTCATGAGTCCCTGTCAAAACGTCGTCAACGTACATGCACTTTCGTAGAATATGTGCTGCGAGAGGGAACTCAGCCTCAGAATCGTCCGCGAGTTGTAATAACGTCCTAATGGCAAGGTATGGGGCGCAGTTAACGCCAAAAGTCACTGTCTGTATTTCATAGTCCCTTACGGTCTCCGTCGGAGAATCCCTAAACAAAATTTGTTGAAAAGGGGTATGAGAAGGATCAACCCGAATCTGCCTATACATTTAAGTAATATCACAATTGAAGACGAATTTAAACAGACGCCACCTAAGAATAAGTAGAACTAAGTCTGCTTGTAAGGTAGGTCCTACGTAAAGGCAATCGTTTAAACTAATTCCATTAGAAGTTCTATTTGAAGCGTTGAAAACAACTCTCAATTTAGTTGTCTTACGTTCTAGTTTTACCACCGGATGATGAGGTAAATAACAAAAAGAGGTAGGAGATGAAAAATTTGGTAATACCGGTCTCATATGTCCTATGTCCAAATACTCCCTAACGACGTCATCGTACATCTCCTTAATTTCAGGTCTACACAGTAAAGATGATTCGGTCCTAAGATATTGTCCCATAACACCAGGTCTTGAAGTCTCTAAAGAAAATTTTTCAGGAAATTCAGGCTTAAATGGGAGAGTCACTACATATCGACCATCAGATTCGCGACGAGTAGTCGCTTTATAATTTTCCTCACAAAATTTGTCAAATGGAGACAGAATTTTTCTTTTAGGAGTTTCCTCAAGTTCCCAGAATCTCAAAAGATTTTTGTTAAGGCAATCTTCCTCTGAAAATTCGACATTCGTAGAATATACCTGAACTTGAGGTTGTACAACTGGACCAGTAATAATCCAGCCAAAAATAGTGTTCTGAGATAGTAAAGAGCCCAAAATATTGCGACGGATATCTCCCAACAGAATTCTTGGATATAAATCCGCGCCAAGCAAAAGATCAACAGGTCGACTGTCATCAAAATTAATATCGGCCAAACGAAGGTTTGGCAAATTTTCCTTTAAATACGAGTGGACTGTAAATGATGGTAAATTATCCGAAATATTTGGCAAAACAAGTGCCAATGTTTCCAATACAAGGGATGAATCGAGGGTGGAGCCAATTTTTAATGAACAAAGTTTTCTAGACATTGCCGTAACTGCCTGATTAACTCCTGAAATTTGAGCATTCGTCGAATGCGTCGAAATTTTCAGGCGATTTTGCAAACGTTCAGAAATGAACGATGCTTCAGAAGCAGGGTCAATAAGGGCCCGGGCTGGGTACGTAGTACCCTGATGAATAAGATTCACCATAGCCGTCCCTAAAAGTACAGTCCTACTTTGCGCTGTATGAAATACTTGACGATTTGTAGGAGCTGTGGCATGATTGGCATTCGAAGATGATGCGATTGCAGGTACGGAGTTTGAAACTCGAGAAACAGAAACCGAACTAACACCCGAATTCGACCGATTAGTATCCCTAGAAACTTCAGAAGATGGTAATTCACGGTGTAACATAGTATGATGTCTCTTGTTATAAATGGAGCAATTATACGAACTGCTACAATTTTTAGCTTCATGTGTCCTTGCGAGACAATTGACACAACAGTGAAACTTTTTTACCGTAGAAAATCGATCCGCAACAGATAAACTTTTGAATCGATGACAAGAACGTAAAAAGTGAACTTGATTCTTACAAAGAACACAAGAAGCACTTGAAGTTGAAGCAGCATTGGTATGATGTGCTTTGATTTTAGGTTCAGAAAGCCGTTTAGCAGATTCTGAACCCCTAAGATCACGTAAACAATCTAAAGTTTGAACTCTTTCTGTCAGAAAGAGGTCCAAATCCTTCCAGAGTGACAAAGCTGATTTGTCCTTTATACTCTGTTCCCACAGACTAACAGTTTGCGAAGGTAACCGTTGAATGCAAAGAAATACAATAATAGGATCCCAGCTGTGCGTCGAAATATTATAAATTGACATAGCCGTAAGGCAACCGTTTATTCCGCGTTGTAAAGTTTTTAATCCCGACGAGGTTTCCTTATCAAGAAAGGGAAGTCTAAATAGCGATTTTAACTGGTTATTAACCAGCATACGCGGATTATCATATGCGTCCCTCAAGTTGCGCCACGCAACATCAAAACCTTGATTAGTGAGAGGGCATTTCGAAACAATTTCCCGAGCTTCGCCACTAGTTTTCCGAACTAGATGGCATAGCCGCTCAATATTGCTAAGTCGAGAGTTATTGATATAAACCGCTGTAAAAAGATCCCTAAAAGTGGGCCAAGAAATGTAATCGCCCTCAAAAACGTCGGTATCGCATGGCGGAAGCGTTAAATTATGACAAAAGTTGTCAGCTGAATTGATGTTTACACTCGGAGACTGAGACTGTTCTTTCGGTGTCGCGTTGGATTTAAAATGATGTAATCGTTCATTAATCCTTCATATTTCGATTCAGCCGCGTCAAAATCCGAATCCGAAAATCCGAATTTTCTAAATATGATAAACAAGTATACGATATGTCGATTTTACTTGTTCCCAAAGCAAGTCCAATTCTTTTCCACGAATTTCAAGATTAAATACCGAATGTAACTCCTCACGAATATCGTTGAATTTCGCCTCAAATTTAATGAGCGTATCCGAATCGCGAATAAAAATATCAAGTGCATTTTGGTTCGAATTTATTTTAAAATAAGTTAGTTTAATTTAAATAACAATATAAAAATTCTTTTTTAAAAAAAAAATCCGAAAAAATAATGATAGATTATAAACCTAATAATAGAGAACTATATTAAAAAATTTTATTTTCTTAATATGTGGTATTATTTTAACAAATTAGAAGCAAACCCAAAAAATAAAATTAATAATAAAAAACACACTGGATATGTCGCGACTACAACGGACAGTAGGGTGACTAACAATGTTATAGAAAAAAACAAACCAACACAATGCGTGTGCGTATATATTAGTGTGAAGAGAAATGAAACTCTTGAGCATAAACACAAAAAAAAAACCAACGCATGAACGTATAGAGAAATAAACACTATTCAGCTTAAGCAGCTTAAACACGAAAAAAACGTTCGCGTGAGCGTATATGTATAACACAAAGGAGAAAAACCGATTTAGTTATAATCTTTATTGTAATGTATATCTGTTTAATGTAAATCTGTTTAAATAATTATTATTTGCACTAAACGCTTTTTTTAAAAATCCCGACGGCTTTTTCTCTTTCCTTCGATTAAAACAAACACGATATGATTATTATTTATATTATTACTTGCACTAAACACTTTTTTTTTTTTTAATCCCGACGGCTTTTGCTTTTTCTTTCGATTAAAATATAAACGAATATATACGTAATGTAACGTAACGCGTAGGGTTGTAAAACGAAAAGTATGCAAAAAAAATAGTATTTCAATAACGATGAAACTTTTTTCTTTTTAAATTAATTTTAATTATACACTTTTTAAATTTTCAAGTTTTTGTTCAGCTCACACATAAAAAAAAAACTCAACTATACGCATCTTTTTAATTTATTGTTTTCTGCTGTAGTTGAAGCTAAGGGTTGTTTTTGCAGGTTTTTGCAGGTGTTGTCACGGTGGAGGCTGTGAGAATGTTGAAGAGTTAAAAAATTAAATTAATTTTCCCAAACTTCTCCAGGATCCGGTTCGAAGGACCAAATGTTTGCGTATGTAGCAAAAAAGATATAGAAATAAAACACAATATAGCATAAGGTTTTTAGAAAGAGAAAATAAAATCTCTATTTTATTTGTATATGCAAGATGTATTACCTTT
Source organism: Cordilura impudica (assembly GCA_963682025.1). Lineage (NCBI taxonomy): Eukaryota > Metazoa > Arthropoda > Insecta > Diptera > Scathophagidae > Cordilura > Cordilura impudica. The sequence goes on along the minus strand of OY821519.1, from coordinate 157,209,491 downwards.
TTTAAAAATATGCACAACGGATGATGTTTATGTGTACGAAGGTACCAAAACGATTGATTTTATAAGTTAAAAAATAAAGAGAGAAGGTGGCGAACAATATCTAAGTACCGTTAACGGTTTTACTAGTTAAAATCTATGTAAACACTCCTTTCAACGATGTATAAAAAAAGGAGTTTCATAGATTTTAACCCAGAATTAACCCAAAAATGGCTAATCGACTCAAAGCGGAAAAGTACAACGAAAATACTAAATTGTACTTAAACAGACTTTAATATTTATTTACTAAATTTGTTATTACATCACACCAAATCTTTATATTTTTTCAAATATTAACGATTTTCAAACGATTTTTAAAAGCCTTACTTAGAGTTGAAAACCTAATGTTTAGCGAAACTCACACCCATATTCACCTTACTTATAGTTAGCAATACTAATAATCATGTTGAATTCCACCTATGGCGCACTTTAAATATTCCAGTACATCTTTTAGGGTGACAGCACTAGTTTTTTTGGCTGGCAGCACTATTTTTTTAAAAGATTAACAATCCACATCAGTACGATTTTTTTTTCAGTTAACTTTGAATTTAAATACATTTTATATATCCTATTGTTTCTTTCTATTGAATTATTCCAATACATATTTTTTTGTTTTTTATTAAGTTAAATTATTACCAATTTTAATACCACTTTTCAGACTTTAATATCTATTATTTACTAAATTTGTTATTACATCATACCAAATTTTTATTTATTTTTTTTTTTTTCAAATATTAACGATCAAATCTTAATTTTTTTTCAAATATTAACGATTTTCAAACAATTATTAATTATATATTAAATATATTTGCTTTTCAATTTTTTAATCTAAGTTTTCAGTTTTCAGGTTTTCAATTTTTAATTCAAGTTTTTAAATTTTTAGTTTTTAAGTTATAGTTTAATTTATTATAGGTAGGGGTCTTTCAGTTAGATTTTCATTCTTTTTTATTATTGTTTTATTTTAGAGTTTTATAAAGGGTTCTAATAACTAGAATCGTTTGTAAAATTATATAATTTTATTAAAGATAGAACTAATTCAAATAAAAATTTTTTTTAGATTTTCAATTTTTACTTTAATTTTAGTTTTTAAAATTTTTAGTTATTTAGTTTTTTTAATTTTTGATTTTTCAATTTTTAGTTTTTATTATTTATATTTGATTTTCAATTTTTTAATTTAAGTTTTTAGTTTTTAGGTTTTCAATTTTTGATTTTAGTTTTAGTTTTTAATTTTTGATTTTAGTTTTTAGTTTTTCATATTTAGTTTTTTGATTTTAGTTTATTTTTTCAATTTTAGTTTTTAGTTTTTTAAGTTTTTGATTTTTCAATTTTAAAGTTTTAGTTTTAGATTTGCTTTTCAATTTTTAATTCAAGTTTTTAGTTTTTAATTTCGAATTTAAGTTTTTAGTTTTTTTTTTTTAGTTTTTGATTTTAATTTTTAGTTTTTAATTTTTAGTTCAATTTATGAAAAAAATTTTTTAAATACTTTTATACTTTGAGTTAATTTTGATTAAATATACAAAATTAGAAACGTGAAACAATAATTCTTACAATTATTATTCCAAACAATATTAGAGATTAATTTAAGGAAGTTGTTTAGTTCTTTCAATATCATGTTTTTTCTTACTGAATACTCATATACAAAGTACAAGCTTAGGAATAACAAAAATTTTATATTTAGTCAAATTTAAGTTTTTTTATGTCATTTCTCTATCCAAATTATAAAAGTGTTCTACAAAATATCTACAAAATTATTTAAATTTACTAAAATTTAAACATATTTCTATAATAATTTATTGAAATATTGATATTGATAGAAAAATTTTCCTACAAAATATCTATTTTCTAAATAAAATAAGAAGACCCACAAATGACCCAAAGCTAATAAAAGACAATTTATTCAAAAGAATATGAAATATAAAATTAATTCTATTTATTTTGGTGTATTAAGGATTATTTAGTGTGCGATTCAAATTGTTTTCTGTAATCACGACTTGCAATAAGTATTGCTTTTCTTGTTCGTTCTTTGTTAATATGTTATTATAATCTTCAATCAATTTAACACCGCGTTCTGCTGTATTATTTACCAATTTTATTTTTGCAACAATATCACTTCCGTTTTAGAAAAATATAGATAGTTTTTATACATAAAGTAATTTTATAACAAAATTGGTTAAAAGTTGATTTAATTTATATTCGCTAGCAATAAGCAGATAACAATGGGTTAACGTTCTCGGATTTATCCTAAATTTCAGGAACGGAAGTTATACACATTTCTTTATTATATTTTAAGCTTCGCATCTAAAAATTCAGCAGCACTTACAAAATATTTGAATTTTTTGAATAAATTGTCTTTTATTAGATTGGGGCCATATGTGTCCCCAATTCCAGAAGGGTTAATTGGGTCATATTATTTTTTTCCGAAACCCTAGGCTATTAAGATAAAATTTAACATATAAAAGTAGAAAAGTGATGAATTTTTGATACAAAGTATTTAGAAAGAGTACATTTACAGAATATTTTACAAAAATCCCATTTTTCTCGAAATCCGCAAAAATAAACTCCTTGTCAAAAAAATTCTGGCATAGGAATTTACTTAAAAATTCACACAATTATTCTGTAACATGTACTTAACAAAACCTTAAGGTGCCAGATCCATTTTTTAAATTTTGTTTAAAAAAATTTTTTAAAACTTGAAAAAGGCGTTTTCAAAATTTTATCAAAAAAATTTTCCCATTTTCGGTCTCAATGCGCAATAGGTTAACAACGTGGTAATAAAACAATACTTTATATCTGAGTCCTTAAAAGTATAGAGACCAAAAAAAAAAAAATTATGGCTTTAATCAATTTCTCAAAGTTGAAAAAAATGCCATCAAATTTCATGACCTAGTTTTTTTTTGGCACAAAAGTGGTCTGGGGCATTTGCGAGATTTTATTCGAGATTTTATTGGCGAGATTTTATTCAATTTTGAAGTTTTATAGCTTTTTGAAAGATAATTTAATAAGAGTGCAATGTTAGAAGTTAGACCATAAGGTCATAAAATAATTTTTGGATAATTGTTACTCGTTGTTTTATTTCCTGATGATGCTTGCCGATGGTAGGCGAAATATTGAAAATAAAATAAAAATACAGTATTATAAACACAGACCTCGAGCCTAATCACTTATTTAATTTATTTACTGATCCCGAATTATATAACAACTTGTCGGAAAAATTAAACTATAGAACGAAATTTTCCTAAAATCTGAAAAAAAAAGTAATATTTTCTCCATATAAACACACTTGAAATTTTCAATCGCGTTGAGGCACAACTAAATGTTTTTTGATTGGCCCAAAACTTTGTATATCTCAGTGTTTTTGTTATTCGTATATTTCTAGGGGGTGAGACCGAGATTTGAACACTTTTTTTATTAAGGGCCACCCTAATGGCATATATTCCGAGAGTTATAAAGTATAGCTGTTTTTTTTGACATACTCTCCAAATTTTTTTGCATTTATCTTTATGCTGCATGCTGGAACTTGTGATATAGTTTTGAATCGTCTTATTAATTCATGATATACACCTGTGATAGATGCTGCAGTTTCTGGATCGGAAAAAAAATCTCCTTGCAGTATTCCCATCATTTGAATTTCCTTCTCCTTGTTTTGGTTGGTCGATTATGAGGCCTAGAAGTAGATATTTTTCTTGAATTTGTTGTTTTTTCTTTCTTTTTTCTTCATTTTATTTGTTTTGTCTCACTGTTTCGCCTAACGGACCAAATTCCAAATCATTACCCAATTTAAAATTATGCTTCATAAAACGTATTCTAGCATGAAGAGGGAACATTCCAAATTCGTAGGGTTCTTATAACTATCGTCTTGTGGCGGGGGTTGTTGGCTTAATCGACTTGATGTCTTTTGGCATATAAATCAGCTTGACGATGACTTTGTTTCGGTTAAAGCTTGTTCAACTTTTCCATCAATCATTGTGAGACACATTTAAAAATTACTTCAATGTCTTGGTCATCAAATTTAAATATTACTGGTTGAAGTTCTTTAATTTGATCTTTTAGTTTTTGAACTTCTTCAGTTCTGACATCTTTTGTTTCCTTTTTGAATGCAAATTTTATTGGTTTGTAATACTTTGTTGAAGAAGGAATTTCATTTTTCCATACATCAATTTCTGTTGCACTACTAGTTGACGGCTCTAAGCCGCTATAAATTTTTGTTAAGCGCAATGCTATGAAAGATACCACAAATGAAATAGCATCTGATGAAGTTTCGGCATTGTATTGTTTCTGACCATTTTTTTTTAAATGATCAGTATCAAGCGTATTTAGCAATCGTTCTGCAGTATGTTCAAGGTGGTCTTGCAATTTTATTTCAGCTAAACTTGAAGTGACGCTAATAGTAGATTGTAAAGGTAAGCATTCTTATTTGGCAGAAACTAAATCTCGAAACTCTGGAAAAATCCCACAATTCTTTTCATTGGTTCGCTTCCGCAATTCCCTATATTGATTTTTGGTCAACTTTAAATCCAAAAATAGGGCGAACGCTTCTTCTGGAGTAAATTTTTTATCTTCAGTTGGTGTAGGAATGCTTTTCAAAATCCTCTTTGTGCTCCTTGGGCTCGCTTCTACTATTTTTTCAATTATTTCAATTTTATTTTTCTTATTTTGTATTGGTTGAATTTGGTCCAAAAATGAATCCTTAATAATTCGCTGAGAAATTTCTCATTGATATTCTTCAGCATGTGCCTTCGATATCTTTCACTACATCCGTCAATTGGTTTTGCTGGTTGACCCTTTTTTCCACTTTCGTTGGCTGTTGTAGATGAACTCACGAAAATAAGTTCCTTTAATAACCAGTCTTGGTGACGTTTGTACATCTTTGCCTTGCTATGAGAGCATTCAATGTAGGGCAATTCCATAAAAATGTCAACTTTTATGAAAAAAAATATTTTTTATTCATATGAAGTAAGTTTAAAAATATATTAAAATACGTTCCAAGTTACATAATGTAATTCCTTACAAGCATTCTAAATAATAAAATAAATATAAAATTTATTTGTTTACTCAATTTTCTTTTAATACATGTTTAAGAGACTTTAGTCATTCCGTCACAGTCATTCCGTCACATCAAATGACAGTTAATAAATTCGATACTATTACAGGCCAGTTGCTCTAAATTATAATTTTATATTGCTTATATATCATATGTAAAATATGCATTAGTTTAAAATCTGACTTGCTTCTTAATTTACAAAAGTTCCCAGGTTTTAATACCAGGACATAGTCATGGTAGCAAAAATGTCATTCCGTCACACAATGAGAAATTACTCAAAAATAAAAGAATAAAATAGTGTAAAAATTGTTTCTGAGTTTTTTTTTAAATCTCTTAATCATTAGCAATCATTTTCAAACTGAAGAATGAATTTTCAATTCAAAATAGCTTGTAATGTATGCATACTATAGGGCATTCACAGAGTGCATGAATGCTGAGCATAGAGCATTTTCACTTTGGTAATAAGAACTATTTAATTTAGAACCACTTGACATACATATGTTAACCAAGAACAGCGCAATTGTTAGTGCACGTGTTTTCACTATAAGCAATGCGATCAATGAATGTGTGTGGTATAAACAAACCCAAAATAACAATAAATAAAAGGGTTTCGGATTTCATTCTCAAGGGTGCCGGTAACACAAAGTAAATACGGAAACGTATATTTTGTGTATTTGAATTACCGTACTTGACATGATTTTGTGTTTGACCACCCATTAATCGTTTAATGCAAGTGTTGCACATATGTTTGTCATGAGGTAATTTACCAGAGTCAATCACTATGCTGCTGTAGCACTATTAGTTTTAAGAGAGAATTTAAGAGAATTATATTGTAGAATTCTAGTTAGTAAATTTAGTATATAAGTAGCAGATAATTTAATTTTAGATACAGTATAATTTTGGTCTTCATCAGAACAAATAAAAGAAAATAAAAATTACCAGAAAGAAGAAGTATTTTCATTTAACCCGAATACATTATGATCAACCAGTCAAATTCTAAGCATTAAACACATAGTTACCACAAGCTTTGTAGAATAGCCTTAACTTCAATTCTACAGCTCAAAATGTCATTCCGTCACATATGGAATTGCCCTGTACCGTTTTTTCAAATTTGATGTAAAACTTGTAATTTTTTCTTTGTGTATTTCAATTACTAGCAGGTTACAACTCTTAAAGAAATGGTTGCTCAGTATATCCAAAATTATATCGTCTACATCTTTTTGTTGAAAATAAATATCAGCGAGATCTCTATAACAGTACTTAGCAATTGTTCAAAATGAAATGAATAATAATTGTGGAAACATTATTATAAATACTCTTTCTTGCAATTATGTAAAATACAATTTTTTATCTTTTATTACCACTTTTTGAAGCATAAAAACCCAGACCCTAACCCCTTTTAAAAGGTGAAGCATACCTGCTCATATCTTAAAAGGGTATGTCGCAATAGTTTTTTACCATTTACCTGTTATTTACATTTTTTTCCCATTTTGTCAGGTATTTAAACTATATAACTCAAGTTCCGACTATTAATGTTTTTGAAAAATTCCTACGTAAATGTAACTGTCAAAATAAAATAATAATTTAATAAAGTTTAACAATTAACCGCATTATATCTCAACCTCTACCGTTTCCTTTTTTTGTCAGTAAAAAAAACAAACAAACTCACGCAAAAAATACACCGGTACGACAGACGGACGGACGGAGATTGTTAAATCGACTCAGAAAGTAATTTTGTGTCGATCCGTATAATAAACGATGGTGTGACGAGTAAAAGTCACGCCGTTCGTTTTTACATACACAATCATTATATATATTATATTCTATTACCTATAACTTAAGAAAATGAATATCCATTTAAATATATTCTTTAGTACGATTGAACGCTTGTACACCCATTATTTTATTTATTAAAGCTGAATTATATTTTTTTATTTTATAACTAAAAGTCTAGTTAACATCTATTAACAATATTAGTTAAGATTTAATGCTACTGTGTCTGCTAGGTATTAAAATCATTTATTTCATAATGTTAAATAACAATGGTAAAGCTCAATCACTGTTAACACACCATACAGTTGTTGTGGTGAGAAATTAAATCACCACCACTGTATTGAGCTTTACCATAGTTATACACAGCTTACATGGTCAAGCGACAGTATAAAAGACAGCGCACTAACGAAGAAAAGTTAGTTCGCCAGTGGACAACCACACGGTAAGATCATATTAAACTGAAAGGTTGGGTCTCCGCTATCAGTTTAATATAACTTATTAGTTGCCACGGTATAATCACCCAAGATTGAAAGTTTGTTATACAGCATCAATCCAGTGAATTATACCTAGAGCAATTTACTTGGACAACTAGTGACTCAACCACATAGTCCGGATCAATTGAAAGGTACGGGTCTCCACCATTGATTGAACTAGACTTGTTGTTTCGTAACCGGGACCATCACTGTCGGGTGGGGAGTTCCTACGTCCTCAACCAGGTGATCATTACCTTTTTGCGAGAGTCTGACTACACGAACCATCCCCGAAATTGAAAGAGTGTTCTACGCCATCAATTAGACGGGACCGGTCAGTGGCTCTACGCAACCCAGCACTGTCAACGAGACGACCCTTGACCACCACTGGTAAACACCCATAGTGTAATTTGTGCGTGAATAAAGTTTATAACGTTTTACAAAAGTGGTGCGTGATTTATTTTTTCCGTCGGTAAAAACAAATAAAGTTTGTAACGAACCCTGGGCACGCTGAGGTTGCCCCAGCTAAAGCGAAAACGCGTCGTTACAGTGACGCCCGAGCAGGGACAGTCGTAAAACTGTCCACGACGGATTAAAATATAAGTGTCACGGAAAATATATATAGTTAAAATATATAATGTCGTCATATCAGAATCGCCATGAGAATACGTTGCAAGCGATCTTTGGAAATTAAGTTTTAAATATTACGAAAAGTGTAAATTAAATTTTTAAGTAAAATGAAAAACTGTGAAAAGTTTAAAATAGAAAAATAAAACAAAGAAAAAATGAAAAACCCGAATAACTAATAAGTGCTATTCAAAGTGAACTATTAACTAATGTACAGTTTAACAACAAGTGAACGCGACTTATCAATTTGATAAAACAAAAAAACAACATAAAGCGGAAAAAACAAATTGAAAAAAAAGGAAATAATATATTTTTTTTCCCTCCTGCATTAAAAGACCGGAGGTTAACTACAACCTCTGTTGAATTTTATTTTATTTATCGTCTCTATCGTCCTACGGTTGATGAACCTGACTTCCGACTGTATAACGCCAACGCAGTTGATTTATTATATAATCCGAACGCGGTCGAAGGGAAAGCCTATTATTAGATACAAGAAAGTGGTAAGCGAGTGGTCAAAACAAGTAAGTATCATAAATTTGAAACAACAATAGACCACGTCATCATGCTCAGAACCACGTGGGCATATTCACTGAAGCGTGAGGAACTGCTCACCTACGCAGCAGAATTCAACTTGGAACTTACCGGTAACGTGGAGGAACTCCGCAAACGGCTAGCCAAATTTATTTCTAATGAGCACGATGAGGCCCGACGACAACGTTTACTAGAGCTACAGATGAGGTATGAGCAACCTGCCAAGCCAGCATATCTCCCAGTGCCAACGACAACTAGGCCTAACCCCGACATTTTAACCACACCAGACGAAATCGGATCGCGTTAGTGCCCATCACCCGTCAATAATGAGATGACCCAGAATACACCCAACATCATCACAGCTATACCGTCTACATCAAGCATAGCCGTAATCGACCAGGTCCGTAAGTGGGGTGTAAAATTTAATGGTGAACAAGACCAGTTAGACTTTGTTGAACGAATTGAAGAACTGGCCGACACGTACGGTGTCCCCCTGGATCGTGTGCCAAAAACTATGCCAGAACTTCTGAGAGAGAAGGCCAGTATTTGGTATAGAAACAATAACCAACATTGGCAGACGTGGCCAGGGGTTAAGGAAGTCTTTCTAGAATTTTTCTTACCACCGAGGTATTTCGAGAAGTTGGAGGACGAGATACGGAAACGCATTCAACGGCCACGTGAGACCTTTAAAGACTAGGTTCTCGCGTTACAGAATTTGATGCGCCACGCCAATCTTGTTGAAAATGAAAAACTCGCATTTTCAGAAATGCACACCTGGACTATCAGTGGTATATCCGGCGGAAAGACTTCAACACCTTAAAGGAACTTATATCATTAGCTCACGATCTGGAGAGTATTCCCAAACATGCCGCTAACACCCCAGTAGAACCTTCACGAACAACCAAAGGTACACCAACGAATACTTCGGGCAGAGGATCCCACAACCGAGAAACGCTTCGCTGTGTAGACTGTAAAAGCACCAACAAAGTGACAGGCTCACCTAAAATTAGGTCGGAAAAACGAAAGCGGAGGTCGCCACGACTGAGGGTGGACGACTTACCGATAAAACGATCCTCAACAAATCCAACCCTATCAACATGCGAGGAAACGCGGATCACGGCGACTATTCTAATTGAAAATCGCTTGGTCATCACCACCCTCGACACGGGGGCATCTCGCAGTTTTATAAAAAGTAAGTTTGTAGAAACTTTAGGCAAGCGACCTACCATCCTTACCGAGGGTATGAACATTTCATTAGCCGACGGCTCAAATAAACTGATCCAAGCCGCTTTAAACTACAATGTTATACTCGGAAACCAAACCCACACCTGCACATTCCTGATCATGCCCGACTTCAACGAAGACATTATTTTGGGATTGAATTTTTTAAGGAAATTCCAAACTACACTGCATTGTGCCGGATCATCTGTCAAATGTACAACCAAAACTAATCCAGCCATACTATGCAGTCTAATAAATGCAACCCAACTTCAAGTAAATACGGAAAACCCAAAATGTGATCTATCTAATGAGTCCACCACTGGAGGAAGGCCCTATAACATCGCGGCACATGGCCACAACGACCAACAACTTATTAAACAGTTTCTTGAAACCGAGTTGCCTAAATTTCAATTCATCAATGGTCCCTCACACATAGCCGAACACCACATCATTATGAAAGATGACCGCCCCATTAAAATTAGGTATGCCCCACGCAACCCTGCCATGCAAGCGATAATCGATGCTGAAGTAAATAAACGTATTGCACAAGGATGTATAGAACCCTCACACAGTCCTTACAGTTTCTCCATCACCTTAACCAAAAAGAAATACGGCACCTGGAGGACGTGTATGGATTTCCGGCAATTAAATCTCAGGTCAGTACCCGATGCATATCCCTTACCACACATAGATAACATTTTGAATCGATTACGGCATGCCAAGTATATCAGTAGCATCGATCTGAAAGATGGCTATTGGCAAATCCCAATGGCAGAGGCCAGTAAACAGTACACGGCTTTCGCCGTTACTGGGCGTGGGTTATATCAATGGCGAGTGATGCCATTTGGCCTGCATTCTGCCCCGGCCACATTTCAACGAGCATTGGATACGGTCATTGGTGCCGACATGGAACCATATGCTTTCGCCTACCTGGACGATATAATCGTTATCGGACAGACGTTACAACAACATTTGGGGAATCTCAAAGAAGTATTCCGACGTCTACGCAACGCCAACTTACGCATTAACCCGGAGAAATGCGAATTTTTTAAAACAGAAACGAAATATTTGGGCCATGTAGTCAGTGGAGACGGTATAAAAACCGATCCCGATAAAGTAGCCGCCATCACCACCATGAGTGCCCCAACCAACGTCAAAGAGGTACGAAGTTTCCTCGGGATCGCCTCATGGTATAGACGCTTCGTACCAGAATTCGCACAAATATCACAACCCCTGACGGCCGTACTTAAAAAAGGGAAACATTGGAAATGGGGCAGTGAACAACAGCAAGCATTTGAGCTATTAAAATCAAAACTAACAGAAGCCCCAGTCCTGGCTTTTCTAAAACATTTACCCTACAAACAGATGCAAGTCATCATGGTTTGGGGGCAGTACTAACCCAGGAACTGGAGGGTGTCGAAAGGGTCATAGCTTACGCCAGTAGACACCTCAACCCGGTAGAACGAAATTACACTACCACGGAGAAGGAGTGCTTGGCCATAATATGGGGAGTACGTAAAATGAGACCCTACCTCGAGGGGTACAAATTTACTGTTTTCACTGATCATTTGTCACTAAAATGGCTCAATGCGATCGAGAACCCCACAGGGAGGCTCGCACGATGGGCAGTAGAGCTCCAACAGTATAATTATTCAGTACAATATCGCCAAGGACGACACAATGTGGTCGCTGATGCCTTATCATGACAACCGACGTGTTATATTCGGCAAATGTCGCATCCACACCAAGTACTTGTGCCTGGCTTACGAAACGAATGCAAGAGGTTCGAGATCAACCCAGGAAATATGCCGACTACACCATCGTCGGACAACAATTATACCGACATTTCCCACGTCACCTGAATGACGAAGATGGAACCACATGGAAATTATGTGTAGCCAGCGAGCTGAGACCACGAGTGTTACGAGAGAATCATGATGACGTTACGGCCGGCCACCTCGGAATAAGAAAAACGATGAACCGACTCGCGAGTCGATACTACTGGCCGGGTATGTTTCGCCAAATTGCCCAATATATCCACCAATGTCAGTCTTGTCAGCGACAAAAGGTCTCCCAACAACGGTTAGCTGGCGAAATGCTCAGTCGAGTTCCGGAAGAACCTTGGGCCACAGTATGCGCAGATTTTGTGGGACCACTTCCCCGAACCAAACATGGGAACACGATGTTACTGGTTCTATTTGACCGCTTCTCTAAATGGAGTGAGTTAATACCCATGCGCAAAGCCACTGCAGTTAGATTAACCAGGGGTTTTCGTGACCGCATAGTTAGTCGATATGGCGTCCCAAAGAGACTCATAACCGACAACGGTGTCCAGTTTACATCTCGTATGTTCCAGCGTTATCTCCAGGAGATTTTCACCCAACAACAATTTACAGCACCCTATACCCCAAAAGAAAATCCGACGGAACGAGCAAATCGCACAATTAACACCATTATTGCGCAGTTTTCGAGCCACAGTCATAACACCTGGGACGAGTTCCTACCCGAGATTATGCTGGCCATAAATACTAGCGTCGCCGAGTCTACGGGATATTCTCCAGCATACCTTACCCAAGGGCGAGAACCCCGTTTACCCAAGGCACTATATGATGAAGTTACAATCGGAACCGGAGCACACAATCCTAGCCCAACCTAGCGGGATAAAGAACCTCAAGAAATCTTCAAAATCGTAAAGACAAACCTCATTAAGGCGAGCCAAGAGCAAAAACGTCATTATAATCTCAGACGACGAGTCTGGAAACCAAATGTGGGCGACCAGGTGTTGGTCCGACAACACCCACTCTCAAAATCCCACGATAAATTCACAGCAAAACTTAAACCCATATTTGATGGGCCTTATGCCGTTATTGATTTCGTGTCACCCGTGATAGTTAGGCTGCAGGGTACCGACAAACGAAACACACAGACTGCTCATGTAGGAGATCTAAAAATTTACCACACTCAGTCAGGGACAACCGCATAATATGTATCATTTCCCTTACTAGTTATGTTGGTATCTTCTGCTCTTTTCCTTTATTCTTAGTTCATTCCACATCAACCACACCGTAAACAATATGGCGGACAAATTTGAGCAAGCAAGAAAACGGTTCCCAGCAAATCTTGAACGCGAACAAGCCAAGAGACGCAAGACCATATATGTGGAACCTGACCAGATGCCCAGCACCAGTCGGGGCAGACAAACAGGTCATCGGCCCAAACGATCAGCCACACCAGGTCCACCACCAGTTTTCAATCCCAATACTACGAGGTGCTATCGTATGTCCGCTCAAACAACCACCTCACGCGAAGATGATCGAGATGGTACTAGCGGCAACGCCAATACTCCGCAGTACTCCCCCGGGAAGTCGTCCGCTAGAAAACGACCAAAAACATCGGACCACCGTCCACCAACAACACTGCGATTGTATTCAACAACTTCCTCAACAACCAAATGCCATGATGACACCAAACCCGACGGCACTGAAGAGGTCGATGACCCCGATCCAATTGAGATCGAATTGAGTCGCTCACTCCTTGGGTTTTACGACCGCACCGTCGATCATCGGCTGAGGACACCACCATCACCTTTACCTCCTCGGTCACCACCATCATTAGATAGTGACAACGAAGGGTATCACCCACCAACACCGCCAGCCAGAAAGGGGTTTTGTGATATGACCCAACAGATCCGATCCTATCCACACCTCGGCTATTACTGCTACGAAAAAACCATGACAGTACGAGTGCTTGTACCCCTGGCCAAACAAATGCCAGAAATAGGGGCGTTGACGTACGGCGGTATACGGTCTACCAACCCACAACCAACCGATAGTGCGAGTACACGTACCAATGACGACGACAATTTACCATCACAGTCGATCGCACCCGGTGACGTAGTACACCACGGCACTCTACCATCCACATCGCCCACCGAGAGGACATGCGTGACGCCCATTCGACCACCATCAACAGAGTCGGTCGATGATACTACACCATCATCGACGTCAGACACTCTTATCATTGGGGTCACTCCGTTGAGGACCTCCCTCACCTCCAAAGCATGGGAGTTCCCACTTTCCAGCACCAATTGGGTTCCGTCATGTCCAGGGACCACTACACCAGGTCATAATAGATCAGAAACTGTCCACCATGACATGACACCTACTTATACAACCCAGTCATCACCACCATCGCCCTCATTATCACCATCAACCACATCATCTACACCTTCATCGGCACCATCATCACCATCATCTACACCTTCATCGACACCATCATCACCATCATCATCCAAAGCCTCATCGGTAGCAACAACCTCATCACACTCCAGATGCCCCGTGATAATCGGGACAGCCTTACCGATGGTCGCTGCAGAAGCCAACCCTGACGTAGTCAGCAGTACCACCACCAGCCAGCATGATCAAAGCGAACCCAGTCAACCAACGTGACGACCCAGCCGGGATGCCAGCAGACGTAACCCAGATGGTCGAAGTAGCCCTTAGACAAAGGCCGTTCCAAAAACAACGGTTCCGAAAGACTTTAGCGGGCATACCCTATCGGAAGAGGGGCCGTGTGACGAGTAAAAGTCACGCCGTTCGTTTTTACATACACAATCATTATATTTATTATATTCTATTACCTATAACTTAAGAAAATGAATATCCATTTAATTATATTCTTTAGTACGATTGAACGCTTGTACACCCATTATTTTATTTATTAAAGCTGAATTATATTTTTTTATTTTATAACTAAAAGTCTAGTTAACATCTATTTACAATATTAGTTAAGATTTAATGCTACTATGTCTGCTATGTATTAAAATCATTAATTCATAATGTTAAATAACAATGGTAAAGCTCAATCACTGTTAACAACACACCATACAGTTGTTGTGGTGAGAAATTAAATCACCACCACTGTATTGAGCTTTACCATAGTTATACACAGCTTACATGGTCAAGCGACAGTATAAAAGACAGCGCACTAACGAAGAAAAGTTAGTTCGCCAGTGGACAGCCACACGGTAAGATCATATTAAACTGAAAGGTTGGGTCTCCGCTATCAGTTTAATATAACTTATTAGTTGCCACGGTATAATCACCCAAGATTGAAAGTTTGTTATACAGCATCAATCCAGTGAATTATACCTAGAGCAATTTACTTGGACAACTAGTGACTCAACAACATAGTCCGGATCAATTGAAAGGTACGGGTCACCACCATTGATTGAACCAGACTTGTTGTTTCGTAACCGGGACCATCACTGTCGGGTGGGGAGTTCCTACGTCCTCAACCAGGTGATCAGTACCTTTTTGCGAGAGTCTGACTACATGAACCATCCCCGAAATTGAAAGAGTGTTCTACGCCATCAATTAGACGGGACCGGTCAGTGGCTCTACGCAACCCAGCACTGTCAACGAGACGACCCTTGACCACCACTGGTGAACACCCATAGTGTAATTTGTGCGTGAATAAAGTTTATAACGTTTTACAAAAGTGGTGCGTGATTTATTTTTTCCGTCGGTAAAAACAAATATAGTTTGTAACGAACCCTGGGCACGCTAAGGTTGCCCCAGCTAAAGCGAAAACGCGTCGTTACAATGGGTATAGGTCCATTATTTTTGATAGTTACAAACATCAGGGCAAACTCATTATACCCTAAGCACTTAGTGGAAAACTTTTATATTCATAAATTTTGCACAAAATTGTTCTGGTGCACACGGGCAGAAACTGGCGGCTATACAATGGGGTATAGGAGTGTAGGGGAGGGTTCGGACTACAGGAGAGTGCAGGAGTTATGCTTTATTAATTAAGAGATTTTCGAGAAATTTTGACCATTTCTGAAACATTTTTTCTGAAATTTCTAAACGACTGTGACTATTTTTTTTATATGTATTTCATAACAGTAATATACATTGTGATTAGAGCCTCAGCACCAATACTGGTATAAAAGAGGCTAGATGGTAACTTTAGTTGTTTCAGAGCTAAATTATATTCTTATATAACAAATATTCATAATGATTAGGTCTACGAAAGAAGTGTTTCTAGGTTGTTTAATAAAAGGTTTTTAAGTTCTCTTTTAAATGTGGAGAAAAACAAAATATTTTTGAGACTAACTGGTAAATTATTATATTCATTAGGACCAACAAAACAGACACGTTGTTTCGATAATTCAAGACGACATCTTGTTAACTATAAATTTTGACCTTGTCTTGTATCTTGATGAGTAATGTGCATATTTTATTGAATTGATGAATTGCTTATACCTACATTTAAAAACAAACTTCAATAGCTGCATCTTATATAATCCCCTCACAGGAAGGATATTTTCAGCAGATCGCCTAAAAAGGTACAAAGTTTGATACCGAATCGGCAAATTAAATACCAGTTTCAAGGTTTTATTCTGTGCTGCCTGTAGATAGACCTTTTAAAGAAACAGTGTTTTGAAACCCATAGATGTTAGGAAGATAAGATAAATGGCTATGAATTAAACTTTCGTAAATCAACATTTTCGTTTTACAATTAAACTTGCTTTTAAATTTATACAAAACACCAGATATTTTTTCGTTTTAATTAAATCTATGTGTTTTGTGCATTCCAAATACTGCTAATCTGCATGCCTAAATATTTAACAGTATCTGATTCTGTTATGGGAACTCCATCTATATGAACCATCATTAATTTATCTAGCTTATTAATCCTGAATCCTGACATATTCAAATATCATTGCAGCATCGCATTCTACCAGAGCTTGTAATACAGGTTTGTGTTTATAATGATAGAGCAAACAGATGTCATCATCATGAAAAGTTTCCCATTAAAAGTAAGGTTCTGAATATCGTTGATATATATTTTGAATAAAAGTGGGCCGAGCACACTCCCTTGCGGTACTCCACATTTTACTGGTAACAGAGAGCTTTTAGCTTCACCCATTTCGACAAATTGTTTCTTATTTTTTAAATAATTTTCTAATAGCTGGATTGAGTTATTTGACATTCCTACAATCTCCAATATCTTTAACAATATAGTAAGATCAACGAGATCAAAAGCTTTGACAAATCATAAAACACTCCCGCAACACCAGTGTTACCAGCATCAAAACCTCCACAAATATGATCAATAACGTTCACAACTGCTTCTTCAACCACAGAACCTCTGCAGAAGCAAAATTGGCGTTGTTACTGTTAAAATATTCAGAAAATTGGTTAAACACAATTCTCTCAAGAACTTTGTCAATAACCGGCAACACAAAAATGGGACGGAACAACTGAATTCTATCCGAACTAACCCCTTTAGGTATTGGAACAACTTTGTCTATCTTCAAATCATTACGGTATTCACCACAGTCACTCATTTTGCCAAATAAAACCGATATTATTTCTGCCACTTTATTTTTCCTACACATAAGCATTTTAGGTGATATTTTATCACCATCACCTTATTGGCCGCAGTTACAAAACGCCGCAAAAACTCTTTCGAATTGCGGTTAAAACTCCAAACAATCCTTTGAAGTTGTCAGACGATTACGTTTATGGTCAATTGAGAGCAAACGCGGCACCCGTCTTGCAGGCAGCTTTATTAAACCCAACTAATCATTTTAAATCGAAACCACACTGCCATATGAAATGCCTATGGCATCAACCATCTCACGCACTTTTCGATCGGCCAACACCATATCGTGGATTTTTTTCGACATTTTCGGGTGTATTGACCTCAATTGGCCGCCCAGAACGTTCAGCGTCATTTGTATTTGTGCGACCACAACGAAAGTCAGTAAACCAATTTTTTACCATTGAAATCGATGGTGCAGTGTCCCCATAGTATATATCGAGCTTTTCCTTGGTTTGATTGACGGCTTTTTTTTCGCAAAAAATGTTTAATGAGCACTCGAAATTCACTTTTTTCCATTAAAAAAAAAAACACGAGGTTGTATGTTTTGAACAGCTGTTAAACGCAAAGTAATTGACGGAACTTGCTCTATTAACACGTGGTACTTGATGGGAGCAGTATTGAATTTCATATAACTACGACGGAAGTTCGAAAAGTCACGGACTTATTGATCCGCCCTAGCCCTAGTATATTTTAAAGTATAATTTTCTTTAAGCTTCGATTCTTCTGCCATGAACTTCTTTTTTGCGTTTTGATAGCAAATTTAACAACAATAGATTTTTTGTATTTTTATAATTTTTATTCCTATTTGGTAAAAAAATAAGCATCATCAACTTGACCAACAGCAATATCTGCACCAATTTTTTTTTTAGCAATTTCCATAACAACATCCTTTTCCTCATTACCACCAGCAACCTCATATCCATTTATAATACAATTATTACTAACTCAGCTATCATTTAAAATTTTAACAGATGATTTTAAACAACGAACTTCTTTCCGCAATAAGTTATTTTCTTTTTGTAAACAATCGAGTTTTTTTTTTATTTTCTGCAACTCCCTTCAATATGCTGTCATATTGAGATGACATGAATTGTATTGTTGTTGTTATATCGCTCAGCTGATCTAGTTGTTTCAATTTTGGTTTTATTTCTGCTAAATCGATTGACACCAACCATAGCTCACTACCACCATCACACAACTGACATTTATACTCGAGACATGTATTATATATCAGTTTCTCGTATTTTCTCTTATTCAGCTTCGTACATAAAGAGTGTAGAGTTTTTTCACATTGTAAGGCATCGTCATTGTCCATGATTTGCAAATTACATTGACCGCAAATAATTTTTTTTTTTGAATAAACTTCTACGCTTGGGACCAGGCATGTTTTGATTTCTACACAATTAATGCACCTATTTTACGCGTTCCACAAGTTTTTACTTATTAAAATACAGTATTTTATTTAAAACTAATTATTTTTGCTCAGCACGTCCTATAGTAGTTTTTTTGACGTCTTTACACCTCGGTGTTGCCACCTTTAGAAGTTACAAAATTATACAAAATTGATCTTACTTTACTACAAGAAAAAATTACAGTCATTTAAAAATTAAAATTTACAAAGAAATTTTTAATTTTAGCAAAATACTGAGAAAGTCCATTTTCTAAGACACTGTTTTTGGCTCCCGAAGGATCACTGGTATTTACTTTCAAATAGGTTAGGTTAGGTTGGAAGTGGCTGCTGATCCAAGGACCAGCACACTTAGACTCTGGGGTCCGTTGTGATACCACGGGACGAATGGGTGTTCCCCTCAGTCCCCACCGAAGAACCAGTTCGAGCTTCTGATGAAGCCCCTAAGATGTGAAATTTCCACGTTTGAGAGGTCAGAGAGATCGTGAAGAAACGGCGATCCCAATGTCCGTAGTCTTGTTCTGGATAGCGCCGGGCAGTGGCAGAGGAAGTGTTCTACGCTCTCTACCTCCTCCACATCCAAGCAGCTACGACAGAAATCATTTGACGGGACCTTAAGGCGCTCAGCGTGTCTCCCTATAAGGCAGTGCCCAGTAACAACAGCAAGTACCGTTGAGATCTCCCCACGGGGGAGTAATAATAGCGCATTTGTGCGCTTTCGATTCAGAGCAGGCCAGATTTGTCTTGTGATCCTACACGTTAATCCATTAGCCCATCTGTTATTCGTTATGCCAGCGGTGCGGTGCTGAAGTTCAAGCTTGCACGATTCCAGGGGTGTACCAACACATTCCAAATCCGCTGGAACCTGTAAGGTAGTACCCTGTCTTGCCAGCTCATCCGCTTTGCAGTTTCCCGGTATGTTCCTGTGCCCTGGGAGCCATATGAGCCTGATGTCGAACTGCTTGGCCATCTCATTTAAGGACGTGCAGCAGCTAAGGGCGGTTCTCGTTTTCAGGAACATTGATCGCATGGATTTTACCTCGGCTTGACTATCAGAATAGATGTTGACTGCGGTCGTAGACAGAATATTCCGACTCAACCAGTCAGCAACCTCCTTTATTGCCAGTACCTCTGCCTGATATACACTGCAGTGGTCTGGTAACCTTCGAGCCAGATTTAGTCCAAGCTCCCCTGAATGGACTCCAAAACCAACCTGACCGCACAATTTCGATCCGTCAGTATAGAAATTGACGGAACGCCTCGTGCCTGGTGTCCTCCCAGACCAAGATTCCCTGGTCGGTATTAGTGTACAGTAGTGACGTTCAAATGCGCTCCTTGGAGTAGTGTAATCCACGTTCAATGGCAAGTTCCTGTCACTCAGGATCACCCCGTGGCCACAATTGTAGCCCCGCCATTGTAGTGTGCTTAATCGAATGGCCGATGAGGCCGCCGACTGCTTCCCTAATATGTCCAGTGGTATTAGGTGTAATAGGATGTTCAAGGCATCCGAAGGTGTAGTACGAAGGGCTCCAGTGATGCACATGGAAGCCATTCTCTGTACCCTTGCGAGAATGATGTTATTGGTGGCCTTCTCCAAAGCAGGCCACCAGACGATGACTCCGTACAGGAGTATTGGACGGACCACCGCTGTATAGATCCAGTGAGCAATTTTCGGACTAAAGCCCCATCGCTTACCAATGGCCTTCTTACAGGAGTATAAAGCTATAGTCGCCTTCTTCACCCGCTCCTCCAAAGTCTGAAGTTCAGCTTCCTGTCCAGGAATACGCCAAGATACTTGGCTCCATCAGAGAAGACGATTTCAGTGCCGTTGAGAGAAATGGGATCGAAGGTAGGGATCTTATACTTCCTAGTGAAAAGAACAAGTTCCGTTTTGGTCGGATTAACCCCCAGACCGCAACCCCTTGCCCAGATAGATAGCTCTGTGAGAGCCCGTTGCAGGATATCTCTAATTGTAGATAGAAACTTCCCATTTACGGCCATGGCCACGTCGTCAGCATATGCGACTACGCTGCAGCCTTGCCCCTCCAACGATACTAGCACTGGGTTTAGCGCCAAGTTCCAGAGAAGTGGTGATAGAACGCCACCTTGTGGCGTTCCCCTGTTCACAAATCGGGATATTTCCGACGTTCCCAGTTTAGACGTTATCCGCCTGTTGACAAGCAGATTTCCAATCAATGAGATGATCACAGAATTCACGCCTAGACTAGATAGTGCCGCTATTATCGAGTCCGGTGTGATGTTGTTAAAAGCCCCTTCTATGTCCAAAAAGGCTGTCATAGTGTATTCTCCTGCCGAGAGCGATTTCTCGATGGTACCTACAAGCTCATGTAGAGCTGTTTCAGTTGACCTTCCCTTGCTGTAGGCATGTTGCCTCGTTGATAGCAGTTTAGGGTCAATAATTCTACGTAAGTAAGAGTCTATCATACGCTCCATTGTCTTCAATAGGAACGATGATAGGCTTGTTGGTCTGAAATTCTTTGGGACAGTGTGTGAGCTCTTTCCAGCTTTTGGAATGAACACCACTCTTGTCTTCCTCCATTTCAGAGGAATATACGCTGTGTTTATGCAGCAAGTGAAAAGACTGCATAGCCAAGGGGAAATGTAGTCCGACACATGCTGCAATTCAGCTGGAATGATACCGTCAGGTCCCGGAGATTTGTAAGGTTTGAAGCTTTTAATCGCCCAGGTCAATGTTGGTACATTAACTATCTCCGAAGCAATGTCCACCGTGCTAGCGTCAGAGTATTCCAACGCCTGTAGTGACGTATGAGAATTGCCCGGAAAATGGGTGTCCAGTAGCAAGCTAAGTGATTCTCCACTGGAGGTGGTCCACACCCCCACTGGATCCTTCAAATAGCCTGTGTGAGGGGTAGAAGCCAGAACCTTTCGCAGCCTGGATGCCTCGGAAACGTCCTCTATGTTATCACAGAATTTTTTCCAAGAATCGCATTTTGCCGTTCTAATCTTCTTATAGGTCCTAAGCTGCAGCTTGTACGCCGACCAATCCTCGTCCGCTCTTGAAGACTTTGCCTTGTTAAAGAGTTTTCTGCAGGAGTCTCTGCCCTGCTGCAGCTCGCTAGACCACCATGGTGGTTTCTTCTTGCCCTTAGGCCTTGCCACTGGGCAAGAAGAATCTAAAGACTTGTTAAAAACCGTCGTAATATGATCTACAAGACAATCAATGTCCGCAGAATTGCGCGGTTCGGTTAAGGGTATTGTTTCCAATAACCCAGCAAAGGTTTTCCTATACTTAACCCAATCTGTCCTCTTCAGATTCCTGGGGACACTCTCCGTTGGGTCCTTTTCTCTAAAGCTGCGTTCACACTACGTGTTTTGCTCGTGTTTTTCTTATTTTTTTAGCACATGTAATTTTGTACACATAGTGTGAACCCTTTGAAACATTGTTTATGTACTACACATATGTAAATTTTTCAATTAGAGCAGGTTCTATTTTGTCAAGATAAACATATGAAAATACAACACTGCTTGTGGCGAAAGAAAAACAGAGTAACTTATAAAGATTAATATTGAGAGAAAAATAAATTGTTTAATATTAATTAACTATTAAAAAATATATAACTTTATTTTTAACAATAATTTTTTGTAAATTCACAAATTAAATCAGCTGTTGTTTACATTTAGAGGTTATGTCATACGGAAATACATATGTGCGTTTGAACGCAAAAATTATGAATCGTATGTAAAACGGCAATTTTGACACTCACACGGAATTACGTATGGATCGTAAAACTGAATTTACACATGGAAAATACACATAGTGTAAACACACCTTAAGTAAGAATTCGATATAGCGATGGTCAGAAAAGGAGTGGTCATCCAACACCCTCCAACCATCAATTTTATCAAATAGTGTATCTGATACAAAGGTAGCGTCAAGAACCTCCCTTCTAATACTAGTCACAAAGGTCGGTTCATTTCCCTTGTTACATATATACAGGTTAGTACTAAGTAAAAACTCAAAAAGCAACTCACCTCTTTCGTTTATGTCCGTACTTCCCCAGATCGGATGATGCGCATTGACGTCACAGCACAGCACCAGTTGGTGTGCAGTCCCTTCGGCCTTCCGGATCAGATTTGCCACGCTGTCCGGGGGAATAGGCCCAGGACCGGGGGAATAGGCGGAGGCGAGCCAGATTGTTTTACCATCTAACTCCAGGCTAGCCGCTGTTACATCTCTGTCACTGAAATTAGATAAGAAAATATTAAAACTGTTCCTCGCCAAAATGCAGGTCCTTGGTGTACCTTCATCCTTAGCGACGAGCAGCTTATAATTAGGAGTCTTCAATCCGCAAACCCTGCCACCACAAACCCAGGGCTCTTGGATGAAGACTATGTCTACTCCGCCTGTCGTCAGGCGAACCAGCAATGCAGCCGTTGTTGCTTTACAGTGGTGAAGATTTATCTGTAGGAGCCGCATCATTTGCAACTGCCTGCACATCCATCTTCACCACCGTGATTTCGGCTTCGTCCTCCGTGCTTTCAAGGAGGTCGTCGTGGAATAAGCCAGTAGCATCCCCTAACAGCTCAGAATCGGATGTTAAGTATCCATCTTCCTCCATAGCTGTGTGGGAACCCACCTCAGCTTGAGCTTCACCAGAGGTCCCCTCCCCAGCAGACTTCTCTACTGGCTTGACGATCTCTGGGATTGGTCCCTGATCGCTTTTATAGACCTTGATCGTAATCTGCCCAAATCCGTAGGAAATGATGCTGTTTGTCTCGGTTAAACGCGGGAGGGATTCGGCATTAAGTAACAGTGTTACCTGCCGACGTGCCCCCTCTGTATCACCAAATCTACCAATCTTCCAATTGTGCGTTGGAAGGTCAGGATTGCAGACCTTCAGCATCTTTAGCACAGATTCCGCATCCCCAGGAGTTGCCGGAAGCCAAGCATGCGCTCTGGGTCGGGACGGGATGTCATGCTTGTGCACAACATCCAGTTTTGCTCCCGGCCAGAGCTCTCCTAGTTTGCTGACGCCGGCCCTGTAAAGGGATAATGAGCGTTGGTCAGCAAAAGCCACCAGCTTAGCACGGCCTTGGTGCCAGCCTACGTCGCGGCAGGTTGGAGGTGGACCTGGCATATCCTCAAGGACAGTGAAGAATACTTCGGCTAGTTTAGCCTCCACATAACTCCACTTGTCCTTGGGGATAGTGCCATCTTCATCTCCCCTGTTAATGATAGCCATTACAAGGTTGTCTTTGACAACCTGACTAAACGACTTCGGCACAGCGTTGCTGGCCTCTTTAGTACGTTTAGGTAATGGTTTCTCATCTGGCGAGCGCAGTCTTTTACCCGCCTTCGAGGTACTAGCAACCTGTTTATCAGGTACACTAGTCTTAGCTGAGAGGTCCTGTTCTTCAGTGACCTTCTTAGCCCATGTGAGCGACTCTCTCTGTCTATCAGACAGCTTCGCTTGGTCGAGTTTGCCTAGCCTATCGATAATCTTAAGGCATAGTCTCCTCTGATTGAATTTCGCCTTAGACGGACGGACGTGATTGACCCCTGTCTTACCAGACTTGGACCCCTCCTTAGCTGCATTCCCAAGGTGACCGGATTTGTCCATAGCCTTCATGGGTTTGCTGCCAGTGATGGAGATTGTAGTCGGACTGACAACGGACCCCAACCCGCTAGAGCTTTGACCAGAGTTCGCAGCGTTTTCTAAATGGCCAGACTCCTGGGTCTTAGCCTTCGGACAACTGCTAGATGAGCTAGCAGCGGACTGTGAGGCAGAGCCTCGAATTTTGTTTTTTGTTTGTTTTGGAAGAGTTCATTTTGGTTCCCACGAGTGCAGGGGAAAAATTATGTCGACCGCGTCATAGCCCCCAGTAACGCAGCAAGGGCGGCCTACTGCCTCTACCTACTCACTGAGGTGCCCAGGTATCAGTGAGGCTCCGTTAAAATACAGTCGGTTACCCCTGACTGCAAACCATCTGATAAGCACGGGTCGCGTGACACTCCGGATTAGGGGTGAGTAACCTTTAGTCGTGTACCTTCAAGGTTCCGAACTTGACACAGGTTCAGGAAGTGGTACTGATACAGTAAAACCTCTTCCATTACTAGCATCAAGTAAGGAGCCGCAGTGCACTTAAGCCACCGCATCGCGACAAGATTGTTACTCATGGTGGTGGTACTTTCAAATGAATAACATAACTTGAAAACAGTGCGACGTACAGTCCTAGCTGATATTTCATTATTTATTGCCGCTGCAATTGCTCTCGTTTTGCCAACGTTGCCGTGTAATCGTCGGTGACACTAGGGGGTTTCTCGTTTTTCTATTAATTCTCGGGACTTCCGGGCATTGCGACAAAATTGTTCGAACTTCCTAGCGATTTAGCAATGAAACCATATGAATGGTTTTGGTTCCGAAGGCTTTGAATAAGTCTTCTCTCTTCTGGTGTATAATACTGTCGACGGCCCATCTGCCATTAAAATGTATATTATTTTTTGCCAATACTATATGTACAATACTAAAACATACCTTTTTATTATTTGTTTTTTCGAAAAAACTTAAGAAATATCGCAATTTATCACGAAGATCCTATTTTATTGACCACTAAAAATTGCCAATAGAATAAAATAACCACGCTGCTTAATTATCAAAACAAACTAAGATATCGGTTTGTTTGAATTCCATAAGCAGACAGTATTGCCAGTCAAAAAATATCAAATGTACGCAGCATTACATTAATACAAAAAAAAAAAAACGTCACATGAATCTCAACAAAAAAAAAAATGCTGCGTCCCTATTTCATTGGCCATACGTGTATATTCAATGTATTTTTGAAGAAATAATTATCATTCCTATATTTTTTATATTTGGAACAAGCAAATCATTGTTCCTTATAAGCTTAAAAGAACTAGCTTATATAAGCTGGCTATAATCTGAAGGTATTTTTTCCACTTATTTAATAAAAATATTAATTTAATATTGTTTTAACATTTAATGCATTATAATTGGTTTAAGTTGAATTTTGAGCTATTTATAGATGATGCAATTTTTCAAGATATGAATATATATTTTTTTTTAGCTTTTTTAAAATTCAAATAAATAAAAATAAAAACATTATTTTTTATAAACCTTTTAACTAGCATATTCCAGCAACGAGGAGATTCATACCTCGATATCATATTAATTAAATTTTCTCTTTTTAGATTTATTAAATATTGATGATACAATCCAAACACCCAGTATGTTGTGAACACTCACCCAGCAAGAAATTTATTAGTTTTTTAAGTAATTTTCTGAAACGTATTAATATGAATTATTTTGTGATTTAAACTTCGTTTCTAAATAAATGTTATCTCGAACAAAATGATGCAATTATCACTAAAGTTCAAGAGCCGTCTATCGCAATGTATACGTTTCCTGTCACTAGAGGTGGTTGTGGCAGTAGGCGGATTGACTTGAAACGTTTACCAAAG
Source organism: Cordilura impudica (assembly GCA_963682025.1). Lineage (NCBI taxonomy): Eukaryota > Metazoa > Arthropoda > Insecta > Diptera > Scathophagidae > Cordilura > Cordilura impudica. The sequence continues at coordinate 157,183,527 of OY821519.1, read as the reverse complement.
TCTGTGGTGAACATTTATAGTGACCTAATTGAAAGTCAGAAACTTATTATTTTCCATTGATCTTCAACCGCAGTAGCACTTTAATCCACCCACTGGAAATGGGCGTGACACTGCCCGATTGACTTAAATTTTTTACTGAAGACTAAATTAAAAACTCATTATAATAATCTTTAAGAAATTTTAAAGGTCTAGCTGTTTCCTGTGATTTATTGCCACTAAAACTGATAATTGGCCCCACTATGCAGCGCCACAGTGCATTTTGTTTAATTTGCAATTCTGCTAAAAAGCAAGAAAAATTTTAAAAATACGAAATATTTTGATTTTATTCATTTTGAAAATTTCAGCTTATTTGACAAATATCATTTTTTGTTTTTTTTTTTTTTATTATTTCACAAATCATCCTTACTTCTAAAATCTTCTTTACATAGCATCTGCTTGAATTCACCCCAAATACTGAAGGTTGCTTACAAACACTTCAATTGATATGTATAATGGATATACCAAAAATTTACATCGGGAAACCAAGATCGCTGATAACAATTTCGAAAATTGCTTGTAGCTTATAAGTATATGAGACGATTACATAAGTAGTTTCTAATCTAACGTTACTGACATTTGCCGATAGGAAAACCTATATTTGCATATTTATAAATGTAGGACAAATTAGAAGTAATCTTTAATGGCAACCATGCCTAACATAAATAGTCGGGTCTCTCATTTTCGGTCCAAACATCATTTTACTTGTTGAATTCATCTATCTAACCCGTAACAGATGTGATTAATTATTTCAAGTAATTTCTTAGAAGATATGCTTTTTTTTTAAACCAGCCAATTTAAATACTGAATAACTAATTTTTTTAAATATTATTTTTTTTTTTTAGATTTACGAAAAATTGAAGAAAACTTAAACAAAAATGTTTACATTAAACTATCGGAATTCATTGGAGATATGACGAAAATATTCGACAATTGCCGTTATTACAATCCCAAGGAATCTTCATTTTATAAGTGCGCTGAAACTTTAGAATCGTATTTTGTGCAAAAAATAAAAAATTTTCGAGAAAATGTAGTTAGTCAGTCATAATTAAGTTATTTTTATTTTAAGTTACTAATTTCAACCACTAGTAGCATTTGAATAAATACGGTTTGAAGAATATATTTGTAGTTGCAATAAATATCAACTATTTTGTTTACTAGGAACATTGAATATTAAGGTTTTAGAAAATTAAGCAAACAATTTTGTACAGTCATTTTAAGAAAATAAGAACCATTAATATATGGTTTTGTAAATATGCATTTTTAATTGTAACTTACTAAATAAGAAAAAATATCGTGTAAATTATATTTTTAATATTGCCAGCTAAATAAAATTGAATAAAATTTTGCATATTTCGCCTATCGCAAATAAATTTAAATAAATATTTATTAGATGGGATCAATAAGGTTACTATTGCGAAATTTGGTTCTAAAGAAAACCTTTTAATCATTTCACAAAGACGATGAATGATTAGTTTTGCCATATTGCCATACGTATTAACTCGATTCGGCTTATTATATTAAAATAGAAATTTCAAGAATTAGCCACTTTTGACAGTGTTAACTTTTGCTCTTGTATTTACTTATGTATAATAATCAAAGTGAAAATAAAAAATATGTATATATTATTGAAAATAAGTAAGACATTTTTTAATTATATGCGGTAATCATTTAATTTTTATTAAAAACAAGTAAGAGTGTTATATTCGTCTGTACCACAAAGGTTGCAAGCACCAAGAGACGAAACCGGCAAGATTTTACATTAAAATGGATAGATTTGTTACAATAATGTTTAATATTAATAATTGGTATTTTCGTGCATTTTATTGAAAGAAATTAATTAAAAGCAATAACAGCATAACAGCCAATCTTTTTGTTTAAAGAAAAATGCATTTGGTCTTTCTTGCCTATAAACTTGAGATCCCCAAAATATTTTTAACAGTAATAAAATTTAATATTTTTAAATAGTATGACTTAAATAGGATAATTTTGTCTGGTTTTGGAACATGTTGCAACAAGCAACTTTGAGTAGATTTGGCAATAATGCGTCTTTATTTTTAAACAAAGGGTTATATATGAACAATTTACTTTGAGCAAAATGTAATTAAGTTAAAAATTAAACATATTCGTTGAAATGTTTCTAAACAATTTCTTCAATTAAATATTAAATATTGTTTTCATCATACGAGAAAAACAGTTTTTGTAATATATTCCTGGATTTTTATTTTTTTAACAGTTTCGTAATAAAATAAAGTTCAACTTTAATTTTATTGTACTTAAAAAATTATATGTTAAAAATTAAAACGTTTAAAAATAAGAAACAAAACAAAATGGTTGGGAAGAAAATTTTTAAGTTTTTTGTATAATATTAAAAAAAAATATTTTGGCGATTAAAAAAAATATTTATAAAACAATAGTTTAATTTAGCAAACATCTACTCTAGCCTCACAAAACCGTTTTTATAAAAAAACTTCCATCTTTTTTATGTTTTATTCGAATTAATATGACAATTTGAAATTTGAACAACAGACAATTTCAAATTTGAAATAGTATTTAGTATGCAACAATGTATTTGCTGAATGTGTTCCTATATAAGGCAAAAAAAAAATTACAAAACTAGTGCGAATGATAAAATGATTCCACAGAATTTTTAAAATTTGTGCATACATACTTTGTCTATTTAACCCAGCGTTTACAAATGCCACTGCCCTTCGAAAAACTCAATACATTCACAATTTTTTACTAATTTATTTATTTGTATATTGGTCTATGAAATTGACATTTACAAACAAAAACATTTTGGAATTAATTTTAGTGACATGAATTAAAAAACATACTATTTTAATTTTAATAACATTAGTATTTACTGTGAAATCAATAAATCTATAAAGTTCATTTAATTGAATTCACATTCTCCTGGGAGGGTCTGCGTTTGCATAATAAGCTCAATAGAACTGTACAGATAAATGTGAGAAGTAACGTGTTGGTCGCTGAGGAATGTTGAAATAAACTTTTGGGTCGCTTAGTGGGATGCGAGTTGGATATCTATCAAAAATGTTGAATGAAGCTTTTTGGTCGCTTAGTGGGATGCGAGTGGGATATCTATCTCTGTAACTCAAGACAATGGTTTTTCAATTTTTAGCATATGCACTAATTTGAATCTTTTTTTCCTATTAGTGTGTAAGTGTTTCTAAAACAGTGAAGGCCGTACCAAACACGCTGGTGCTCGGCTTCTTATATGTATACAGCCGAACGAAAACAAAAATACTCATCAAAGAGTAAAACTAAACAACAATTTCATTCATTCTTATGAAAGCTTTTGAACAAAGCATCGCATTGCCTTTTGAAATGTATACATATATATTTTTTTTTTAATAGGTACACAGAGGATATTTGTTTAAAAGAAACCAAAAATGTTGAGAAAATTTCGAACACTTGATAAACTAAATTACGCAAAGCAGTTGAATCTGCTATAAATTAAACATTTTCTATAAATTACATACGTCGCCTCCATTTGACAACATTATAGCTGTCTTATGCATTTTTATACCCTATACCACTATGTGGTTTGGGTATAATGACTTTGTGCTGCTGTTTGTAACAACCAAAAATATTTGACCTAAACTCATCTTTTATTATACCGATCGAATCAGAATCACTTTTTGAATCGATTTAACTATGTCCGTCCGTCTGTGTGTCCATGTAAACTTTGTAATCAAACTGCAGGAAATTTGGTATATAAGCTTTCATCGGCCATGGGATGGACGCTATTGAAATTGGTGAGAATCGGTCCATGTTCAGACCTAGCCCCCATACAAATGACCGCTATAAAATCGACATAAATTGCCATAAGATCCAAATTGTCGTATAGATCTTAGTCAAATTGGGTTTGTATGTGTTTATCACATCCATTACTGAATAGTCCAAAAACGGTTCCTATGGGACAACTCTTGGTCATAGGCCCCATATAGAGCTGCTTCGCGATCTTCACTTAAATCTATCAAAAAACAAAAATATTGCACTGATTCATCTCAAATTTTGTTTGTATATATTTTCGCAAAATACAAGAGACTTCACCAACCATGGTCAGGATCGGTCCATTTTTGGACCTAGTCCCCATATAGATATATCATCCCATATGAACTTTTTCATATCTGCAGCCAAAAAAATTAATAAAAATCCCACTCAAATTTGATTTATGCTTATTTTCTATATCCAGTTAGTAGGGCCTGAGAGATAGGGTCTCTAAACGCATGGTATAGGGTATCGTATAGTCGGTCTAGACCGACTATAATTTTCTTGTTTTTTTTAATTTTAAAAAATATCCAGTTACTGCTGGCTGTTAAGTTTTTTTTAGTTTTTGGTAACATATCACTTATTAACCTTTGAAATTTCTTATCTTTTCAAGTTTTGAAATTTTTGTTTTTTTTTTTTGTTTTTTGAAGAAATGAGTAATTTATTATTACTTATTTGATTTAATAAACTTCAAACTTAAGAATAAAAGAGAATGTTCTTCACATTTTTTAACATTTTCAGAATGTTAGATTTAAAATTTTAAAACAACAAAATATATATAAAATTTTACCATATTCTTCGTGAACTCAACTATTTCCCTTTTAGTCATTCATAAACACATTCATATAAAATCTACACAAACCCATTTAATATCGGCATTGTGTTATGTCCATGGATTTCGATCAGTGTAGTACAACTAACACATGCTCATAAACACTATTACTAACTCAATTCTATCGATGGCCACCACTGTTCTAAAACCTTAAAAAATAACGCATATACTGAGAAACTAGACAAATAAACCTTTCCGACGGTATGTAACATACTTAACTAAAATTTCATACCTTCGTTACTGTAATACCCGCAATATGTTAACCTCATGAAAAAATACTTTTTGTCTATAGAAATGTTGAACTATTATTTTTTTTTATTTATTTGTAATAATTAAAATAATATATAATAATAATAATAATAATAATAATAATAATAATAATAATAATAATAATAATAATAATAATAATAATAATAATAATAATAATAATAATAATAATAATAATAATAATAATAATAATAATAATAATAATAATAATAATAATAATAATAATATAATAATAATAATAATAATAATAATAATAATAATAATAATAATAATAATAATA